>SJYX01013964.1:219446-251705 GCA_006410675.1 Oreotragus oreotragus | reverse complement strand
AAAAAAAAAAAAAAAAAAGGAAAGCCCAGAAGAAATCTCTGGTTAGCTGGAGAACACAGGAAATATGTGTCATGTCAAAATTCAGTTTTACATCAAGCCAAGAATTGGTGGTGACACATCCTAGTAACAACGCTGTTCAGACAGGCCCTCACAAGCTTGTGTTTTTTTTAACTGCTACAATGACTTCCCTTAGAGGATGCCCTTGAATTGATGAATATTATTGAAAATGAACAACAAATATTTATAAGCCCTAGGAAATTATATATATATATATATATATATATATATATGTTGAAACTTTAAATATTTGTAGTTCTGTTTTTAACTAATTTTTTTTTAATCATTAACAACTTGAGGAATTTTGTTCCTTTTATATTAGTCAATATTATAAGGGTACAAAATACATTGTGATGGGGGGAGAGATTGTCATTATTTGTGTGTGTTGGGGCTTGCTACCAGGGAAGGCATGGTGATTAAGAGATAGTATATAAAGCAGAAATGTATTTAATAACAAAAATTGATTCTTTTATATGAAAATTTATAGTATATTTTTGTTACTATGTTTATTCATATATTAGAAAATAGCCTGGTAGACACATTTTTTAAATAGAGTATATGACATTTGAAACACTTCTAGTGGAAAAAAATGGTATTTTTGAAATATCAGAAGTTCTACATGTGAGGATTTTATTTCAATTTAATTATCAATTAATATTTGAAATATGAAGTTAGAGAAGAATTAGATTGCCACAAGTTATACATCAATCAAAAAGTAAAATAATGGTTATTTCTGACAATTACATTTGCTGAGAAAGATTGAGGGCAGGAGGAGAGTGTCACTGACTCAATGGACATGGTTTGAGCAATCTCTGGAAGATAGTGAAGGACAGGAAAGCCTGGTGCATTGAAGTCCTTGGGGTTGCAAATGAGTCAGGACTTAGTGACTGAACAAAACTTTAAACTATAATGGTTATTTCTGACAATTACATTTGCTGAGAAAGATTGAGGGCAGGAGGAGAGTGTCACTGACTCAATGGACATGGTTTGAGCAATCTCTGGAAGATAGTGAAGGACAGGAAAGCCTGGTGCATTGAAGTCCTTGGGGTTGCAAATGAGTCAGGACTTAGTGACTGAACAAAACTTTAAACATACAACCAGTGATTTACACATTTTATATTACAAATATTTTAATTGCTTTAGTAATTCCCATCTCATGTTGACTGCCTATACATTGTCTTTAAAAATAATACACTTTATCTTTGCTTAAAATGAAATTTGATGATAAAATGATAAAATTTCACGTTTGTATAGAATTTCCATTTATGATATTTCTCCACCAGGAGACATTTACGAAACTTAAAATTCCCAGGGTTATCCTGGAACTTAAACATACATGTGCGCATGCTAAGTAGCTTCAGTTGTGTCCACCTCTTTGCGACCGTATGGACTGTAGCCACCAGGCTCCTCTAAATACAGGATTCTAAAGTCAAGAATACCAGAATGGATGGCCATGTCCCTCTCCAGGATATCTTCCAGACCCAGGAATCAAATCTGTATCTCTCACTTCTTCTGCATTGGCCGACAGGTTCTTTACCACCAGCGCCACCAAGATATTAAAAATTTTAAGATAGAATAAAAAGATAATGATTTCACTGTAGGAGGGGGGTGTACTGTAGCTGTAGATAAGGCTGCAGATCTAGGCAGGAACGGATCTAAGGACCACTGATGTCATGCAGGTGTCGATCTTATAAATGTTGTGGGGAGCTAGGGGATTTTTGCTTAGGAAGGAAATGAAATGCTATTAATCCCATATTTATCCTTTACAAACTTCATTTTAAGCAAAAGTGGCATATATTATCTTTTTTAAAATTAACAGACAATCTATATAACTTTTTAAAAGGTATTGTTATACTGAATATAAACACCCGTGGTGGATTCATGTCAATGTATGCCAAATCCAATACAGTACTATAAAGTAAAATAAAGTAAAAAAAAAAAAAAAATTCAGAACAATTTTATATTTTTTTAAATCAACAGTAACAATTGTGGCTGTAGATATCTTAAAATTTCCAAATGAAAGGTATATGTTTTATCCTATAGTTCTTTTTGAAAGTCATGAAATAATGTCCTTCTTAATCAATCTATTGAATATATATTAATACATTGGGAGTATATCTTTGATCTATCACTCCTTAAAAACATAATCATACTTTATCATCTGTATGAATATTTTTATGTATGTGGGGTTGTCTATGTTTCCAAATATCTCAGTCTGTATTCCTGCCTGTGAGTTCAAAGGGAAATGGGAAAAAAATATCTAATTTTTGCTTATTACCTTCAGTTCAGTTCAGTTCAGTCACTCAGTCGTGTCTGACTCTTTGCGACCCCATGAATTGCAGCATGCCAGGCCTCCCTGTCCATCACCATCTCCAGGAGTTCACTCAGACTCGCGTCCATTGAGTCCATAATGCCATCCAGCCATCTCATCCTCGGTCGTCCCCTTCTTTAGGAAAGTTGAAAAAATGTGAACAAACTATTATAAAATAGGCACACATTATTTTAAATGTGTATGGACTTCGGTGACATGAATATTAGTTTTACACTTGAAAAGTAACTTTTTATATGTTAACATTTATTCAAAATTTGTTGAGCACCATACTCTGGCAATTATTGTGCCAGAAACTTGGCCTCTCTCCATAAAGGAACAAAACAAGATTCACGTTCCTGTAGAGATGGCATTCAACAATAACATTAAAATAGGCACACATTATTTTAAATGTGTATGGACTTCGGTGACATGAATATTAGTTTTACACTTGAAAAGTAACTTTTTATATGTTAACATTTATTCAAAATTTGTTGAGCACCATACTCTGGCAATTATTGTGCCAGAAACTTGGCCTCTCTCCATAAAGGAACAAAACAAGATTCACGTTCCTGTAGAGATGGCATTCAACAATAACATGTATTTCACTTTGATAAAAGGAAAATAATTAAAGTAAAAAAAAGAAAGAAAAAAGTAAATGAAACAAACCAAAAAAATTCAGGGAAGTTTAAGGAGAATTCAGAGAGGTCAGAGGGAGGTAAAGACTGCAACTCTAGAGTGATTAGAAAATTTTTCATTAGAAAAGTTAAATATGAACAAAGATATGAGGGGATGAAGGAGTTAGCCACAGGAATATCTAGAAGTCATTCCTGGAATGGTTGATCACAGTGTTCCTGGCAGGTTCCAGAAATAACATGATGACACTAACATGGTAATATTTTATTATTCAGTTGTATTTGGCTGTACTGAGACATGGAGGAGTAGGTGAGAACTTGTATAAAACTAAGGTTGTGGCTTTTCAAGTAAGTTCAATGCAGGGAGAGAAGAGCAAGGGAACACAAGGCAGTTATAAATCATTGTCCATATAGTTCAGGCCACATAGAAAGAGGAAAACAAGGAAGTTAAAGTAATGAATGAAAGGAAAAGTCTCATAGAATCAGTTAAGTTGGAGATTTGTGTATTGAATAAATCTTAAAGTTTGGGCACCACAGGGGGTGGTAACAAGAAACATAGAAAGTGAAATTAAGAACTGAATGCATGAAACTGGAATAATGAAGTGCTGCCGTTATGAGTAATGCCAAGTTCTAGGACAATTCCACCTAATAGAAATATGATGTGAGTCACAAGTAAGACCCACGTGTATTTGTATGTTTCTGCATTTTTAGTAAAGTAAGAAGAAAGGCTAAATTATTTTATTTGTTGTTACTGTTGTTTCTGACTTTTTTATTAACATATTTTAATTGAATACAGATGAAATATTATCATTACAATATAGTCTTAAAGTGATTAGAATGAAAAAGTAAAAAGTGACCTGTCATTCTAGGAGTTTTGGCAGTACCTGAAATAACAGGTGTAAAGAATATAATAAGATCTATCTAAATAAGAACTGACTTGTTTGAAAAGACCCTGATGCTGGGAAAGATTGAAGGCGGGAGGAGCAGGGAATGACAGAGGATGATATGGTTGGATGGCATCACTGACTTGATGGACATGAGTTGGAGTAAGCTCTGGGAGTTGGTGATGGACAGGGAAGCCTGGCGTGCTGCAGTCCATGGGGTCACAAAGAGTCGGACACAACTGAGTGACTAAACTGAAGATCTTTCCTGGTAAAAAGTTCAGGAAAGTCTTGGGGAATCCTTTAGTTTGGGGACTGAGGGGTGGGGAGAGTTGACTAGCTCCAACATCAACCCAGGTTCAATCCCTGGGTTGGAAATATCCCCTGGAGATGGGAATGGCCATCTACTGCCGTATTCTTACCTGGAAAATCCCATGGATGAGAGGAGGCTGACAGGCCCCAATCCATGGTGTCGCAAAGAATTAGACACAACTGAGTGGCTAACACACAATTAATATGCAATACAATTTACCCATTTAATGTGTGCAATTCAATGATTTTTAATACACTCAGTGGTGCAACCATTGTTGTTGTTCAGTCACCCAGCCATGTCTGACTCTTTGTGACCCCATGGACTGCAGCACTCTAGGCCTCTCTGTCCCTCACCATCTCTTGAAGTTTGCCCAAGTTCATGTCCATTGCATCAGTGATGCCATTCAGCCATCTTATCCTCTGATGCCCTCTTCTCCTTCTGCCCTCAACCTTTCTTAGCATCAGGAACTTTTCCAGTGAGTCAGCTGTCTTCATCAGATAACCAAATATGGGAGTTTCAGCTTTAGCATCAGTCCTTCCACAAGTATTCAGAGTGGATTTCCCTTAAGATTGACTGGCTTGATCACCTTTCTGTCCAGGGGACTCTCAGAAGTCGTCTCTAGCACCACAGTTTGAAGGCTTCAATTCCTTGGTGCTCTGTCTTTTTTATGGTCCAGGTCTCACAACCGTGCGTGAGCACTGGGAAGACCATAGCCTTGATTATATGACCTTTATTGGCAGAATAATGTTTCTGCTTTTCAACACATTGTCTAAGATTGTCATAACTGTCCTGCCATGAAGCAAATGTCTTCTGATTTCATGGCTGTAGTTACCATCTACAGTGATTTTAGAGCCCAAGAAGAGGAAATTTGTCACTACTTCCACATTTCCCCTTCTATTTGCCGTGAAGGAATGGGGCCAGGTGCTATTAAAAATTATTTTAATAATTTCAAAATATTACTTTAAAAAAATATTTAGTTTTAAACCAGCTCATTTGTTCTCTTTCTTTACCCCCATCAAAAGACTCTCTAGTTCCTCTTTGCTTTCTGCCATTAGAGTATTATCATCCACATATCTGAGGTTGTTGATGCTTCTCCCACCTATCTTGATTTCAGCTTGTAATTCATCTAGCCCGGCATTTCTTATGATGTGTTCAGCACATAAATTAAACAAACAGGGTGACAGCAGACAGCCCTGTCATACTCCTTTCTCAATTTTGAACCAATCAGTTGTTCCATACAGGGTCCTGTTTCTTCTGGATCCATGTACAGGGTTATTATATTACTACAGTGTAATTTTAGAACATTCTCTTCAACCCAGAATCTCCGACCCCATTAGCATTCACTCTCAAATCTCCCTCCCACCTCTCCATTCCCAGCCATAGGCAAGATTATCTTTCTTTCTGTCTCTGTGCATTTGCATGGTCTGAACATTTCATATGAATGGGATCATAAAATATGTGGTATTTATGCTAGCTTCTTTCACTTAGCATAATCTTTTCAGGGTCCATCCGCATTGTAGAATGTATCAGTAGTCCATTCCTTTTTATTGCTAGATTTGATTACACTTACAAATATAACACATTTTAATTGTCCACTCATTAGGTGATAGATTGAGGTTGTTTCCATTTTGGGGCTATTAAGAATCATTGTGCTATGGACATGTATGCTCAAAATTTCTGTGCATATATATTTCTATTTTGGGGTGCATATAACAGGGAGTGGAACCACTGAGCTGTATGGTAACTGTGAAACTTTTGTAAAACTCTGAAACTTTATTTCAATATGACTGCCCAATCTTATATTCCCACCAGTAACATTTGACCACCATTAATGGAGCCTGGCATGCTACAGTCCGAGGGATTGTGGAAGAGTCCATACAACTTTGCAACTAAAAAAAAATCAAAATGGAGGCAAAGCGAAGGCCAGTCTTAACTCTAGAGTCTGGTTCTCCTAGTGACCCTTGAAGTTGGAGTTGAAAATCTAGATATGCCATTATCTAAGACCCAATGCCTGGGTTTACTCTGGATCCTAATGGGGAGGGAGGGGAGTTTAAGATCAAGGGTCAGCGAATGTGAGACTCTGGGGCAGTTGAATATTACACAGTGTGGGGGCCTCCCTCACTGTCAGTGTGTGTTAGTGGGGGCCAGGTCAGATTCATTATAAACAAACCCTTCTCTTTTTTAACCATTTTGAAAAATTGAAAGCAAAGCAAAGTCGCTCAGCTGTGTCTGACTCTTTGCAACCCCATGGACTGTAGCCTATCAGGTTCCTCCATCCATGGGATTCTTAAGAATACTGGAGTGGGTTGCCATTCCCTTCTCCAGGGGATCGTCTGGACCCAGGGATCAAACCTGGGTTTCTCACATTGCAGGCGGACTCTTTACCCTCTGAGCCATCAGGGAAAAATTGAAGTATAGTTAATTTATTGTTAACACAGTTAGTTATCTGTTTTCGTTTTAGTACAGCAAAGTGATTTAGTTTTAATAAACAAACATTTCTAGTACTCACTGTGACTTTGCAGAGAGAGCTCTGGCCAATCCTTTAGCCAGAGCTTTGCAGAAGAAGCTTTACAGCCCTTACCTCTGGCTTTACAGAAGAAGAAAGTGGGGTGTAAAAATGTTTTGAAAAACTTGCTCAAGATCACACTGATTGTCATCACTGATTGTATAGAATTTCATAACTATTTGTACAACCCATATCAGCACAAACACCTTGAAAGTTCAGTTACAAATTTCAAAAAGCAGAGTAGCCCTCAGTAATTTCATTTTTTTGAATTCAAGTTATTCTAACACTGATTTCTAGAGTTTTTATTGGCACTGATCTATACAGTCATCAACACAGAAACATCCCCTGCAATGTGGGAAAACATTCCATTAAGGTGTTGTTAAGTGGCATCAAATAAAAATGACTTAAATAATGGGAACTGGGTAAATTCATCATGTTCTTAGTCACAGCGAGGAACCACATTTCAAATGACTTCTTTTGGCAAGTGGTTATTAAATGTGATTTAATGGAATCTGAATGCTCTCAGGAAGAGAATTAGATGATTAATACCTAGAATGAATGTGAAAACTAGCCTTTAAATTGTGATTCACCTTTTCACAAAATGCTGTAATTACTGTACTATCCATATCTGAAATTAATCTTTAGGCAAGTTCTTCTTTGTTGAAGTTTAAACTATATTGTTGTTCTCAATTAACAAAAATGTTCTGAATATAAAAATGGTACATGTATTATGGTCCACTTATTTGATAAACCAAAGAATATGTTTTTTATTTAAAAGGGATTTATCAAAAAGTTGTAAATAATCTAAATAACTTAAAGCATATAAATATGTACTTTGATATGTCCCTGGTGGCTCAGAGGGTAAGGAGTCTGCCTGCAATGCAGGAGACCGGGGTTCAATCCCTGGGTTGGGAAGATCCCCTGGAGAAGGAAATGGCAAACTACTCCAGTATTCTTGCCTGGAAAATCCCATGGATGGAGGAGCCTGGAAGGCTACAGTCCATGGGGTCGCAAAGACCGGGACACGAGTGAGTGACTTCACTTCACTTCACTTCACTTCATAGTAGAAAACTATAAAGTTGTCACACATCAAATATGAAAGAATATTCAATGATGTGAAAATTGTCAACAGTAGGTTATTAAGGAAAAGATAGAAGCAGATCACACAATACCTTGATCTCATGTTTGGGAAAGTTAAATTAAGAAATATAGAGGCATCTTGATGATAACTGCCATCTTAAAAGAAGCACACATTTGTTTTCTTTGAATACTGGAAATGAAGACTTCTTAGTACTTTCTCCTTTTTTGCACATTAGTAATTTCTATGTTTTCCATGATAAAATGGATAAAGAACAAATGAAATCGTTTTAAAAGGTTTATGATTCCAAATTATTTGTTTATATCTTATTATTTTCTATTTGTTATTTTTTAATGTCACATAGAGTTAATATTTCGAAGGCAGCTAACCATCTTTTAATAGCATATTAATCTATATCAATATATTACAAGTAAAATTAAAGACATAGAATTTTGGAACACTGGAATTGACAAGATCTTTTTTTTAAATTTTACAAAAATATAGAAGGTAAAATTTTATGTAAGTACCTATTGAAAATTTTAAATTGATACAACAAAATGGCTTATTTTTATTGAAGATGCAATCTGTTAAATACATTGATTGTATCACCATTGTATGCACAGTCATATACTTATTCCTCATGACAGTGAGCGAGCTCTGACAAACTTTTGTGATCCAAGCCTGCCCCCTGGTGTCTGATTAGTACCTGCTACTGATAAAACCAAATGGGACCTGTGAATGAAAATATGAAAATACTGGAAGTCGGTTTTACTTCAGTGCTCCAAGCATTTCCACTAGTGACTCAAAACCACTGTGTGTGCTTAAAGGTAAGTTGAAAAGTAGCCTGATATATAATAAGAGAAAAGAGAAACTGTGGAATTGAGTAAATTCTCAACACATTCTTAATTTTAAAATAAATAAGAATTATAGATAACAAATTTGAAGAAGAATCTTTGATAAGAGGGAATCTGATCAATTTTATTCACCAAGCTTCAAGAAAATTGTGTTCAAGCATCCATTTTAAAGGCTATTGGATCTTCCATGTCAAGTAAGCAAGTAAGTATTTGAAAAAATATTTATCAAAGTATTTTTCCTTTAATTTTGAAAAAAAAATACAATAATTGGGAGAATCCAAAAAGAAGATGTGAGATGGAGTTGTAGAGAGTGAGAGTTGCTTTGTCAGAAAAGGCTAAGTCACAAACCCCTCGCTGTAGGGGAAAGTCTTGTCATCTTTGCTGCCTAGTATTTGATCATTTCAGGCTTCCCAGGTGGCGCTAGTGGTAAACAACCAGCCTACAATGTACAAGTTGCAGAAGCCATGGGTTCCATCCCTGGGTCAGGAAGGTCCCCTGAAAGAGGAAATGGCAAGCCACTCCAGCATCCTTGCTTGGAGAATTCCATGCACAGAGGAGCCTGGCAGGTGACTGTCCATGGGGCTACAAAGAGTCAGACACAACTGAGCACACATTTATTATTTTTAAGACAGGAAGGCATGTTTATTCTTCTATAAGAAGCAGTACTAATACAAACAGGAAGACTTGTAGTAAAGAGTGTGTTTATAAGGACCTTTTTTGGGTGGCTCAAAAATGAACTCAACAATAACAATACTCTAGGGCAAAAGTAAGACTAGTTAGCCTTCACTGACAACACTGTATGTCTTTTGTGTTGGCTCTGGATGTTTTTATGTTGCTCAACGTGACTCATATAATTTCATCCATATCTGAAATACTGAAGCCAAAGTCTGAAAATTTACATTTGTGTTCCTTCCAAAATGGTTTAATAATTATTACTATTTGTTGTTGTTGTCTAGTTGCTAAGTCATATTTGACTCTTTGCAACCCTGTGGGTGATAGCCCACCAGGCTCCTCTGTCCATGGTATTTCCCAGGCCAGAACACCAGAGTAGGTTGCCATTTCCTTCTCCAGGGGATCTTCCTGACCCAGGAATTGAGCTCGTGTCTCTTCCTTGGCAGGTGGATTCTTTACCACTGGCCACCTGAGAAGCCCTTATTATTATTACAATTTTTAAAATACCATTAAAAACTTGAGGTCATTTAAGAACATGTAATTTAAGCAATCATTCATTAGCTTTGGCCACTTAAACATCTACAATGAAAGACCTGTGTGTTAATAATATGTCAAGAACTTGGTTACTGTGAACAGTTCTGCAATGAAGGTGATAGTACAGGTATATATTAGAAATACTGATTTCAGTTCTCTAGTATGTGTACCTAGAAGTGGAATTGTTGGATCACATGATATTTCTATTTTCAGTTTTCTTGAGTTCTTTCCATACTGTTTTCTATAGTGGGTCCATCAATTTACATTCCCACTGATAATTTACAAGTGTTCCATTTTCTTCATATCATTGCCAATACTTGTCTTTTGCCTTTGGTTGTTGTTGTCATAATAGTTATCCTAATAGCGTCACAGGTGCATGCATATATCTAAACTCACCTAATTGTATACATTAAAAAACCTGCAGTGCTTGTATATAATTTGTATATCAGTTCAATAAAACTTTTTTTTTAATATTTATAAAAATAAGGTCGGAAGTTCCTACCTCAGGGAATCAGAATAAATCCAGTGGACGGTTTTAAGTTTACACCTCACTTGATATCCCAGTCACAGGCAGCATTGTGAGATCGTTAGCTGTGCTCTTCAAAAACACTCTATTCTTTTAAATTTGAATTTCCACCTTTTAGTTGATAGCATCTCTGACTCAATGGACTTGAATCTGAGCAAACTGTGGGAGATTGTGGAGAACAGAGGAGACTGG
Source organism: Oreotragus oreotragus (assembly GCA_006410675.1). Lineage (NCBI taxonomy): Eukaryota > Metazoa > Chordata > Mammalia > Artiodactyla > Bovidae > Oreotragus > Oreotragus oreotragus. The sequence goes on along the minus strand of SJYX01013964.1, from coordinate 241,149 downwards.
TGTGCTGGGGTCACGAAGAGTCAGACATGACTTAGTGACTAAATAACAACCATATTTTGCTGAATTTGTCTTTGCTTCCATTTTATGTATTTGTATGTCACATTTTGTCTTACTGGTTGCTCATTTTATATCTCATTCTCCTCTTAATTTGCACCATCAATGATTAGAATTTTGTGAGATTTGACCTCTGATTCTGTCTCCCTTGGATTCTAAATCCTGTTCCTGGAAATCCCATTTATACATTTGACTTTAATCACAAATTAAATGCTAATATTCCTAAGTTCATTTCCACCTCTCAGATCTCTCTTTTGTATACCTCACATGTTACTCTAACTGCCTGACTTCACACTGACAATTAAAACACAACTTTGACCTAAAACTCTTTCATAGATTCTCGTAGGTTTATCACAAAATGATAGAACTTTTTCACGTGGACTGTGAGGCTTTGCATAATTTGTTTCTTACTGATCTCAGAAGACTTATTTTGCGCCAAATACCCACTCTCTCTCCTTGGGCTTCGCTAGTGCCTCAGGGATATATACAACCAGCCTGCCAATGCAGGAGATATGGGTTCAATCCCTGGGTTGGAAAGATCCCCTGAAGAATGAAATGGCAACCCACTTAAGTATTCTTGCCTGAGAAATCCCCTGGACAGAGGAGCCTGAAGGGCTACAGTCCATGTGATTGCAAAAGACTCAGACATGCTTTAGCGACTAAAGAGTAACAACCCACTCACTCTTCATCCAACTCAGATGAGCTCCCTTTCATCATGTTCCCTCCATTCAGAAGGACTTTGTTGCCTTTTCTTAGAAAACTCTTTTCTTTATCCCCCATTTGCCCTTCTCCAAGATAAACTCTTACTTGTCATATAGATCTCAGTTCTATGTGACTTTTTTAAGAAAGCTTTATTTGGTCTGTGCTGGCAATGGAAGGAAAAACACCTTACTGGTGAATTTTCCTACTAATTATTTGTAAGGCATTAATATCTGAACACAAAACAACCTTTTGCTTTCCGCTCAGTAGAAAAACACTGATACTCTATGTATGCATACATAGTCACTAAATTGTGACCAATGCTTTGCGACCCCATTGACTTAGCCCACCAGGCTCCTCTGTCCCTGGGATTCTGATGGAAAGAATACTGGAGTGGGTTGCCATTCCCTTCTCCAGGGGATCTTCCCAACCCAGGGATTGAACCTTGGTCTCCTGCATTTCAGGTGGATTCTTTACCAGCTGAGCCACAAGGGAAGCCCTATACTATGTATGTGTGTTAGTCACTCAGTCAGCGTCTGATTCTTCATGATCTCATGTACTGTAGCCAGCAGGCTTCTTTGTCCATGGAATTCTCCAGGCAGGAATACTGGAGTGGGTCATCATTCCCTTCTCCAGGGGATCTTCCCAACCCGGGGATCAAATATGGGTCTCCCAAACTGCAGGCAGATTCTTTACCATCTGTTCCACCAGGGGCTCCTTTCTCCTTGTTGGGGTTGCCTGGTGGCTCAGAAGGTAAAGAATCCTATGTATACTGATTAATTAATAGACATCTTTTGTTTTAATTTCTATTTGAAGTGTTGCATCTCACATAAAAGTTTACAAATAATGGCTTCTGTTTTCACTTTTTTTCAGTATAAAATGTTTACCTTGAAGTAATGCTAACTGCTAATTCCTTGTAGCTTAGTTGGATGCCAGTGCTAAAACCTTATCTTAAAATGTAAAAAAAAAAACAAAAACTAATCTTAAGCTGCTATCTCACAGATATGAATGAAAGTTCACCAAGCATGCATTTTATTTTCATTTTATGCATGTTAGTGAAACATGCATAGTGTGCAACGTTTAGGAATAGACATATATTAGACGTGTGCACTGTTTCTAAACATGATAAACTAAAATCAATAAACAATATAATTTTAGGTTTTTACTAATTTCTTTATACTCTTTTGTTATTTATGTAGGAAAGTCATAAGGATTATAAATTCAATTTGACTAGAGTTTAAATCATATATTTTATGATAAAGGACCTTTAATTTAAAATGATCAAAGCACTGATATTATATATTTTCACTAAAGGAAAATGATGAAAACCTCATTTTTTCTGAAATTAAATTTAATTTAATAGTTTAATCTTTATTACTTAATAAAGATTCATTTTCATTAATGTGAGAGGAAGAAAAATTCAGACCAGGTTATGAATTATTAGAAACTCTTCTTAGCTATTATTATTGCTGCAATTTTATATTTGTTTATGTCATTGTCAGATTGGTGTCTCTATTAATTTGTAAATACCATAATGGGTAAAAATATTTTCTTTTCACCTACCAAACTGCCCTAGCACCAAATACTTAACACTTAAGAGATATTTATTGAATGAAATATAGTACAATTCAGTTTTGTTCATCAGAAGTGGATTTTGGTATATATATATATATATATTGTCAACAACCTTGACACTGATACTCAAGTCCTGTTAAAAAAGTCATTAATTAGAATTCAGATTCTCATGAGCTTCAGGCCAATGGACTATTCATACCTCTCATAACTGACAGAAGTGCTTGGTTCAGAAGATAAGTTATATAAGTTGCTAACGATTAACAAAAGAAGATAGTGATCACAGAGGACATGGACTATTAAATTTATTGTATTCCATAGAAATGTTTCTGCTTTAGAGAATTCAATAGGTTAAATAAGTAAGTATGGCTGTCTCAGGGCTTCCCAGGTGGCGCCAGTGGTAAAGAACTCACCTGCCAACGCAGGAGACATGAGGCATGGGTTTGATCCCTGGGTGGGGAAGATCCCCTGGAGGAGGGCATGGCAACCCACTTGCCTGGATAATCCCATGGACAGAGGCACCTGGAAGGCTGCAGTCCATTGGGTGGCAAAGAGTTGGACACAAATGAAGCGACTTAGCGTGCACACACATGGCTATCTCAAGAGCAAAAGGGAAAAGCAGCTGCTGGTGAAGAAGTTGAGAAATTGGAATGCTGTGCATTTCTGTTGGTGACATAAAATGGTGCAGTTACCGTGGAAAGCAGTATGCTGGAACCTCAATAAATTAAATGTAAAACTACCATATGATCCAGCAATTCCACTTCTTGATAAATGCCCAAAAGAATTAAAAGCAGAGACTAAAACAGTTATTTTTCCACCAGTGTTCCCAAGCAGCACTATTCACAACAGCCAAAAGAGTAACAACCTGAATGTGCATTGACAAATGAATAAACAAATGAAATGTAATATATATATACAGTGTAATATTATTTAGCCTGAAAATGAAATAAAATTATGACATATCTTACCACATAAGAGATGAACCTTTAAGACATTATGAACCTTGAAAACATTATGCTAAGCAAACTAAGCTGATTATTGCTAAATGGTATCATCCTAATTCATTCCTTCAATGTATATTAATGATCATTCAACTATTATTACCTTCTCTTATTCAATGTATCCATTCATTTATTTATTACATTGTGCACTTGTAGCTTTATATCTTACTCAAAAGAATCCATAATAAGATACCATGAATTTTCCCAGATTTGGCCATAAAAACTGGATTCTGTGTCTTTTTGACATGTTCCCACATTCATTGAGTGCCTCATTATTTTCATATCAAACAAGATACTCCTTCTTGAATTTTTTCTGACCTAATCTCAGGACCAGTATGTTTTTCTTTTCAAGAAGCTCTGGTTGCTTTCAGTGAGAATTAGTATATATTAGAAAGCAAGATCATGGGTCTAGGTTTATTTGTTGCAACTAGAGTATATAGGAGAAGACTTTTATGTTCCCTTGTATTACAAGGAGATCAAATCAGTCAATCCTAAAGGAAATCAATCCTGAATATTCACTGGAAGGACTGATGCTGAAGCTGAAACCAATACTCTGGCTACCTGATATGATGAGCCAACTCATTTTGTAAGGACCCTGACGCTGGGAAAGGTTGAAGGCAAAAGGAGAAGGCGGCAGATGAAGAGACCTTTAGATGTCATCACTGACTCAATGAACATGAATTTGAGCAAGCTCTGGAAGATGGTAAAGGACAAGGAAACCTGGCATGCTGCAGTCCATGGGGTTGCAAAGTCAGACATGGCTTAGTGATTTAATAGCAACAACAACTTGAGCATTACTGCTCCAGGCCCTCATAGTAAGCAGAGCTAGAAAAATCTATACACACACACACACACTTTTATACCTCTATTTCTGTGTCTGTCTTAGTTTTTATTTCTATGTTGAAAACTGTGAATGCATGTCAATGTTTCCAATTAGCCTCCAACACAGTGCTTCCCCTTTCTTAAGGGGGACTTGATCTTACTTTTTCAATTTTTTTTTTCAAAGTTTGCTCTAGGCTTTGTACCCATTCTAGGCCGTTAAAAAGTAAAAGACTATTTGAAAACACTTGAAGGTTTTAATGACAGTATCATTTCACCCCACATTTCTTGACACACATGACTGCACCTAATTGCACCTAATTGCAAGGGAGAATGGGAAATGTAGTCTAGGTACATTTCCTTCGGTTGTGAGAAACCTAGCTCCTATTCGCTTCAACGTAGCTATTGCTCAGTCTTCCTGTACGTACCTGAGGTCTTGACGCTCCTGGACCCTTTTCACTCACTTTTGGGTTCTCCTGTCAATCCAGGTTCTCAACTTGGAGTACCTGACAGGTTTTTTGGCTCAATTATTCAGAAAAGAAGAAAGAAGAGAAGGAATGAGAGAGGAATCAAGGGAGAAATAGAGAGGGGTAAAGAAGGAGTAAAAGGAAGTAGGAGAGAAGAAACAAAGGACTTTACTAAGATTGTAGAATGATGTAGTGGAATTTGAATCCAGGCATGTCTGACGCCAAAAGCCGGGCTCTTTCTTCTACCTAGTGATATACCCTTAGGCAGGATCTGAGTGTGTGTGTGTGTGTGGGGGGGGGGGGTTAACTTACCAATAAAGTAAGCTATTCATTTCAATATAAGACAATATTATAATGTAAATAATTCTAAAGATGCATATTGACTAATGTAATATCTTCTAATTAAGATATTTTCTCAAAGGGCTGAATTTGAAGACTGAGGATGATGATATAGTGAAAAAAAAAAATCACTAATAGCTATTGAATCTGTTTCCTACCCTTGATTCTATTACTTGTATACCAGCTGTATGACTTTTAGCATGCCAACAAAACTTTGTGGCTGAGATTTTGTTCACCCTTTAAAAGAAGCCTAGAGATGACCTCTTGTGTCTCATACACTTGAAAATGTTACACAATCTCTTATCTATGTTTTACAGCATTTAAGAGGGGCTATTTGATGGATGTTACTCAGTATTTGGCACCTCTGATCTGAAATGTAGTAACAAAAATATGTGAACTTGTGCAACAAAAGTAAAGAAATGACAGGAAAAATACGTAGCTTAAATTCAGAACATTGAAAATGAGTAGAGTTACCACATATGAAATCTTAATACATTTCAATAGCATTCCTACACTTAAAATTAAAAATTAGAAAATAACACTAAAGCAATGGACTGAGCTTTCTGAATTACCAGAGGAATTTTATATCTCCTCTACATGATATATTTGTCTTAATTTAGATTCTTCACAAAAGACAGCACAATAGGCAAGAAATTTTTTAAAAAATAATTAAAAGTATGTTTCTACAAAATTGGCAAAAACAAAAGTAATAAAAATTTTTAGAAGTTTATTGCATAATCTTATAAATGCTTTAATTGCTAAAATTACTTTAAAAACTAGACTAAAAATAACATTTATGTAAACTTTAAAAAGCCTAATTAATGAAATGCTTAAATTATGCTTTTCTGAGAGTAGAAACTCAACAAACCCTGGTCTTATATATGTCAAATATCTTTATGGACAAATACATGTCAATCATCACTTGTTTCCTTCTCCACTTTTTCTGTTTCCTCTTGTAAATAAAAGCTTTTTTGCAAAATGTTATAAAATCAGAAACTTTGATTTTTGATGATTTTTCTGCTTGAGATATTCATTCTGATCAATGATACTAATGGGAATTTTTAGTATTTATAGACATTACAAATGTGCAATTACTGTATTTTACTCATTATTAATAATAAGCAGATCATAATGGTACACACATCCCAGACTGCTTTCAACTGTTTTCATCCCAAGCTTCCTTTTAGACTGGGAATGCAGCTCATTCAAGTGACCTGGACCACCGATGGACATCCACACTCTTTCTTCAGCATCCATGCCAATTCCTATATCTGGCCACCTTGAGCGGTTGAACAACTTCACAGATTTGTATTTTAAAATTTATTTTTACTTGCATTATATATATTTCCATAAACTTCCATACTATTTTTGGTACTTGGCCAGTGAATATCTTTTTAGGTAACCAATTGTCTAATAAATAGTTTATAATATTTGTTACTATACTATTGTACCCTATTTAGAGTAGATTTCATCATTCAGTGTCTGATATCCTGAATGACAACACTTGATTTCTGGGTTTATAACAGGTGATAGAATTATTTTTCCCCTTATTGAAATGAAAAAGTTATTGATGAATCTACAACTAGCTGCATCTTCTGCTTTCTGAGGAGTTATGTGACACAAATAGTCATTTACTAGCTTCATGAAAGGCTTCGCCAGCAGTGCTAATGCTAAAGAATCTGCCTGCCAACGCAGGACACGCAGGTTCGATCCCTGGGCCAGGAAGATCCCCTGGAGGAGAAAATGGCAATCCACTCTAGCATTCTCGCCTGGGAAATAGCATCTGACCTGATTTTGCACGCAAGCACACACACAGCTCATGGAAAGCTTATATAAGTGCCATCCAAAAGACATCCTTACTAGTTAAATATTCTGGAACATACACAGGTGGCCTTAGTGGTAAAGAACTCACCTGCCGATACAGGAGACATAAGATTAGTGGGTTCCATCCCTGGGTCAGGAAGATCCCTGGAGAAGGGTATGGGAACCCATTCCAGTATTCTTGCCTGGAGAATCCCATGGACAGAGGAATCTGACAGGCTACAGTCCAAAGGGTCACAAAGGGTCAGACACCACTGAAGCAACTTAGTACACACAGTGGCGCTAATGGTAAAGAAACAGCCTGCCAACGCAGGGAAGTAAGAAACGTGAGCTCAATCCCTGGGTCAGGAAGCCCTGGAGGGGAGCACAGCAATACACTCCAGTATTCTTGCTCAGAGAATCCCTTGGACAGAGGCACCTCGTGAGCTACAATAGGTTTGCAAAGAGTTGGACACAACTGAAGTGACTTAGCATGCATGCACACATACTACTTTGAACTTACATAAGCTAGCTGACTAGAAAAAATTTGCTCCAAAGGTAACAAAGTGACAAAAGACATCCTTGCCTTCTGCCTTCTGTTGTTAAAATGTCTTTATAGATCTCTTAGGAGAAAACCAGTGATTTAAGCAGTGGTCCTCAACTTTTTGGCATCAGGGGCTGGTTTCATGGAAGACAATTTTTCCATGGATAGGGAGTGGAAGGTGGTCTTGGGATGACTCAAGTGCATTGCATTTATTGTGCATTTTATTTCTGTTATTATTATTCTATCGTGATATCTAATGAAATAATTATACAGCTCACCATTATGCAGAATCAGCAGAAGCCCTGAGCTTGTTTTCCTGGGCTCAGGCAGTAATGAGAGTGATGGGGAGTGGCTATAAATACAAATGAAACTTCGTTGGCTTACCTGCCACTCATTTCCTGCCGTGTGGCCCACTTCCTGATAAATCATTGACTGTTACCAGCCCATGGCCCAGGGACCCCTGATTTAAAGCATGAGGATCTGTGTGAGGGAGAGCAAACACGCCTCCACAGATTATACCCTTTTCCTTCTTCTTCCTTCTCTATTTTACTCCCCTCTCGCTTAAGTATAGTAACAGTTCTAAATGGATTTTGCCCTGAGACAATTACCCCTTGAATTTCTACCCAGGGGAGAAGATAAAAGAATTCTCAAGGTTAAGGCCACCTTTCCATCTTTTCAGTTTCTCAGGCACATATGGAAACCCACTCAACTTGCTCTTTCTAAAGAGCTGCAAATGAAAAGTGTTAGTGGAGGCAACTATTTTTGTAGTTCTGACCATTTCACTGATTGCTTTGTTTTTGAAACTCTTCGTGAAATTACACAAAAGACCACAGGAAAGTAAAAAGACCATAGGAAAAGAGAGGTTTGTGTAAAATATCATAAAACACCACAGAATTCATTTTGACCTTTACATTGGTATATATATATATATGGAATGTCTCTATATATATTCCAAACACTCCACTTTCAAAGTGGAATCTAACAATATCTGAGCCACCTCTTGAACAAGCTGATATATTTTCTGTAAGCTCTACTTACATGATTAGCATTGTTGGTGCTATTTTTAGATACCTTACTACACATCCAAAAAATCCAAATTATATACATTTTTAACTCCTCAGAATATTTTTAACAGAAACTTGACATGAAGAATGCTATTAGTGTTCCATATTTGGCAAAATATTTTGCAGTAACTTAATGAAAAGTAGACCAGTGAGGGATTTATAACACATTTTTGTTTTCTTTTGAAGCCTTCTTAATATGTCACAGCCATATTTCTACCCTTGATGACTAATCCTCAGCATTCCATTGTGTGACTCCTTGCAATGAAATTATAATCCCAGAGTCCTCACATATTCTTGCTCTTTTTTTGAATCCTTAAATGACCAAGAAGAGTGCTTGTAAATGGCTTCCTCTTCTGAGCAGAAGAGGTAAATTTGGGTGATGCTGTTTTTGAAACGCGGACATTGATTTCACAACACAAGTGTCGCATGCAGGGAGCAGAGCATGAATATTTATTTGTCTTTCTCTGCTCAGCCAGCAGTGCTGACAGCCCTCTCATCTGAAGTTACCAGAGCCAACACCTAGGTGGATTCCTAGACGGACATAGTTGGCAATGACATTGTTCAGACATTGACACGTAACACGAGTGTTAAAACAGCAGAAGCACTTCAGCTCATGATGGTGTTACCTTCAAATTTTTCCTGGAGATAATAATTTTAAAAAGAAAACATCAGTTTTGCTCTAATAAGCACTTTGTGTTTTCTACTTAGCTCGTGAAACTCAAAATTGCTTGATTTGCTTAATATTTTAAATTAGACTAATAGTAGGATGATAAATAGACTAATTTTTGTCACCATAGCATATGGTAACTGTTGAGGTTGTTTCATGTGTGTGTTCTTAATTTTCTTAATGAACCCCTATGCCTCATGGGAGTAAATTGACCATTATTTATATTGCTTTGATATACCCAAGGGCTAGAATGTGACCCATCTTGTAAGAGCTTTCTGTTTTTGCTTTTTCTTTTTTTAAACAGAAAATAAAAGCAATGAGGTATAGTGGCAGTCATCCAATTGAAAATAGGATTAATATTTAAGTGAAAGAGCAGGGAGACATATGCTCCAAGGAATGGGACTGTATCAAAGAATTGGTTAGTTGGGCCGATGTAACAAACTACCACTGTGACAAACCACCATGACTATCAACTATGGCAAGCTTAGACAGCATATTAAGAAGCAAAGACCATCCCTTTGCTGACAAAGGTCCATATAGTCAAAGCTATGCTCTTCCCAGTATTCATGTATGGATGACCATAAAGAAAGCCAAGCACAGAAGAATTGATGCTTTTAAGCTGTGGTACTGGAGAAGATTCCCGAGAGTCCTTTGGGCAACAAAGAGATCAAGCCAGTCAATCATAAAGGAAATCATTTCTGAATATTCATTGGAAAGACTGATGCTGAAGCTGAAGCTCCAATACTTTGGCCACCTGATGTGAAGAGCTGGCTCACTGGAAAACACCTTGATGCTGAGAAAGACTGAAGGCAAGAGGAGAAGAGGGCAGCAGAGAATGAGATGGTTGGATGGCCTCACTGACTCAATGGGTATGAACTTGGGCAAACTCCAGGAGATAGTGATGGACAGGAAGGACTGTTGTGCTACAGTCCTTGAGGTTGCAAAGAATCTGACACAATTTAGCAACTAAAAGAATCTGCCTGCAATGCAAGAAACCCAAGTTCCATCCCTGTGTCAGGAAGACCCCCTGGGGAAGGGAATGGCAATCCACTCCAGTGTTTTTGCCTGGAGAATTCCATGGACAGAGGAGCCTGGCAGGCTGCAGTCCATAGGATAGCAAAATGTCAGACATGACTGAGAGACTAACATTCACTAGCAACTGAACAGCAATAGAAAACTACCACAGACTGGGTAGCTTATAAACAACAGAAACTGATTTATCACAGTTTTGGAGGATAGGCAGTCTAAGATCAAAATACAAGCATGGTTGCATTCTGGTGAGAGTTCTTTCCCTGGTTCCTGTAAGCAGTGCCTTCTTACTGGGCTCTCTTATGGTCCAGGGGGCTAGAGATCTGGAGCCTCTATTATAAGACATTAATCCATTCATAAGGACAGAATCTCCAAAGGCCCATCTCTTAATACTGTAATACTGAGCACTGAGATGTCAAGACACAAATTTTAGAAGGGACATGACACTCAGGGGATAGTAGTCAATATGCCAATATTTAAGAAACTCTACCTTCCACATCACTAAGTGAATGTTTCCCTGGCTGAACAATGCACGATGTATCATACAAAGGTAAACAAAAAAATTCCCTATGTTTGTGTGAATCCTAAAGCTACATATTTTTCTTGAGGAAATATAGCTACTGACCAGATCAATGGGAACAATTTTCTTAGACATTTCCTGATAATATCTGAGACCCCCCCCAGAAGAGTTGAGTATGCCCAGGTTTATTGGAAGATTTCAAAGGCTCTGTTCACCAGGAAGAAGATGGCTAAGCATGCCAACAGAAACAAATAGGTCATCTGAGTGGTTACCACTCACAACCAAATAAATCATGGCCATGCTAAGTGGCCCTAGATTTTCTTTGCTGAAAATCATATTAAGAAATTCTTTCTTTAGTACATTTACAGACTCTGGGACTCAGGGTATTATAACCTATTTTAAAAATGTACTGGGTGTGTTACTGACAGTTTACTATTTGAGTTTGTAAAAGTAATATATTTTCTTTATTTCTAGATCTGAATTTAATTTCTGATTCGAGAGCTCTGCTTGCCTAAAGTGAACCCTGTGAACTAGTTCAGGATGGTTCTTCCATTTGTCTTTTTCTGAGACTTCCTAGATCAGATCAGGGTCATCGAGCAGTGGCAGCCTGGCTCACAGCTCCACATCAGTCAGTCTTTCTCCTCTTTTCAGTCCTATCCTGGCCCTCAAGGTTCAAGTCTGCACCCACAAAAAAGGACAAATTTTTCTAGGCAATAGTTCACCATTTGCTGGTGGGAAGAGAACATAGTTCACTCCTTCTTCTCCTCTTTTCCTTTTTGGCAAGAACAGCAATTGGAACTAGCTTGATCCCCAGGCAACTCTTTGGCATTGCCTCTGAGGTTCCCAGCTCTTTGTAGAAGTTTTAATTGCATCATAAACAACCTTATGTTCTTATTGACTTAACATAACATTTATTTTCTTCTGAATGTGCAGGGTCAGCTAGAGCAGCCCAGCCCAGAAGTATGACGAGTTCAAGTCTGCTCCAAGGGCATCAGGCTCAGCAACTAATTGGTTTCTGCTCTTCTTATAGTGGATAGCAGAAATCCAGGAAGAGAATGAAAAATATGTAATAGCCCATTATCATTGTTTTAATATTTCATTCAACAATGTAATCATATGGCCAAGCACAGCTTAAATAGGATGGTGAAATACCCTCTATCCCCAGTGAAATATGACAAAGGTGGGAGGTGAAAAGTTAGACAAATACTACAATAAAAGGGTCATATTTAGTCAATCTCTTCTCTGCTCACTTTACTTTCAACTTGGGATCAACATGCACACACTGCTATATTTAAAATGAATAATCAGCAAGGCCCTACCATACAGCACAGGGAACTCTGCTCAATGTTATGTGGCAGCCAGAATGGGAGGGGAGTTTGGGGGAGAATGGATACATGTATATATGTAAAAGGGGCTTACCTAGTGGCTCAGTTGGTAAAGATTCTACCTGTAAAGCAGGAGACCTGGGTCGGGAAGATCCCCTGTAGAAGGAAATGGTAACCCACTCCAGTACTCTTCCCTGGAGAATTCCATGTACAGAAGAGCTAGGCAGAATCATCCTGATGTTCAAGCTGCATTTAGAAAAGGCAGGGGAACCAGAGATCAAATTGCCAACATCCACTGCATCAGAGAAAAAGCAAGAGAGTTCCAGAAAGAATATCTACTTCTGTTTTATTGACTATACCAAAGTCTTTGTGTGGATACCATAAACTATGGAAAATTCTTCAAGAGATGGGAATACCAAACCACCTGATCTGCCTCCTGAGAAATCTGAATGCAGGTCAAGAAGCAAATTAGAACTGGACATGTAACAATGGACTGGTTTCAAATTGAGAAAGGAGTACGTCAAGGCTGTATATTGTCACTCTCCTTATTTAACATATGTGCATCATGTGAAATGCATGGCCGGATGAAGCACAAGATGAAATCAAGATTGCTGGGAGAAATATCAATAACCTCAGATATGCAGATGACACCACCCTTATGGCAGAAAGTGAAGAACTAAAGAGTGAAAGAGGAGAGTGAAAAAGCTGGCTTAAAACTGAACATTCAAAAAACTAAGATGAAGGCATCCAGTCCCATCACTTCATGGCAAATAGATGGGAAACAGTAAAAGGCTTTATTTTCTTGGGCTCCAACATCACTGCAGATAGTGACTGCAGCCATGAAATTAAAAGATATTTGCTCTTTGGAAGAAAAGTTATGACCAATCTAGATATCATATTAAAAAGCAGAGACATTAGTTTTCCAGCAAATTTCTGTCTAGTCAAAGTTATGGTTTTACCAGTAGTCATGTATGGATGTGAGAGTTGACAATAAAGAAAACTGAATGTGGAAGAATTGATGCCTTTGAACTGTAGTGTTGGAGAAGGCTCTTGAGAATCCTTTGGACTGTGAGGAGATAAAACCAGTCAATCCTAAAGGAAATCAGTCCTGAATATTCATTGGAAGACCTGATGCTGAAGCTGAAGCTCCAATACTTTGGCCACCTGATGTGAAGAATCAAATCCTAGGAAAAGACACTGATGCTGGGGAAGATTGAAGGCAGGAGGAGAAGGTGACGATAGAGGATGAGATAGTTTGATGGCACCACTAACTCGAGGGAGGTGAGTGTGAGCAAGCTCTGGGAGTTGGTGATGGACAGGGAAGCCTGGCCTGTTGCAGTCCCTGAGGTTACAGAGTCAGACAGGACTGAGCAACTGAAGTGAACAGATATATGTTAAAGGGCTGATTCCCTTTGCCATCCACCTGAAACTACTACAACGTTGTTAATTGGATATTCTCCAATATTAAATGAAAAGGTAAAGCAATCCAGTTTGGAAGTTAAAAGCAAGGGTCAAAGATGATAGATTAAAATATACTATTTTCTTACATATCAGACTTATTCATGGCTATTCCAAGTAAAATTGTACTTTAAAACACCTAACTCCATGAAAAATATGACCCTACCCAGAAATTCAGAGCCAGCAATTGCAATCTTTTTGTAATGAGAAAGAAGATACTAGACAAGTATTGCTAAAACACTGGGAACACAGAATAGGGTGATTCATGCTTATAATTTTTGATTTCTGATCTCACTACCAGACAGTTTGGGTACCATTTCTCCTTGGGAAAGCAGAGTGAGCGGTTAAGAAAAACATGTATTTACTTGTCCTATACTTTTGTTCCCTGGAGACTATAGACGTTTTCCCCACTTTAGAATTAAGGGTGGGAGGTACATATTCTGTTCTAACACAGTTCTCTTCTCATTCCCATAGTGGTTCCCTTCCTGCTTCCTTGGATGCAAGTAATTCCAAGTTGCCTCAGAGATCCTCTATTACCTCCACTAACTTTGGGTCCACCTTGTATAGCTCTCTCTTCTCTTGATTCACCATCAAAAATTAGATGGAGAAGATTCTCCACCACAAGTGAGCCAGGTGGGGAGGAAAGGAATAATTGATCCTTTCTTGGGTTAGACATTTTTATTAGGTGGTTGATCCAAACAGTCCCAAAATGGGTGTGAGCTATAATGATATCTAATATCCTTCAGACAACAGGATACGTGTGTGTGTGTGTGTGTGTGTGTGTGTGTGTACTTGCCTCTCTTTGCTGCTGTGGAGTTTATTCCTGAGTTGGAGAATAAAAAGTGGTTCTTTTTAAAAATATATTTATTTTAATTGGAGGCTAATTACTTTACAATATTGTAGTGGTTTGTGCCATACATTGACATGAATCAGCCACAGGTGTACATGTGTCCCCTATCTTGAAACCCCCTCCCACCTCCCTCCCCATCCCATCCGTCAGGATCATCCCAGTGCACCAGCCCTGAGCACCCTGTCTATGCATTGAACCTGGACTTCACTTATAGTAATATACATGTTTCAATGTTATTCTCTCAAATCATCCCACCCTTGCTTTCTTCCACAGAGTCCAAAAGTTTGTTCTTTACATCTGTGTCTCTTCTGCTCTCTCTCATTTAGGGTCATTGTTACCATCTTTCTAAATTCCATATATATGCGTTAATATACTGTATTGGTGTTTTTCTTTCTGACTTACTTCACTCTGTATAATAGGCTTCAGTTTCATCCACCTCATTAGAACTGATTCAAATGCATTCTTTTTAATAATTGAGTAATAGTCCATTGTGTATATGTGCCACAGCTTTCATATCCATTCATCTGCTGATGGGGAAAATGGGCCAAAGAACTAAATAGATATTTCTCCAAAGAAGACATACAGATGGCTAACAAACACATGAAAATATACTCAACATCACTCATTTATCAGAGAAATACAACTCAAAACCACAATAAAATACCGTCTCACGCCGGTCAGAATGGCTGCTATCAAAAAGTCTACAAACAATAAATGCTGGAGAGGGTGTGGAGAAAAGGGAACCTTCTTACCCTGTTGATGGGAATGCGAAGTAGTGTAGTCACAATGCAGAACAGTGTGGAGATCCCTTAAAAAACTGAAAGTAGAACTACCATATGATCCAGCAGTCCCACTGCTGGGTGTACACACCGAGGAAATCAGAATTGAAGGAGACATATATACCCCAATGTTCACTGTAGCACTGTTTACAAGAGAAAGGACATGGAAGCAACCTAAAAAGTGGTTCTTATTTCTTTTCATTCTTAATTCTCTGATCTACCCAATGTTACTCATCTCCTCTGGAAAAGAGAGAATACACAACATGTCTATTCACACCACCATGCAGATCTGGACAGCTCATCATCAGATTGTTTTATTTTCCTTTTAGACTCTAATATCTGGCAGCTATATTTCAGGGCTTCCCAGATGGTACTAGTGGCAAAGAGCCTACCTGCAAATGCAGGAGACATAAGAACTGTGAGTTTTATTCCTGGGTTGGGAGGATCCCCTGAAGGAGGGCATGGAAACCTACTCCAGTATTCTTGCCTGCAGAATTCTATGGACAGCGGAGCATGACTGTCTACAGTCCATAGGCTTGCAAAGAGTTGGACATGATTGAAGTGACTTATCCCACATGCAGCTCTGATTTTAGGACAATAGCCATAATTTCTTTGTTGCCAACATACTGAAAGAATAGAAATAGAATACAGGAAAATAGGTAGAAATTAATTTTTCATAAAGATAGCTCTTATGATCCTGCCATACAAAAACCATAGATGCTTATTTATTAATTTATTTTTTCATTTGGCAAGTATTCTTTGATAATTCCATATTTCTACTACTCTTGTAAAGACAAAATATTCCATAAAGATTTAGATAAGAATATACCTAATCATTATCTACTTATAATTTATTGGGCTATTAATTTTAATTGTTTTTCTCTTGCTGTCAATTAGATATCTTCAATAAATAAATGGAAGATGTGTTTAATTGAGAATAGCAGGTTTTTCCTAACTGCTGGATATTTCAAACTAAAAGCAAATTCCTATTAAGATAACACAGAATCCTTATCTTTGGTGGACTCAAGGGTTTACTGTAACTAAAACATCATCATCAACAAAAATAAAATAGTACAAGATATGCAAGCATCATTGTTCTACTCTATTTGAACTAATGAATATGTAACATACTAGCAATCTATTTGTGTAAGCCATTAGTATTTTAGCACTTTTTTCTAATTTATTACCAAATAATTCTATATAATTTTGAATTGCTGTTTTATCCTAAAGTTTTCTAATGGGTTCAGCTTTGTCTTCCATATACAAAAATAAAATAGTACAAGATATGCAAGCATCATTGTTCTACTCTATTTGAACTAATGAATATGTAACTTACAAGCAATCTATTTGTGTAAGGTATTAGTATTTTAGCATTTTTTCTAATTTATTACCAAATTATTCTATATAATTTTGAATTGCTGTTTTATCCTAAAGTTTTCTAATGGGTTCAGCTTTGTCTTCCACAGATGCATGACCTTTTAGATGATTTTCATATCTAGAATTTTTTTTTTTTTTTGCTTATTTACTAGATTTTGATTTTCTTTACCAGAGAGATAATTGGATTACTTTAGAACATATTCTGATTTTGGTATGTAAATAATGCTATGTGAAATCCAGTTTTGAAAACATTTTCACTAATTTTCCTCTTTACTTAGAAATCCCATTGTTTAAAAGAATCCTAAATTAGGATTTCCAGTGAAAAATGCCACCATGCTACATTTTTACATTTTGAATAGTTTTCAGTAGCCACTATCCACTCAGGCTTTTCTTTGCCCAAATCTTTCATCTCCATCGAGGAGTAAACATCAAACCTTCACTTGATATCCTCCAACCTTGGAAGTTGGACTTTTTCCCTGTTACCTCAGCAGCTGGCTGGGACCCAGATACGGGAGTAAGCCCACCCAGTTTCTGAGACATCTGTCAGCATGACTAGCAACACAGGCAGTACATTACTTGTCAAATCTCTTTGGAATTAATCATACAAATTAAAAATGCCTTTGCACGTCTTAAGGTAGGCTTAGAAAGGATGGTTTGGCATATTTTTGGCCATCAGAACATTTGCAATTAGAGGGTGCCAATTATAGTCTAGGATTGAACCTTCTCTTCAAAATTGCCATGGATATTATGTTCCCTGTTTATAGATGAAAAATGTTAAGTTTCAAAGAGACTTTAAAAGTTTCCTAGGGCTGTAGAGCTAACAGTGAACAGATTTCTGATTCAGACTATTTATCTGAGCCAAAGTCAAGGTCCCTACAGGAATCCATTTCTTCCTTTTCTGGATTTTGGTTCAAAGATATTGATTCAAGGATATTGGTCCCTTTTCTGAACCAAAAGCACTTTACATACAGGAGTCCTTACATCAGCTAAAGACAGTAAAATCAGTAGCTGTTAATAAAAATAGGAAAACATCTGCAGCAACCACCAAAGTTGCTAAGTCTGAGTTAGCAACCTCTCTCCAGCCCTCTCATGAAACATACATTAGAAGTTTTGATTCATGACATCTATTCTCCTGAAAAAACATATTGTACTTGTTATTAAAAAAAAAATACTGTGATAAAAGTTAATTGTTCACACTTTCATAGATTTTCAAATGGTATTTCTAAATATCATTGCAAAAGCATTCAAGTGGGAGTTCAGATACCAGAAATTACAGAGTAACTTGTATCACTACTCCTTAAGTAGATAATTTAAAAACTTTTGGACAAATATAACAAAAAGAGATATCCAAAGGCCCTGGAAACTAACAAAAATGGGCAAAGAGTGTATGGGCTTTGATCCTTGAAAAAGGAAGCCCACAGGTGCAATGGTGAGATCTTCATTTATATATCCTTCATCCTTGAGGACACTCCAAAGTCTATTAAGCATCAGTCATTGGTATTTTGTATTGAAGTGTCAGGGGACAGATTTGGGTCTAGAACGACTTTACATTGAGGAGAGAAATCCCAGAAAGGAGGTTTGCCCAGAAAAGGGGCAAACCTTTTTCAACTACTTGACTGACCTTGGACTGACTGTGTACAAGGGAATCCAGTAATAATTGAACTAGTTAGCGTCAAAGAATTGATGCTTTTGAACTGTGGTGTTGGAGGAGGCTCTTGAGAGGCTCTTGAACTTCAAGGAGATCCAACCAGTCCATCCTAAGGGAAATCAGTCCTGAATATTCATTGGAAGGATTGATGCTGAAGCTGAAACTCTAATACTTTGGCCACCTGATGCAAAGAACTGACTCATTGGAAAAGACCCTGATGCTGGGAAAGATAGAAGGCAGGAGGAGAAGGGGACGACAGAGGATGAGATGGTTGGATGGCATCACCGACTCAATGGACATGAGTTTGAGTAAACTTTGGCGTGCTGCAGTCCATGGGGTTGAAAAGAGTCAGACATGACTGAGCAACTGAACTGAGCTGAACTGAACTGAGTTAGCAATAATCAAAGCTAGAAAATGAAAATCCAGTACAATTTTTTTTTTTTGGTCCACTGAAGACAGATTAAATTTTAAGTTTGAATCCTGTTAAATTAGAAGATCTTGATAAAATGTTACCCTTGCATGGTAGGAAAACACTATGTGCCAAAATTAACAGATTTGGGGGTAAACCTGAAACAAGTATACTCTAATAAAACATAAAATCAAACCTCCAAAGGAAGGGTGTTGTGCTGTGCTGCACTTAGTCAGTCATGTCTGACTCTTTGTGACCCCATGGACTGTAACCCGCCAAAATCCTCTGTACTTGGGGATTTTCCAAGTAAGAATACTGGAGTGGGCTGCCATGCCCTCCTCCAAGGGATCTGCCCAACCCAGGGATTGAAAAGTCTCCCACATTGCAGGCAGATTCTTTACTGTCTGAGCCACCAAGGAAGGCCAAAGGAAAACTGATTAATCTAATCTAAGTAGAGTGATGAATAATAACGTAGTCATTTAACATAGTCAAGGACCTCTAGTTCTTTCTCAAGGGCTGTTGATAATATTCTGAGCCACTTCCTGTGAGCTGTCTTATAGATACTAAAGCCCCAGGTGGAGAAGTTAACTACATGAGGACCCAGGAACTGAGCTGCCACAATCCAAAAATTGACCAAAAAGAAATGGAAACCAGTGCATCCCGAACTGTACCTAAAACAATCAAGATGATGCTAGTCAGAACACTGATGATCAATTTGAAAATGACTGTTGGAGATGACTCTGCCATTTCTTCATGTAGTTCCCCCACCCCTCTCTATCTATAAAAGCTTTCACCCCCTGCTTGTCATGGTGGGGGATGTCGGTCTTTGGACAGATGTCTGCCACCCTCTCTCCCATCCCGGTTGCCAGCATCTGAAATAAAGCACACTTTCCTTTCCACCAGCATGGCCTGTTTACTGGCTTTTGAGCAGGAACCCCAAGAAGTGGGACGGCACACACACTCCATTCGGTAACAGTACCCTAAGGAGGAAGTGCATCTCTACCTTCCTTAAAGGTGGGCTGCATGTACAGGTTTCCTCTGAAGAATGCACTGTGGAAATGTTGCCTTGTCTGGTAGTTCTTATCATAAAAAGAGGAGGAGGAACAAGAGACTGAAGAAAAGAAAATTCTACTTACATTTCTACCACACTAAATTATAGTTCCATTTCTATTGTTTTATTCAGCAAAACATGTTTGCTGTTTGTGTTCTATCCTGATAGTTCTAATGAAGCACACATCTTGGGAAAGTATAGATTTTACTTTCTTTCTCCTGCCCTTAGATATATATATATACATATATATTTTTTGTTTCTCTTCCAAGAATCCAACTCTATCTTGATGGCTTAGATTATACCTAAGTTATTTTAGCTATACGTTCCTATGATTATAGTGTTGCCATGAAATTTTGAATAAAGAGGATATTTGGATAAATTTTGGAGATGGTTGGCTTAGAAACGGTTTGTAACTGATATTAAGGAAAAGACTGAGTACTATACTCTCCTATGCTTGAGTGAAGATTCGGGTTTTACATTTTTACCAAATTATCACTTCCTTGTGCCACAACAAGAAAGAAGCATCTACTTTTAAAAACTAGAACTTTAAATAGTAGTACTATAATAAACACATTCATTTTAAGTGATTGTTTTGAAGTAAGTGAAAGTGGAACTCAGTCAGTCGTGTCAGACTCTTTGTGACCCCATGGACTATACCGTCCATGGAATGCTCCAGGCCAGAATACTGGAGTGGGTAACCTTCCCCTTCTTCAGGAGATCTTCCCAAGCCAGGGGTCGAACCAAGGTCTCCTGCATTGCAGGCGGATTCTTCATCAGCTGAGCCACTGACTGTTTTGAACATTTTCTGAAATGGATGGATCTTCACTAGATCATAACAGTAATGTTAAAAGAATCTCATATGAATCTGAAAATTGATATGCTTTTTTAGATGTTTGTTAGAATATCATCAATATGAGCCATATGAATCAACCAATATGAAGTTCATTACACAAAATTATTTTTAATGTAATTATTTTTAATTACAGAAGCAGCAGCATCTTCACATTAATCAATACAGCTCTAAACACATGACCTGTACGTTCTAAGTTTGATTTTCAGTATTTTGAAAAGGCTTTGTATCTACCATATCTGAATTTTCAAGCATGATTGTTTTTCAGTTGTTTGTCAAAGGCATTCATTAGTTAACCCTGCTATAATGAACTATTTAAGACTCATGGCTTTGCTTTGCATGTAGAAGGCTTAAGGGGATATGCAGCTTGAAGAGAGGACAAAATTAAATAATTTGATATTTATAGCACATTATTTGTAGCAATTATTTTTTGCTGAAGCCACACAAGTTTCCACCTTATGCATATATATATATATATATAATTTGTAATAAAATAATCACCATTAAAGGCACTTTTCAAATGGTTTTATGAAAGCCAGTTTTATGTGATTCCTTTGAACCTACTTATAAGAATTACCTTACTTTCAATTAAATCAATATCCTCAGATTTAATGAAAACATGTTACCAAGATTTCAGGCATTACAAAAAGGAATGTACATCTAATCATATTATAAATTTTATTTTGACACAATTTCTGTATTTAAATGTAATTATATTTACATTTTTCTATAAAAATGTAAACTTCATATTTGCATTTTTCTATATTCAAATATTTCTACATTTAAAAAGTATTTTTAGATTTTTCATTATTTAAATGTAACAATAAATAATAAAATAAATAAATTCTTATCATTTTGAAGGAACTATAATAAAACATAGCCAAATTATCTGAGGATAATGAAAACAAATAAACTGCAGGAAATCTTACTAGCTGTTTATCCTGATTTTAGCCAATGGCTTGGCTTATAAGTATAATTCCTGAAAGATTTCATGACAGCCTATAATAAAACTACAATTTTAACTTTCTACTGACAGGTGCTTCATTACATGAAAGATTTATATTCCATTATTTTAAAAGCTCTAATTTTAGAAGGGCCATCTTATATAGAACCAATTCTTACCTTCCTTTAACTTGTTACTGAGAGTTATAATACTGCATTTAGCAATTATGCAGTCATTTAGCATAGGCTTGCCTATTCTCTAAATAACAACAGTTTCAGTATTGAATGCAATCACATCCTTCTGTAACTAGTGGCTCCACCAACACAAAGTTTTATATAAGTTTTGCAACCTCTAACACACAAAACTCAGCTGTTTTCCTCCCTCTTCAAGATACATATTGTTAGTTCCTTTCACCAATCTTTATTTGGAGTTTTCCTT
>SJYX01013964.1:182901-213598 GCA_006410675.1 Oreotragus oreotragus | reverse complement strand
TATGTGAAGAGAGGGTTGTGTATATATATAAGAGGCCTAAAGCTAAATTGGAATTGAGGTCACAAAAGTCTTTATTCATTTATTATTATTATTTTTTAATTTTTGCCATAAAAGAAAAAAAGTGTGGTAGCAGTGTACTTACTTACTTAGTTAAGTCGCTCAGTCGTGTCTGACTTTTTGCGACCCCATGGACTGTAGCCCACCAGGGTCCTCCATCCATGGGATCCTCCAGGCAAGAGTACTGGACTGGGTTGCCATTTCCTTCTCCAGGGGATCTTCTGGATGCAGGGATCGAACCCAGGTCTCCCATATTAGAGGCAGACGCGTTAATCTCTGAGCCACCAGGGAAGCCCATGCTACACTTGATCTTAGCCAAAAAGCCGAGAAGCAGTGTAGTATTCTTCCTTTTTTCCCCTTCTGCTTTACTCTCTCCCACACAAAGACTCAAATTTCATTCTAAGCGAGAATGAATAGAATGAATAGATAGTTTTCTTAAAAATGAATTGCTACAAAAGAAGATTTTTAAAAACTCTTTTAAAAAAACCTCTAAAAATTTTTTTTTAATTTTTTAAATTCTTTTTTTTTAAATTTTACTTTATTTTACTTTACAGTACTGTATTGGTTTTGCCATACATCAACATGAATCTGCCAAGACATGGGAGCAACCTCGATGTCTATCAGCATATGAATGGATAAGAAAGCTGTGGTACATATACACAATGGAGTATTACTCCGCCATTAAAAATAACTTTTTAAAATCTTTCACTTGACATCATTGTTTTTGACTCATCATTACTTTTAAAGTTTTATTCTTTATTTCCACATTATAGATGCGGTGGTCCACAACTAAACATTTTCAGCTCATGGCACCTTTTAAATTCACTCGAAAGTATGGAGACTGCTGCTGCTGCTGCTAAGTCACTTCAGTCGTGTCCGACTCTGTGTGACCCCATAGACGGCAGCCCACCAGGCTCCCCCATCCCTGGGATTCTCCAGGCAAGAATACTGGAGTGGGTTGCCACCATTTCCTTCTCCAGTGCATGAAAGAGAAAAGTGAAAGTGAAGTCGCTCAGTCTGTCCAACTGTTAGCGACCCCATGTACTTCAGCCCACCAGGCTCCTCCGTCCATTGGATTTTCCAGGCAAGAGTACTGGGGTGGGGTGCCATTGCCTTCCCCCATGGAGACTATATTTCTCAAACTTTTAAAATACTTATTGATACAGTTTAATTTAAATGTATGTATTAGTAAGGGTGGTGGTTGTGGTTTAGTCTCTATGTCATGTCCAACCCTTGAGACCCCATGGACTGCAGCCTGCCAGTCTCCTCCATACATGGGGTTTTCCAGGCAAGAATACTGGAAGTGGTTTTCCATTTCCTTCTCTAAGGAATCTTCTCAACCCAGTGATCCAGCCCAGGCCTCCTGCATTGCAGGCAGATTCTTCTACCACTAAGGCACCCGGGAATTAGTAAGGGTTCAGTTTAGCAAATATAAACCATGTTAACTATTTTAAGGAGAAAGAGACATAATGTAGGTTGTCACTGTAATGTAGATGTATAGCAATTGAAAATGTGGAAGGAACACACTCTGAAATGGATCCAAAAAGAGACTTATTTGCTTATGGCCACAAGTGAAGTCACACTGGTTTCAAAATCAGGAAGCTGAAGAACTGGATTTCCAAAGCTTCATTGTGAAAGTAAGGAAGCCACACCAATAGTGTATTTTTCCTCATACCCAGGGTTTCTGAAGAATGTATTCTGTTATCTCCTGAACTTTTCCAAGCATCACCAATGTTAAGAAATTGAAGGGACATTGTCTGTGACTTATATCTTTCTTCCCCTAGTGCTTGAGTGCCTCTGCTTAGATGACCCTAATTCACTTTCAGTACCCAATCTTCAACAAAGTCTTGGAAATGTGATTTAATCTTTCCAGCCTCTTCAAATAGAAGGAAGATAAAATGGGAATTGAGAACCAATCCAAACATAAATGATGATTCTTTTAAGTCAAAATACTCATCATCAGCACTATTTTAATTGGTGAAAAAAGTTTAGAAAAGACGACAAAAGCAACTTTCTTCAAGTCAAATATTTGATTTGATGAAAATATTAGCAACAAAAAATACTTAAGGAACATGAAGTTCACTCACCTGAAATAATTTGGGATATCTCCTGGATTTTCTGTTAATTTTGGAAAGTTTATTATTTTTTTTTTTCACTGAAAATCACTCTAGGAAACAAATTTTGGAAATATTCCAAATCTTTCCTATTTTATTTGTATTTTGCATTGATTCAAAATCTATAGAGCTATTGAGGAACTTCTTTTTTTAATATTAAGACAAATTCTATGGAAATTTTCACTCAAAGTTGATGCAAATGTCTTATGCATTCAGTCCTTTTTTCAACTGAAAATATAAAGTTTTTTTCTTATGGGTTGGCTAAATGGTACAAAAATTAAAAGTGAAAGTCGCTCAGTCCTGTCTGACTCTTTGCGACCCCATGGACTATACAGTCCATGGAATTCTCCAGGCCAGGTTACTGGAGTGGGTAGCCTTTTCCGCTTGCAGTTCAGGAGCCAGAGGGAGACACAGGTTTGATTCCTGGATCAGAGAGATCCCCTGGAGAAAGGTGTGGCAACCCACTTCTGTATCATTGCCTGGAGAATCTCATGGACAGAAGAGCCTGGTGGGCTGTAGTCCATAGGGTAGCAAAGAGTCAGACACAACTGAGCAACTAACACTTCACTTCAAAGTGAATCATTTTCAGTTTGCTAATAACTTATTTACTTTGTCAGTGCTAGTATTTTTCAGTGTTTTAAATTAGTTTTTCATAGACTGATAAGATGAATGATCATAAGTTCACTACTGAATATTCCATTGGATCCCCCATACACTACATTTCAAGAGTCACAATACAGTAGGCATTATAAAGGACTTGCAGGTCCTTTGTAATACCATATATATACATATCAAAACATATTCTCATATCAAAACAAATATCAGTGTATGTTTGAATATACAGAATTTTATATATATTTTTTCTTTTGAAATTGCTGTGTGAACTATGAATGTGTTCTGTTTACTTCATGCTTGGTTTTTATTTCTTGAGCATTATCATACAGTCTTGAAAGTTCATGCCAAGTCAAGAATAATCTAACCTTCATATACTTTTAAAGTATTATAAACTTCTTTTGAATATTCCCTTCTAACTCACCAAGTTTATATGCTGCATGTGTGGAAATTACATTAGCATTTTAAGATTTCTGTCTTGTGATAGTGTGTATATAGATTAAAGATGGATTTTTTTGTTGTTGTTTTTTTCTTACCATTTCAAGTATTCCCATAAGCGCCTGTAAAGCTCTTTCGCCCTGTTCACTGAGGTTATTGTGCCTATAACCAAAAGAGCCTTATATGATTGGAAATGTCTGTATTCCTGAGTATACTCTTTGTGCCTGAATATACTCTGTGCTTGGGCTGCCCAGGTGGCACAGTGGTAAAGAATCCATCTGCCAATGCAGCAGATGCAGGAGACACAGGTTTGATCCCTGGGTTGGGAAGAATCCCTGGAGGAGAAAAACGGCAGTGCACTCCGGTATTCCTGCCTGGAAAATTCCATGGACAGAGAAGCCTGGTGGGTGGGCTGCAGTCCATGAGGTCACAAGAGTTGGACATGACTGAGCAATGGAGCACACACATATACACATGCCCTGTGCTCAAAGTGCAGTTCCTGGCTTCTGTGTCTTCCTCTGGATTTTGTCTCTTTTCCCCACCCAGGGAGTAAATACCATTTATACCTGTATTGTGGTCTGTTGCTGACACACATTAGTCATCTTTTTCTAAGCATCCTTTCAAGGAATAGTAGATTATATGCTGTATTTGTTTCTTTGGGCTGCAAAACAGTGTACCACAAAGTGTGTGATGGAGACAATAGAATTATGTTGTCTCACAGTTCTAGGGGCTAAAAGTTCAAAGTATCCAGAGTCATTCCTTTCTGAGGGCTATGAGGAAGAATCTGTTTCATGATTCTCTCCTAGCTTCTAGAGGTTTGCTAGCACTCTTCAGCATTCCTTGGTTTCTGCTGCATCACTCTCTCGTCTCTACCTTCCTCCTCACATGATGTTCTCCTCCTGTATCCAAATCTCTGGATAATTTAGACTTTGTCTTCAAATTTCCCCTTTTTAGAAAATACCAGTCATATTGGAGTAGGGACCCTCTGTACTCCAATATGACTTAATCTTTACTCATTTAATTGCACCTGCAAAGACTATTTCCAAATAAAATCACCTTGTGAGGGACTAAGGATTTGGACTTCAATATATGGATTTGTGTGGGTAAGGGAGATACAATTCATACCACAACACATACAATTGGTGCTGAATAAAGTTGCTGCTTGTCTTTTGTTTGTGTTTGAATGAGTGGTCTCTGTAAAAGGAATAAACATTTACTTAATCACAATTTGGTAACTCGTGGGAAAAAACTTCATTCAACATCAATAGTAGCACTAGGTAACCCACCACAACAAGCAAACTCTGTTTGGCTTCCTATCCTAAAACTGTTTTTCCCAAACCAATATGTTGTTGTATCTGGTGGGTTTGGGAACAAGTAATAATGAAGTATCTTATCTCCTTTTATGACAAAGCATATTTTTTTGCTTAACTTATTCTATATCTTTCATGCTTTTTGGCATTAAAAAAAGAAAAGTTTTTTGTTTGACTTATTTTTTTTTCTTTCTTAGTTTTTGTTTTAAGATTTTCCAACCACTAAGAATGTTGTACATTAATAAGGGCAAGCCCAAATTAAAGGAAGCTAGTGGTTTGGCAGTTGGAAATAGTTAGAAATAGTTTTGCTAAAATATCTTTCCACTGCCATGTTTTAACTTGTTTTAGTAGGACTGAATATATCCTTTTATTAGTTGTAGAGAAGCTTATGAATATTTACCTGTCAGTTAGGTGCATCTATTACTGGGAACACAGAGGAGAAATTCTTCACTGTAGGATACTGTTCATTTGCTGAGCATGGGTTAGTGAAAACAGTTTTGGCTCAGGTTAATGGAAAGTCACACAGTGGGAGAGGAGAGGACAGTGTTGTTATTCCCTTATCTGTATAATGAGTATTTAGTTTCCATGGTCATTGCAAGTTCACAGCAACAGCAAGAGTGCTGTAACAGACTTCTACTTATTCAAACTTCTGCCAAGCTGGACTTTCATTTTGCTTTCTTAAATGGGACAATTGAAGACATGCCGATTTTAAGTGGGCCTTGGTTCAAATGGAAGCTGGGTAACTCTAGCAGTTGTGTTGTTTAAACCCTTTGCAGCTTCAGTTTCCTCAGGCCTCAAGGGGAGATGATCGAGCTTCGCTCACTGTTTTGTAATACTGGATATTGAAACTAGGTAAACTTGTGTATGGAAAATACATATCATAAAGTGCCTAATTCATCAACTCAGCTGAGAACAATTTCTACTTGAGACACTTGATTGTTTCATTCTCATTAAGATTTACCAGTTTTATCACACTATATTTTATGATATTTTCTGCATTCCAAGCTCTCTTTCCATTCTGGAAAGTTATTTTTTTTCCATTATGCTATTGATTATCATTCCTGTTTTGTGTATTCTATTTTATTTATTGGCAGATTACTTCTTCATAACCTCTTCCACTATGTACCAAGGATTCTCTTGTTTCCAGTTAATTTCTTCTGTTCTCTCGAAGTTTCTCTGGTCTTTCTACTCTCTAATTTGTGTATTCCACAGCATTGCCTTTACTATTTACTGCTTCGGATGGTGATTTTATTAGGCACGGTTGGTTGACTTCCTGCCATCCATTCCACCAAACCTCACCATGTACGAGTCCTGAGATTTGCATGTTTGATTGATTGACTCTTCTCTTAGCTCCAGGGATGGAACTTGAGTGGTACAATCCAACTCACAAAATGTTTTCTTCCTGGCGTAACTGATTTAAGGTTGAACACTTCATCTCATTTGCTCCAATCAGACTGAAGCCAAGTTGTGGAAACTGAACTCTTTCTTCTTCTGGATAATGTTTAGAGCTGGTATGTGTAAGCTATATAACTGCTTCAGCTTTTTTACTACCCTGAGAGAGATGAAGCTGAAACCAAATTCAACCTGAGAAGATGAGAAATACTGAGAAAAGAACTGGAGAAGCACCCAAGAGCTCTAAGCTCTGCCTGAAGCTTGACATTAACTGAACTTTGATGTGGAGTGAGACAATATATTTTCTTAAGGGCTAAGTTACATTGAACTGGATTTTTCCTTACTTAAAACTTGAATTCTTTAACCTATTTATTTTTTACATTATGCTTCACTGGCTTTTCAAAGTGTCTGCTTCATTTTGTTTTACTGAAATTTGATTTGTCTGTTTACCTTTAGTAATTTTAGTAAATTCTTTTATTTAAATAGCAATAGATGACAGTCATTATCTAAAATCAAACTGTATTTTCTATCAATGTATTTGGGATAAAATTGCATCTTTTCTCTTTCCTCTTACTGACTTATAGAAGTAAGAGGAATTATTTGGAATATTATTTTTAAAATATTAATTTTTATCCCTTTTTCCATATTTCTAAAACTAAAATTTACAGATTCTAGTTATTTTTGCTATATTTTTAGCTTACTGTTTCTGACAGTCTGCAGTGGCTTGATGGGCTTTCAAGCAAGCAATTTCTTGAAAAGGACATTCATTTCTTCATTACTAAGGAAGGATCCACGATGTTAATCTTAAGTAACCTGCGTTTATGGCAGGCTTTTGTATTTTTATTGATCTGACTTTTCATTGCCTAATTCTCATGTCTTAAAATTTGCCAGGACCCATCCCAGTCAGAAACTGTTTCCTAAAACAAATGTTCATCACTGCATTCAAAATAGCAACGCTCCTGCCCTGCAGCATTACCTATCGCCCCTTCATGCTGCTCTGTCCTTTCACAACACATAAAGGTTTTTAACATACCTTACAGTTTACCTTCATTATTTTTATTGTTATTGTCTATCTCTCCCTATTAAAATGTAAGGTTTCCACACTCAGGGCTTTTGTTTTAGTCTTTTGTTTCACTAATGTATTCTAAAATTGCCTAGAACACAAGGCCCTGAATGACTCTAGGGTGAATGTGTAACTATTTGCATGCACCTGTTTTTCTTAATGTTATGTTTTACAAAAAAGACTATTCCGTTTCACACTTGCCCTTGTATGTTTGTTTTTGTTTACTTGTTCATATAAATGATCAACATGCCTCCGTTATGTGTATTGAGAGTGCATTTTTTTTAAGTTACACAATATCACATCAAGAAGAGACATCACAATTTTTGTTTGTATTTTTAATTTTTACAATGTTGTGTTGGTTTCTGCCATGCGACAACACACAGAATGATCCACAATTATTCATATATCCCCTCCCTCCCTTCTCCCATCCCCTCCCTCTAGGTCATTACAGAGACCCAGACTAAGTTCCCTGTGCTATACAGCAACGTCTCACCAAGTATCCATCTCACACCTAATAGTGTACATGTGCTGATGCTACCTTCTCCATTTGTCCCACTCCCTCACACCCACACTGAGTCCACAAATCCATTCCCTGCATTTGTCTCCATAAAGAGTAAAGTAAGTCAGAAAAACAAATATAGCATATTAATGCACATATACATTACATTAATACATAAATATGGAATCTAGAAGAATGGTATTGATGAACCTATTTGCCGAGAAGGAATAGAGATACATCATGATTTACTCAATCTCTGCCCCACTGTTGTACATCAGGGATGTTTCCATTTCTGCCAATAAGGATTTATCATCATAAATTATTGCATACTGGTGCCATTGTGTTTAAAAGGATGGTACTCTGTCATCAAGAATGCTGAGGGGAAAATACTAGAATTCTTTTAAAAGGCACGTGACACATTGAAGTTAGTCTTAACACTTAACTCTTTGACTACCTTTAAAATTTTATGTTTTCATTTGTTTGGGGTCTTTTGCTTTTCATTGGCTGTAATAAACATCCTTTGCTTAATTATCTATTCATGACTTGTGCCTCAGTGATTTATAGAAATTCTTTATTGATAACATGAATTCTTTGTCTTTCATGTGTAGCGAACTTTTCCTTTCACTATCATTTTTCTTTCAACATTGTATTAATTAGCAAGTCTGTGCATGTGTCTTTTTTTTCAATTTTTAACTTTAAAAATATTGTTTACTTGGTCACTTAGAATTGTATAGTTACTTAATTTGCTGGGACCAGTGACTCCCTGTATTATAACACATAACTTTTATTTAAAAGCCATTCAAATACAAAGGGATGGATTTGTTCCCGTTAACAAAATGTACAGACAGTATACTCACTGATAATTTAAGATTTAATAGAGAGTTTAGTTTTAATCGCTTATAATATTTTGCTGGTGTTTTCTAAAAAAGTTCAGTTGTTAGACATTTAAATACAGACCATAAAAGGACTGTAAGACTTGCTAGCTTTTACATCTTCTGGTGTTATTAGAGTTTTTAAAACAACTTTTAAAATCTTTTATCTACTCAGGTTTAGATGATAATAAAATTTGACTTTTAGAGGTAAGGGTAGGCTGAGAAACCCCAATAATTCATTGATTTTACAAGATAAAAGACTATTTCTTCTTCACAGAGTCATCCAACACAGACTTAATCTTTAAGGTTCAACAACTCTCCTGGAAGTCTTCTTGCCAAGTGATCGTTTAGGGATTAAGTTTCCTCTTATTCTTTATATCCTTGCACCTCTTCCATTCAGTTGGAAGACAGAAATACAAATGTTGGACTAGGGAAAGCTTATGGGCTAGTGAGCATCATCACTTGTTTCCAGCCTCCTATGATGACTCAGCCACTAAATCGTGTGTGTGCTACGTGCGCTCAGTCGCTCAGTTGTGTCCTACTCTTTGAGGTCCCTGAGGCTGTAGCCTGCCGGGCTCCTCTGCCCATGGAATTTTCCAGGCAAGAATACTGGAGTGGGCTGCCATTTCCTTCTCCAGGGGATCTTCCAGGCCCAGGGATCAAACTCGGGCCTCCCACTTTACAGGCAGACTCTTTATCATCTGAGCAATCCCCCAAATAAGGTGAAGTGAAAAGTGAAGGTGAGGAAACATAAATTCACACCATTCAGAATGTAAGTCTAGGTCAGAGCCATGATGAATTCTTTTTTCCTTTACCTGTATAATGTTCATAGGCTCACCCCATTTGAAGACTCTCTCACAACCTACTGACATTGACCGAGAGTCTCACTTTATGTCAGTTTCAAAAGCATCCTGGCATCAATGGTGGAGTCAAAAAGAACATGACTCATGACTATGGAAAATTCGTGTTTAAGACATTTGAATATTATTAGTTACATAAAGATATCAGTTAATATCTGAGAGACTATGATAAATGATTTGCATTTATTGAGAAAGCTTAACATATAAAAGAACACACACGCACACACACACACATATATATATATATATATAGCTACATGTGTATCTGTAGTCCTTGTTTATCTGTCTAGGAAGTTTGGCTAATTGATAAAGTGACCTTTCATTTTAGTTTCTGGTCACTGTGATATAAGCTACCAGTCAGAACCATTTTTGATACCCCATCTCTGCAGAGCTCTTTCTCCACAGCTGAACACTAAAACTCTCACTGATAGCCTTGGTTCTCTGTTCTCCTTAAGATGAATGCCATGGCCATTCAGGGGGAAAATGAAAATCTTGAATTTACCTTCTATTGTTGGCAATCCTGTTACCTTAACTTTTTACTGTATCCTAATACCTACACTAATGCCTTTTCCAGAGATGAGAGCTACACCTCACATCTCATTTCTAGTGTCTGGTCTTCTGTTGTATACTTTTAAGCCTGAATCAAAGCATCTTGTTCTTTCTGCTTCCCTCCTATTACTAAAGTTCTAATCGTAAATTTCCATCTGGGGGTTAACATTTGCTACCTGATATAAGAATCATTCCTGGTATGGTCTGCCTGTGTGGAAATCCAACTTTTAGATGCCACCGTCTGTTTGAAAAGACTTCCCTTTAACTGGACCTTCCTCCTGCCTACCAAGATCACTAGTAATGTGCCTACATTTGTGCTCGGTCATGTCTGACTCTTTGCGACCCCATGGACTTTAACCCACCAGGCTCATCTGTCCATGAAATTTTCCAGGCAAGAATACTGGAGTGGGTTACCAGTTCAGGAGATCTTACTCCAAGAGATCTTACTAAACTTTAATAACATCCATCAGGATTTGTTTCCTCAGGTCTTAGCCCAATCCACACACCAATCTAATTCTAAAGTCCCATCTTCCACCTTACTTGATTCTCCTCTCCTTAATGGGGCCACACCAAGGACACTTCCAAGTTTCAGCTAAAAACACTATTTGTAGGTATATATGCGTGCACATGCACATTTGTATGTCTATGAGTGTATGTTTACTGTATCTGGTGATAAACCATTATAAGAAGACATTAATTTGGCTGCTTTTCCTCACTTACTTTCATGTGCTTGTTTTCATTGCATATTCACTGAAGCAGCTTAACTTTGGTAAATTTTATGTTTCATTGGTTACAACCACTGATATCTTCCCTTGTTTGTTTATGTTATTAAAGTCAGGGCTTCAGAGAACTCTAGGGATATTAATTCCAGTGTGAACATGCAGATGGGGCCACCCAGGCTATTGTTTATTTCTTCAAATGTATTTAGTTTGCTACTGTGTAGAGAAGTGCCAAACACTTCTGAAGCTAGACTAAACAGTTACATGGCATCATG
The DNA here is from genome assembly GCA_006410675.1 of Oreotragus oreotragus. Taxonomy (NCBI): domain Eukaryota; kingdom Metazoa; phylum Chordata; class Mammalia; order Artiodactyla; family Bovidae; genus Oreotragus; species Oreotragus oreotragus. Next base: position 202,838 of record SJYX01013964.1, on the reverse strand, counting down.
CAGATTTGGCTTTGGAAAGCATGATAGGATCAAAGAGACCAAGTTATCTGATTTATCGGATGTATTATAGCTCATCTTAAATGAGGGAATAGAGATTTAACAATATTGATTCTATTGCTGACTAGACTTTTCAGATTCAGTATGTTTCTCTTTATGGGTTTACTCTGGGAATGCTGGAGGAATAAACATTAGGCTTCTTGAAAACTTTAAAACTGTTTGCCAATGATTTGGTACTAAAATTTAGAATATACATGCTTGTTTTTGATCTGTTCCTCAGTATAATTATTCTTTGTAATTTGGCTCTGCAGACTCTCTCTCTTTTAAAACTCTGGCTATGTGTGTCCAAATTTTGTTGTATAAAAGCAAACTCTCATTATCCCCAAACTCACCCAGCAAAATAGATCTACACAATCTCTTCTTTATTTATATCAGCACCTGCTATAGTGTTTCCCTTCATCTCTGTTGTTTCCTGACTCTCTCTTGAATACTGTTCTTCCTTTGCCTTTTTCAATTGATGTTACTGATCACGGTGACCTCAGAATGAGTGGTAGTTTCTAAGGAGTGATTCCCGGACAGTCTTTTGTAAGTCAAACCTTTATTTTTTAATTGCTTGTTTTATCTGTAATTTTTCTTCAAAGCATTATCATAATCTGCAATCATATTTAATAGTGTCTGAAAGTGAAAGTGAAGTTGCTCAGTCATGTCCAACTCTTTGCGACCCCATGGACTGTAGCCTACCAGGCTCCTCCATCCATGGGATTTTCCAGGCAAGAATACTGGAGTGGGCTGCCATTTCCTTTTCCAGGAGATCTTTCTGAACCAGGGATTGAACCTGGGTCTCCTGCATTGTAGGCAGACACTTTACCACCTGAGTCATCAGTTAATAGTGTTTACAAAAATTTATTTTACTGCTTCCACACAACCAAAGGCCCCATGAGAGCCGGTTCATTTGCTTTTTGCTTGTTTTTCTATAATGAATTAATGATTCTTTAAATTCTATTGTGCTTGACAATTTTAAAAAGTTTCACACACGTGATTTCATATAATAACCCTTCTCCCTATATCCCTGTGTCTCTTTTCCCCTATATCCGATATCCCACTTCCCTCTCCCCACTGGTAACCTTTAGTTTGTCCTCAATATCTGGGAGTCTGCTTCTTTTTTTGGTTTATTCACTAGTCTGTTGTATTTTTTACATTCCATATATCAATGATATCATACAGTATTTGTCTTTCTCTTTATGACTTATTTGAGTTAGAATAATGCCCTCCAAGTCCATTCATGTTGGTGCAAAAGGCAAAATTTTATTTTTATGATCAAGTAGTTTTCTATTACATACATATACCAAATGTTCTTTATTCATCCATCTGTTGATGAATATGCAGATTGCTTCCATGCTAGCAATTGTAAATAGTGTTGCTGTGAACATTGGGATGCATGTATCCTATTGAATTAGTGTTTTTTTTTTTTTCAGGTGTATATCTTTCAGTAATATGAGTATATATTTACCAATGTGTTAAATGACAGAATTTCCCTGAAAACTCTGGATACAACAATACATAACTCATTAAATTACAAACTAGGATGAATATATCTTAATTATTTCCTTTCCTTCACAGGCTGCTCCTATTCCTGCAGTTTTTCATATCCTAAAACAAGATTATCTCTGGTAAACTATTAAGACCTGAAGTCACTTCCCTAATCACCTGCTGATAACTCTCATTAGCAGAACCCAATGAGGTGCCAAAGAAAAAGGGACCAAATAATTTACTTTCACAAAGACCAGTTTCCTGAGACTCGCAGAAGGGTGTCAAAAGAGCACAAGTGGAACTCAGAAGGCAATGGTTAATCCCTGTTCACAAATGAAGAGAATCTGAAGTCCAACAAACGCGTGTAGATGTCAGGTTCATTCCTTTCTCTGTGGAGTCTTGGGATAATCAACATAAATGTCCATGTAGACTTTCTTACATATACAAACTGGGGATGCCAATTTGCACAGTGTTAAGATCAAGACGGAAGCATTATGTTCTAAAAATTTTACACACAACAGTGCCTGCCATATAATATTTAATAAATGATATTCACTTCCTTTCCCCTTGAACTGAAGAATTTTAATCTAGAAATATGAAGGTCACACTGACTAATCAGAATGATTAAATTAATTAAAAGTTCTGTACTTGGGACTGTCTGATAAAATAAAAAAAATATTATGTGATAACTCTGGCTAACTTAGTTGTGTTCCTACTTACCCTTATGAATCCTAAGTGATTTGTGATTATTTAATAGTATTTATATAATTAGACTTCCATTTGAAAACCATGATATACTTTTCCCATTTCTGGAAAACTCTTACAGTGACACAGCATATTAATTTAAATTTTGTGCCATATTTTACAAAGAACAAATAATTCCCATATTATAAAATCCATATATATAATACTAGGTGCTGGGTGATTGCCCATCACCACAATATTTGAAATACATTATCACATAATCAGAGTTTTATTTCTAAGAAAAGTATAGAAATAAAATTTGTTTTTAAACCAATTTGAACATTTTTAAGGCATAAGAACTTACTACATTTCTGTCACTGTTTATAGAATAAACATCAATAGTTGTTAAACTATTATAAAAACATTTAATAGCTTACAATTTAACTTAAAAACAAATACCTATGTAGTTTTCTCTAAGTAGTAAGCAAATTTTGCAACCATGACTAAATCAACACTGAGTCTATTCAGGGATAAAGCACATTAAGATTACAATTATCAAGTAAAAGTTTGCTTGCTACATAACTCCATTGAGATTTTAAAAATCTTTTTTTTTTAAAAGAGCAGGCATTTTCCCCAACTTTAAAACATGATCTTTTTTCTTAATATGATCTTATGAAGTGATAATTTGAAATGTTTTACATTGCTACATTAATTTCTGAAATAAGTGTCATTTACGATAATGCTGTATTCTCATAAGATAAAGTGATAAATGGTGTATATGTAGTGAATAAAGTCTTCAGCTATGAGCTGCAAGGAGGTACTAAGGATTGTTATCTCTATGTAGAAGTGGATCATTTATGACCTTAGCTTCTCCATAATACATTTACATATATTAATTATTAGGTTTTATTAATTTATTAATATTAATTAATATTAGCAAGTCCCAAATAATGTGATCCAGATTATGCAGAATTTTACTTTTCTCTGACATAAGTGGAGTCCGTCCACAGCTTGTATGGATAGTGTACTTTAATAGGGGAGTAGGAAACATCTATTTTTTGCTTTACAGTCTTAAACACACAACTTTCACTCCATGGTCAAGTATGGTACTCCAACTCCAGCCATCATGTCACCATTCTCCAAGAAAAAGAAGGAGAAGAACAGGAGAAGAGCCAATCACGTGCCCTTTAGGAAAACTTCCCAGAAGTCACTCATGCCACTTCTTTTGTCACCAATTGACACGAGTTTAGTCACAGTCATCAGACTTAGCTTGTTGGAGAGGCTGGAGAAAGCTTTAGCCAGCGGCCATAATGGCCCTGGTTATCTGTTCAGTTCAGTCACTCAGTCATGTCTGACTCTTTGTGACTCCATGGATTGCAGCACACCAGGCTTCCCTGTCATCACCAACTCCAGGAGCTTGCTCAGTCTCATGTTCATCGAGTCAGTGATGCCGTACGACCACCTTATCCTCTGTCGTCCCCTTCTCCTCCTGCCTTCAATCTTTCCCAGCATCAGGGTCTTTTCCAATGAGTCAGTTCTTCACATCAGGTGGCCAAAGTATTGGAGTTTCAGCTTCAGCATGGTTATAGTTGGGCACATAATTTTACTAGGTTCTAGTCCATGTGTTTATATGTATTAAGCTTCTTTCAAGTGTGAAGGAAAGGAGCAGATGGATTTCTGATTTGGCTAAGCCAGTGAGGTAGCCAGATATTCTTTGCTTGTTCTGATCAATAATATATGAGTATATGTTAAGGTGAATCATTTAGGTAGGTTTCCTCACACATAAGAAAGGGCATTCTTGTTTCTTCTTCTGGGTATTGAATGTCTGTGATTGACGCTTGAAACAGTAGCAGCCACAGTGATATTATGCTAAAGGTAAATACCACATGTAGAAGAGAAAATGCCGAGAGGACTAGAGAGAAAAGAAGCTGGATTTTTCAACTGCCGTGGCTGGAGTCTCCTTGTGTCTGGGGGTCATGGTATGTGAGATAATAACTTCCCATGAAGTAATGTTAGTCCAGTTTGGTCGGAATTTTCTGTAACTTGCACCTAAGGGAGCCTGTCTAATATAAAGTTAAATAAATACATTTATGAATTCATGTTTTCAGTCTCCCACTCTTTATTGTTTTTTGTTAGTTATTTTCCCTCCAGCTAAGTAAAATAATATATATATACATACATATATTCAGTATTTAGGTATTCCAGGTGTACTTAAGGCATGCAGCTTCCAGAAGGCTCAGTGATTATATGTCCAGCCTCTGTTTACATTGCAGCACTGATACTTTACATAAAGATAACAATATCCAAAGGGGGGCTTGGTAAGAGCTGCATAAATCTTAATTCAGTCCATTATATATTGTTTGTGGAAGATAGAAATGTGAAAATCACAAAGACTCATCTTTACCCTGGCTGATATCCTTTTAGCCAATAAAAAATATTTCCTTGAGAAAACAACAATGGCTATCCAAGCAGGAACAGCTAAAACTTAAGATATAGTGGAATGCGTAGAATCTAGAAAAGGTTTCCGTTAACCAATCATCTCTTTAACAGGCAGTGATAATCTATGTCTTCACAATCCAAAATAATGGTAATGTATCATCTGAGAGTTACTTCGTATTCCTTTAATTCTCTAAGAGGGAGAAAACCCTCCTTTCTCTGGGTTCTCTTATTATTTCTTTANGGTTTCCGTTAACCAATCATCTCTTTAACAGGCAGTGATAATCTATGTCTTCACAATCCAAAATAATGGTAATGTATCATCTGAGAGTTACGTCGTATTCCTTTAATTCTCTAAGAGGGAGAAAACCCTCCTTTCTCTGGGTTCTCTTATTATTTCTTTAAATTCCATACAGTAGTTTTTTACCTTCTTTTTCTGCTTGTCCCTTCCTTTCTCTTCCTCTATAATTCATTATATTTCTGTATTCTCTCTTTCTGCTTCCAAGGTATTTTCATGCTGTTTTCTCTTAATGTTTCTATTATGTTTATTCAATCTTTTAATTCAAATTTTATCCTTGATTCTTCTAAATTAAAACAATTGTCCACTCCTCTGAACTCCTTTTCTGCTCTATCTTATACCAATCAGAGGCATATATCATCTTCTACACTGACTTAGATTTGTCACTGGGATGTTAAGACTGAAAACATAACAACACTGTATTGTGTACATGCCTAATAAACTCATATTGATTATATGAACTTGGAGTAAAGTGTTTTGTCCCAAACTACAAATATGAACATTTTATGATTGTGCAAGTAATTCACTTCATAATGAAATTATTCTTGATTTTCATTTATCCTTTGACCATTGCTTTATCTAGAGATAAATGACTTTCAAGTGAAACTCATGCGTAAATTTTGATAAACAGGATAGGCAGATGGAAGCAAAATTATCTGGCTCAGAATCTCTGAGTTTTCTTAGCTCTATCTTTGGATTTTACAGCTACATTCTCTTGAGGTCTGTATAACATCATTATCAGTAGTGTGAAATGGGTGTAGCCTACTCTTCCGGGTAATATGTTGCAGTAATAGTGAGTATTTCTTGAAGACTTCGTTTATGCCAAGCACTGCTTCAACCTCTACAAATGTCAACTGGTTTTATCCTTCCAGCAATTTTGAGAAAAATACTATTATTATCTCATTACACAGATGAGGAATTAAGCCCCAGAGAAGATTAGTAACTTGCCCACTGTCATAAGGCAGGCAAATGACAGGGCCAAGTTTCAAATTCATTCAGTCTGACTCCAGAGTTATGTTCTTAACCAGAACCTCAAATCTATTTAGTCATAAATATGCTTTGGTTTATCATAGTACAAATATTAGAAACTTTATTTCTGTAGGCTCCTTTGAAGGCCGTGGCCAGTGTCACAGCACAACTTGGGAGTCTCAAGTACATAACTGTGAAGCAGCTGGGATTTTTCTTAAGTGCTGAGGTGGTTTCTACCTCATTTTAGTGGCATTGCCCCTTAAATTCTTTATTCATACTTATTCTTCACTCATATACCTTATGCAATGCTTGTTTCCTGTTTTGGTAATAAACCGAAGCTTCAGCAGCTTAAACCAGGTTGCTATTTGTGCCAGTTGGCAAACTCAAATACTTTGTGATTGGATCTAGAGGAGCCCCTTGTAATTTGACTCCACTTGTGCCCATCACTGCTTTATGTAATCTTTGTCTTAAATAAGAAATAATGTAATACTCGGCCATTAAAAAGAATACATTTGAATCAGTTCTAATAAGATGGATGAAACTGGAACCGATTATAACCTGGGTTGGGAAGATCCTCTGGAGAAGGACATGGCCACCCACTCCAGTATTCTGGCCTGGAGAATCCCCATGGACAGAGGAGCCTGATGGGCTAAAATCCATGGGGTCACAAAGAGTTGGACACGACTGAGTGACCGAACTGAACTGAACTGATAAACCAGGAATGAAGCAAGTTTTGATTCTAAATACAAATCACTTCTTATTCCTAATAGGGACTCTGCCATGTGTTATGAAATAACAGTCCTTCTCAATACAATGCTTCCTATATGCTTTGATTGCACATTTGACTTGGGTAAACTCCAGGAGATGGTGACGGTCAGGGAAGCCTGGTGTGCTACAGTCCATGGGGTCATGAAGAGTCAGATACACTCGGCCACTAAACAATAGCAACACTGGTAAAACAGCAGTCCTCTCCAGTGTTCTTGCCTGGAGAATGGGCAGAGGAGCCTGGTGGGCTACAGTTCATGGGATCTCAAGAGTCAGACACGACTGAGTGGCTAATACTTTCACACTAGTAAAAAGAAGGACAGATCTTTTGGAACATGTGTGAAAAACTGTATTACCATGAAAACAAGGGACACTCACGGAAAGTATCTCTTTCTGAACTCTAAGTAGGTTAGTTGGACTCAGGTATCATTATAAAAAGCTCATTTCACTTTCTAAACACATAAGTTGCTAAACAGAGGGTTAAACATGGGTGAAGAAGAAAAAAGAGCTGTCTCAAATATTTATAAATGATAGACTACTTAAAGCAATGCCAAAAAAGATAACAATAAGTGAATCTTCCTTAAGAGTTTATTCAGTCCTGCTTGTTGCAATGGATCTCAGATCAGCAATCTACTTCCATAAAGTCCACTTGCTTCCAGACTTAAAATAGTCCAAGAAATCCTGATTCAGATCCCCATGGCAACCTGAACACTGTTGGACTGGTATAAGAGTGAAAACCTGTGCTGGATTCTGTTTAAGCATTAAGCTGCTGGGCACCTGGATAAGTACAAATATACTGAATACTGATACATTAGTTGGTAAGCATAATTTTAAGTTTATATATTTTTGTTTCTTATCTTTCTATGCAAAGTAATGATCTTGTTTGGTAGTCATGTTCATGAACATGTTAAATGTTCTCACTTTAAGAAGGCATAAAAAGCACACCCTACCCCTTATATCTGCTAATTCTATATTTTATAGAATTATTTCAGTTATTACTATTAATACTTTGTTTATTACAGTCATCCTCTGTAATAGCTAATAATTCTTTGTATTAAACTCTCTCTGTTCAAATAACTGTGTGAATTTCTCTCCCTTGTTTGAACCCAAGGTGATATAGTGCTGTTTAATAACTACTTGTAAAATAAATAAATCCATTCCTTTAGACACTAGATGGTTGTTGATTTAGTCACAAAGTCATGTCTGACTCTTTGAGTTTAAAATTATTAAGAATTAATCTTAATTTGAAGAATTTAGACTATTGGGATTAACATATACACACTACTACATATAAAATAAATAATCACAAGGATTTACTGTATAGCACAGGGACTCTACTCAATACCCTGTAATAACCTATATGGGAAAAGAATCTGGAAAATAATATAAACTAAATCACTTTTCTAGACATCTGAAACTAATACAATATTGCAAATCAACTATGAGCCAACATAAAATAAATTTTAAAAGATAAACAACCAGGCTCCTCCGCCCATGGGCTTTTCCAGGCAAGAGTACTGGAGTGGGTTGCCATTGCCTTCTCCTGCCCCTCCATACCACTCATCAATAAAAATTTCTGCAGTGTAGAAAAAGAAATGTGATTCTAATTCTCTATTATAAACTCTGTCAGGTATTATAATTCTTTTACTTTTATATGTATTTAACTTTTTCCCTACCATTAAAACATTATAGGCTTATTATAGAATGCTTGAAAAAAGAAAAGTCCGTGTGTAAACTCATAATTCAGAGATAACTCATGCTAACAATTTGTGCAATTTCCTCTATATATAATTACACTGGTCTTAGATTTGCACCTGTCACTGCTCCTACCACAAGAGATGCTCTGATTCATCTAAGGCCTCAGTTAGAATGGGACCCAGAGTTTATCACAGCTGATGGGCAAGCTGTTGCCTTTCCCTGAAACTGTTTCCTTAATCTATCCATAGTGCTGCTCCCACAGGCATGATGGAAACTCAGGCTGCTAGAAACAGCTTGGTTTCTGATTCTTATGTTTAATAGAAAGAAATTTCAGGGGACAATAGTGCAGATCCCCTTCAAGCACACAGAAGTCAATTTCTACTTTATTCAGCTTCCTTCATTTATAAATAAAGCTGCATTTAGAACAGTTAGCATACATCGAATTAAGACATAAAAAAGAAATACATATAAAGCAACTTAGAAAAGAGATCCACATGGAATGAAGAAACAGACTTCAAGAGCAGGGATATATCTTGACCTTGTAGGAAGGCTTGACTTATAGAGGTGTGGGAGCATTTGAAAGATATATAGAGGAAAAAATGCAAGAGAATTCTCATAAAAATACTCAATAATTTTATGTGACCCACTAATAACATATAAAGGCTTCCCAGGTGGGGTGGCTCTAGTGGTAAAGAACCCACCTGTCATTGCAGGAAATGTAAGAGATCCGGGTTCAATCCCTGGGTTGGGAAGACCCCTTGGAGAATGGGGTCCATGGAGAAGAACCACTCCAGCATTCTGGAGATCCCATGGAGAATCCCATGGACAGAGGAGCATGGTAGGCTACAGTCCATAGGGTCACAGTGTTGGACACAACTGATGCATCTTAGGCCAATGACATATAAAATTCAACTGAAACAATTTTCCATTTCTGAAATAAATTATTGACACTTCCAGTAATAGCTTACTACATGTGCAGCAAAATGGATTGATTAATTTGTTACAACCATGAACAGTAAGACAAAAATATAAAACAATTATGAATCTTTGTCATATTTTGTCACCCTGCTATTTTAACTTCAATACAGAGTACATCATGTAAAATGCCAGGCTGGATGAAGCACAAGCTGGAATCAAGATTGCTGGGAGAAATATAAATAAGCTCAAATATTAGATATGCAGATGACACCACTCTTATGGCAAAAATCGAAGAACTAAAGAGCTTCTTGATGAAAGTGAAAGAAGAGAGTGGAAAAGTTGATTTAAAACTCAACATTTAACCACTCCAGCATTCTGGAGATCCCATGGAGAATCCCATGGACAGAGGAGCATGGTAGGCTACAGTCCATAGGGTCACAGTGTTGGACACAACTGATGCATCTTAGGCCAATGACATATAAAATTCAACTGAAACAATTTTCCATTTCTGAAATAAATTATTGACACTTCCAGTAATAGCTTACTACATGTGCAGCAAAATGGATTGATTAATTTGTTACAACCATGAACAGTAAGACAAAAATATAAAACAATTATGAATCTTTGTCATATTTTGTCACCCTGCTATTTTAACTTCAATACAGAGTACATCATGTAAAATGCCAGGCTGGATGAAGCACAAGCTGGAATCAAGATTGCTGGGAGAAATATAAATAAGCTCAAATATTAGATATGCAGATGACACCACTCTTATGGCAAAAATCGAAGAACTAAAGAGCTTCTTGATGAAAGTGAAAGAAGAGAGTGGAAAAGTTGGTTTAAAACTCAACATTTAGAAAACTAAGATCATGGCATCTGGTACCATCACTTCATGGCAAATAGATGGGAAAACAAAGGAAACAGTGACAGACTTTATTTTGGGGGCTCCAAAATCACTGCAGATGGTGACTGAAGCCATGAAATTAAAAGATACTTGCTCTTTGGAAGAAAAGTTATGACCAACCTAGACAGAATATTAAAAAGCAGAGACATTACTTTGCCAACAAAGGTCCGTCTAGTCAAAGATATGGTTTCTCCAGTAGGCATGTATGGATGTGAAAGTTGGACTATAAAGAAAGCTGGGCCCCGAAGAATTGATGGTTTTGAACTGTGGTGTTGGAGAAGAATCTCGAGAGTCCCTTGGACTGCAAGGAGATCCAACCAATCCATTCTGAAGGAGATCAGTCCTGAATATTCTTTGGAAGGACTGATGCTGAAGCTGAAACTCCAATACTTTGGCCACCTCATGTAGGTTTTGAACTGTGGTGTTGGAGAAGAATCTCGAGAGTCCCTTGGACTGCAAGGAGATCCAACCAATCCATTCTGAAGGAGATCAGTCCTGAATATTCTTTGGAAGGACTGATGCTGAAGCTGAAACTCCAATACTTTGGCCACCTGATGTGAATAACTGACTCATTTGAAAAGACCCTGAAGCTGGGAAAGATTGAAGGCAGGAGAAGAAAGGGATGACAGAGGATGAGAGTGTTGGATGGCATCACTGACTCAGTGGACATGAGTTTGAGTAGGCTCTGGAGTTGGTGATGGACAGGGAAGTCTGGTAAGGTGCAGTCCATTGGGTCACAAAGAGTTGGACACGACTGAGCAACTGAACTGAACTGAACTGAATCTTTGTCATATTGTTGTTGTTTAGTTGCTAAGGTGAAGATGAAGGTGAAGTCGCTCAGTCATGTCCGACTCTTTGCGATCCCGTGGACTGTAACCTACTAGGCTTCTCCATCCATGGGATTCTCCAGGCAAGAATACTGGAGTGGACTGCCATTTCCTTCTCCAGGGGATCTTCCTGACCCAGGGATTGAACCCAGGTCTCCCGCATTGGAGGCAGACGCTTTAACCTCTGAGCCACCAGGGAAGCCCCGTTTAGTTGCTAAGTCATGTCCAACTCTTGCGACCCCATGCACTGTCAGCCACCAGGCTCCTCTGTCCTCCACTATCTCCCAGAGTTTGCTCAAATTCATATCTATTAATTGGTGATGATATCTAACCATCTCATCCTTTGTTGCCTCCTTCTGCTATTACCTTCAGTCTTTCCCAGCTTCAGGGTCTTTTCCAATGAGCTGGCTCTTTGCCTTAGGTGGCCAAAGTATTGGATCTTCAGCTTTAGTAATAGTCCTTTCAATGAATAATCAGTTGATTTTCCTTTAGGACTAATTGGTTTCTCCAAATTATAATTCTCTTTAGTTTTATGATCAACCATAAATGAGAAAATTCTTCTCTGATTAAAAAAATAGACAAAGTTTTAAGCATTACAAATTTACAATTCCTGATAGAAAACACAGGGGACCTGTTTCACGTAATTGGACCTGACAGAGATTTCTTGGGTATGACATCAAAAGTACAGGCAACAAAAGAAAATATATACAAAAGGGACTACATACATCAAAGATTAAAAAAAAAAAACCCTTTTGTGCATTAAATGACAATTAACAAAAGCAGTTTCTAAAACGAGAGAACATATTTGCAAACTATATATCTGATAAGGAATTAATATTTCAAAGGTAAAAAGAAACTTATGACTTCACAAAATTCTAATAACCCAATTTAAGAATGGACAAGGACTTGAAAAAATATTTATCCAAGTATAATATATAAATGTCCAAAAAGCACATGAAAAGATGCTCAAAATCACTGAGAAAAATACAAATCACATTAGAATATCACTTCACTCACATCTGTTAGCATGACAACTATTAAGACATTTAAATTTTAATCTAAAAAAATTTTAAAAAAATAAGTGCTGGTGAGGATTATACACTGTTTGTATATGAGATTGTAAAATAGTATCACAACTATTAAAAACAATATGGAGTTTCCTCAAAAAATTAAAAATAAAGCTTTTATATGATCCAGCAATCCCACTTCTGGGTGTATATCCAAAAATTGAAAGCAACGTCTTGAAGATATCTGCACACCTATATCCGTAACAGCACTGTTCACAATAGCAAAGAGATGGAAGCAACATGCATCCATTGACAAATGAATAAGGAAAATGTGGTATATTTATTCAATGAACTATTAATGACCTTAAAAGGGAAGGAAATCTTGACAGGTACTAAAACATGGTTAAACCTTGGAAACTTCATGATAAGTGAAATAAGACAACCACACATAGACAAATACTAAATCCTACTTGTATAAGGTATCTAAAGTAGATATGTTCACAGAGACAAAACCTATTAATACAATGGTGGTTACCAAGGAGGGAAAGGAAGTCATTGCTTAATGGGTATAACTTTTCAGAGTTGTGATATAAAAAATCTCTAGGAATTTGTTTCACTATAATGTGGATATATTTAATACTACTGAACTGTATCCTTTAAAATGGTTAAGAGTGTAAGCTTTATCTTACTCCAACAAAAATAAATGAAAAATCTTACAAATATAAAATTTCCAAGAGGCCTTATGAAATGGCAACCGACTCCAATATTCTTGCCTGGGAAATCCCTTGGACAGAGGAGCTTGGCAGGCTATAGTACATGGGTCACGAAAGAGTAGGATATAACTTAATGTCTAAACAACAAAGTGGCCTTAAAGATTTTTAATCTGAATTCCACCTTTTAAGGACGATAGAATATAGGTAACAAGAGGTGGGCAACTTGTCTCAGCCAGGTTGGAAGCAGAGTCAAGATAGAAACTGTGTCTCCCAGTATACCATGTTTTAAGTATCTGTATCTGCCAAATTTATCCACTAGTGGCTCCTGGACAGTCTATACACTCAGGAGTGAAAGTCTAAATATCTTGATGGTAGAGATAGATGAATGTGTGATGTGAAAGACAAGGGGGTAGACATTGACCCAATGTACAGGATTTATTTAAAATAAAATAAGTATTTTGTTTCATTAAACTCTAAGACAATACTGGAAATATTTTCCATCATTTATTTATATTAAGTACTTTCACCGCTGAAAGGTTTTTGGCTATGTTTATAAATGTAAATATTCTGATAATCCTCATCATTATAACCTTCTATCACAAGATTAAACAGATCTAAACATTTCTTTGTAGATATACTTCTAGTATGCAGAACACACAGGCACAAATATAAATGTTTGATAGATATTTATTTCAATCCTAGGTAATGTCAAACTCATTTAAGGTTGATCGTGAAACTAAAGAGGAAAATAAATTGAACAAACTAGTCAGTCCTAAAGAAATATCAATGCTGAGTATTCATTGGAAAGACTGATGCTGAAGCTGAAACTGCAATAATTTGACCATCTGATACAAAGAGCCAACTCATTGGAAAAGACTCTGATACTGGGAAAGACTGAAGGCAGAAGAAGAAGGGTAAAACAGAGGATGAAATGGTTGGATGGCATCACCAACTCAACAGTCATGAGTTTGAGCAAACTCCATGAGACAGTGAAGGACAGGGGAGCCCAGCATGCTACAGTTCATGAGGTTGCAAAGAATTGAACATAACTTAGCAACTGAATGACGACAACTAAGTCTGGGAGATGAAAGAGAAACTCAAGCTCACTTAAAGTTCGCTGTTAACTTCTGATTATAGAGAACTTTTAGGAACAACCTTATGTTATTGTCCATATGAGATAATCAAAATGGACAGCTAAATATAAGAGGAATGCCATTTTAGCATGAGAAGTTGGGAAAGGATGGTTCCTTTGTGGTGAGCTACTTTAAGAATCCTAAGTTGGTGAACAAAGTAATAATAAGAAAGATTCAGAGGACAATTGTCACTGAGTCCAGGAATACAACACCAACTCACCAGGCATGCAAGGAGCCCACACAGGAGACCAAAAAGCTGCAGCAAAGGTTAAGGAGCAAGACAGGAACATTCTCTAAAACTAGCAGAAGCAGCAGCTGCATTGTCACAAAGGTGATCACTAGATGGGAATTTCCATTATTATAAGCAAACACAAAAGAGACATAGGATGTCAGCCATGTCTCATGTAACAGCCCACCATTAGTTTCACACAATTTGATTGCCATCCCTGGACTTAATATAAACTGAGGAATCATTAGTCACCAAGTCCTAATTAGAAATAGAAGTAGGAAGACAGTGTCATAGTAAGCTTAAAGAACTATTGTTTCATAAATGACATATCAGTATAGAAACACTTCAATGCCATTAGGATTAACAAAGGAAGTGATCTCCACTGTTTCAAAAATTCCCAATTTCAGAAGTTGTTCAAAACAACACTTCTCTAAGCAATGGATGGTAGCCACCTATTGAAGCTGTTCATGGGTAGGGCTGTGTTTTGTTTACACAGTATTTTTCAGTATTTTCAAAGATCTTCAGTTGCTTTAATGGATTGCAGGCTGCATTATGACAAAAACATTGTTGTTAATAACATTCTAAGGATCTTATTCTTATATATTATGGCTGTAATACAGAATAGAAAATGTAAACATCCCCCCTGGTAGAAGCCACATATTTGTTGGGGGGGTGAGAGAATTACATTCATCATTCTTTGATTCATATATTAATCCACAAATATTTATGACTGATATTTTGTGCCCTAGGTGTTTTGATACTTTTAAATAAGTCACAGTCATAGTTCTTGAAAAGCCCACAGTATAGTGGACGAAATAGACAGAAGTTAAGTAAAATGTTGGCAAAGCTGTAATTACTACTTGAGGAAGCCAGAAACGTCTGCAGAAAGAAAATGACACTTGATCTGGGTCTTGTCGGACCTTTCTAAAGGTACAGAAAAATAGAATGAGAGTGCAGAGTCAAGAATATGGGCTCAGGTAGAAAAGTGGGGAAGGTTTATAAGAGTGAAAAGTCTGACCAGATAAGTTTCGAGCAGTGCAAGAAGAGTTTTCTATTTTATCCACAAGAAGGGAAGTTAAATTTCCAGTGAATACAAACAAGTTTTATTTTGATATTTTTTTTAAAATTGGGGTATAGTTGCTTACAAGCTTGTATTAGTTTCTGCTGTACAACAAAGTTAATCATTTATATGTATACATATAGCCCATCCTTCTTGGACCTACGTCTCAGACCCCTCCATTCCACCCATCCAAGTCATCGTCATCAGAGCACCAAGCTGAGCTCCCTGCGCTGTACAGCACGTTCCCATTAGTGATCTATTGGAGAAGACACCTGAGAGTCCCTTGGACTGCAAGGAGATCCAGCCAGTCCTTCCTAAAGGACATCAGTCCTGAGTGTTCATTGGAAGGACTGATGTTGAAGCTGAAACTCCAATACTTTGGCTACCTGATGCATAGAGCTGACTCCTTGGAAAAGCCCTGATGCTGGGAAGGATTGAGGGCAGGAGGAGAAGGGGACGACAGAGGATGAGATGGTTGCATGGCATCATTGACTCAATGGACATGAGTTCGGGTAGACTCCGAGAGTTGGTGATGGACAGGGAGGCTTGGCGTGCTGCACTCCATGGGGTCGAAAAGAGTCAGCCATGACTGAGCCACTGAACTGAACTAAATGTATATATATCAATTCCAATCTCCCAATTCTTCCCACAAGCTCCGCCTGCTCATTCTACACATCCATTCCTTGTCTATTCCTTATGTCTGTGTCTCTATTTCTGCCCTACAAATGGACAAAGAAGATGTGGCACAAGTATAGACAATGGAATTTAGCCACAGAAAGGAACACAATTGGATCATTTGTAGAGACATGGACAGTCCTATAGCCTGTCATACAGAATGAAATAAGTCGAAAAGGGAAAAACAAATATTGTATATTAACTCATGTATGTGAAATCAAGAAAAGTGGTAGAGATTAATTTTTTTGTTGATTTTTTTTACACTGTATTCAGATAAAATTAGAAATAAAAACTATACAAAGTAGTGACTTTTTTCTTTCCTTTGAATCTTCTGACCAGAAATATTTGAGATAGGTTTAATATTGAGTGCAAGTTTTGCTGAAATGACTGGCTGCCAATGCCAGATCCTAAATTGTTCTAATATTTGAATACTGTTTAAAATAAATCTGGACTTCTCCAGGTCTGGATAATGTACATTTCAGGATGGGCGTACACCTATCTATGGATGGTGATGTGCTTACCTACACTGCCTTTACTTCCAGTGCACTGAATGTTGGAGGTAATGTAATGATTTGATAAATTAGACTGAGGACAGGTTAAAACATTACTAGCCACCAAATAGTTTTGCATACCAATGGTTCCCAATACAATGCTTTCATTATCGTTTTTCCCAAGCTATGCATGGAACTAAATTTGATTTTGACATAACAAGCCAGTCCACAATAGCCAAAAATACCAATAGAACAAATCTTTAGATGTTATAAAATTGAATAGCTATGCTAGCTGAAGTACATTTTACTCATTAAAATTGTTTCAAAAAACAAAATGCTAACTAGCGCTGTCCCAGTGTTTTTCACAGTCTGATAATATCTGCCGAAATTATATAAATATACTTTTCTGCAATAATTGATATTTAAAAGAGTACTGTTAAGAGAATCTAAATGTTCTTTAATTTCTGCATCAGAAAATAAAAATACAGTTTCATTTCTCATACTACAATGCAACTTTATTTTACTTTATTCAGAGACTCAATTGTACATATATATATAATGCATGTCTTTTTAAAGGTATGTTTAAAACAACAGATTTACTGTAAAACCAGCAAGGAAACATTTGGCATCTGTTTCTCATTTGTTTTAGGAAAATTTCTTCTAACTAACCTTTGCCCAAACTGTACCTTTTCATCCTTGAAACAAAGAATGTTCAGCAGCATTTATAGAAATTCACAAGTAAACAAGTGTCATTTATCTCATTAACCATGTTGCCAGCTACAATTCCATTTTCAGTGAAAGGGGAAAAGCTTCTTCCTGAATTTGAAATCCTCCTTTTTCGCTTACCATTTCTTGGAAATTAGAACAGACAGTTTGAGATCATGAATAATGACATAAAACAATAGAACCCTATCACGTACAAACACAACCCAGGGGATGACAATCTCTGAATAATGCTTGGGAGACTGTTTTCTCATTAGGACCTACGTTATTTTTATAATCTCCTACAGGAACCATTTAGGACATCACAAGGTTCAAAAGGAAGGCCAGCTAGTAAAGATACAGAAATTATTTTGGGGGGTTACTCCTATGAAAGGATCTCTCTGGCGCCATTGTTATTTTAAGAGACATGTTATTACTGTAGAGTCAGGTCAATTAAATTAAAGAAAATGATTCTGAAGACATTTATCATATGTTAAAATGGTTTTGAAGAATTATTCTTCTCTATAGGCTAATGATAAAACATTTTCTAAAGAAATAATTAGATTCCACAGGTTGTGAGCATTATTGCTTTATTGAGAAAAAAAGAATTGAAAAGAAAAGAAAATCTGTTAATTATAAAATAATAGCACTGTTAATTAGGGTTTTATACCCTCAAGCAGTCTTCAAATACAAGTGAATCCTGTCTGAGGTAGGTAAGCAGATCTGAGTGGGCTCTGCCAATGAGACCACACAGACTGTCCGTGACAAAGTTGGAGTTAAGAGTTCTTACCTCTTCTAGCGCCAAAGGGCCCGTTTTTCTACCAGCAAAACTCCTCATTCAAAAGATGATTTCAGGCCGGAAATAAATACATAATCATAAAAATCTTAAGTGAGTTATGCTTTTATCGTAAACCCTTTGATATAAAAGGGTTCTGTGCTTTTATTTATTTTTCTTTTTGAGAATGATACAAATCCAAAGTAGGAAGGAACTTATTGTTTCAAATAACAATAAGAATGGAAATAGATTTGTTTCTAGCTTCCTGAATTTTCTGAAACCCAACTTTATCTTAGTTGCCTGATTCATTTCCTTTCCTAATTTAGACAAAAACGTGGATTTTATTTATAGTTTAATTCAGCTAAAATTAAATCAGTAGTTAGGTCAAGTTACCTCTGACACCATTTGCTTTCTGTTATCTGTTAAACTGTTGTTGTCACACCATTTCCCATGGGGGATATTAAACCAAATTTGACTTACTTTATTTTTCCCTGTGGAAAAACTGCAGCTCTTTGAGAATCCACGGACTGTAGCCTGGCAAGATCTTCTCTCTTTGAAAATATCCAGACAAGAATACTGGAGCCATTTCCTCCAGGCGATCTTCTTGACTCAGGGATCAAACTTGGGAGTCAGATCTTGCAGGCAGATTCTTTACCACCTTACCCACCAGGGAAACCCCTATTTTCCTCTGTGGGAAAAATTACCATCCTTAAATGACAGAAGATCTTTGGAAGATTTGAAAGAATATGGCAAATGTAAATTGTGAAGTCAGAATTGCTATTACTAAATAGATATCAACCCTGAATATTCTTTGGAAGGACTGATGCTGAAGCTGAAGCTCCAATATTTTGACCACCTGATGCAAACAGCCGACTCATTGAAAAAGATCCTGATGCTGGGAAAGATTGAAAGCAAAAGGAGAAGAGGGTGGCAGAGGGTGAAACAGTTAGATAGAATTATTCACTCCATGGACATGAATTTGATCAAACCCTGGGAGATAATGAAGGACAGGAAGCCTGGTGTGCTGCAGTTCATGTGGTCACAAAAAGTGGGACACAACTTAGCAACTGAGGAAGAACAACAACAAATAGACACAGATTGAAATTGATAAAAATTACATCTAAACAGCTTAAGAGGAAAAAATAATATCCATTCCAACAGTCCAGAGAAAACACATCCCTCTGGAAATCTTTCTATTAATAATCAGAAAAGATCTAACTAGATATTTAGGTAAAAGCAGAGGTATGGTTGCAGTGGTGGAGCGAAGAAATCTTTTATCGAATATTACTGGCTAAATTGTCCTGGAATCTAGAAATTGACTGCTCTGTTCTCATTGTTGTCATCTTGAAAAATTGTAAGGAGCAGCTAAAAACTGCTCACCCTTGCATTATTATATTAAAAATAGTAACACTGTTATGACTTAGCTGGGTCAGGTATTGAACTTGAAATGACTCTAGGGTGACTTGGTATCTTCCACCTCCAGAATCTAAAAATTAATCTGTATCATTTAAGAAATTGCTTAGGCATATGTGCTCAGAAACAACTCCCTCCTGTTTACCACACACACACCCCAAATTCCATTATTTTATCTACAGTGAAAGACTAAAATGACCCAAAAGTTTTGGATCAATCCCAACACTGATTGAGCTTGATCTGCAAATACAAGGAAAGTTGGACCAGCAAAGAACCTCAAAATTGCAGCTAAAGTCTGCAATCTTGGCTGCTTTAAGAAAAGGAGGTCATTATGAAGCAGTATAACAGAAAAAAAATAAAACAACTAAATATTAATTACATATATATACAACAGACTCTTTATCTATTGATATTGGCCTTCACAGCAGAATATATGATATTTTTGGAGGATGGAGAAGAAAGATACGGAAGCCACAATGATATCAATGTTTTTAAACATCGATATTAAAAAAAAAAAAATGGGTCTTCCCAGATGGCTCAGAGATAAAGAATCTGCCTGCTAATGCAAAAGATACAGGAGATGCAGGTTCAGTCCCTGTGGTGGGAAGATCTCCTGGAGAAGGAAATGGCAACTCACTCCAGTATTCTTGCCTGGAATATTCCATGGACAGTAGAGCCTGGTGGGCATCACAAAGAGCTGGATGTAACTGAGC
>SJYX01013964.1:157017-180719 GCA_006410675.1 Oreotragus oreotragus | reverse complement strand
GCTTACCATTTCTTGGAAATTAGAACAGACAGTTTGAGATCATGAATAATGACATAAAACAATAGAACCCTATCACGTACAAACACAACCCAGGGGATGACAATCTCTGAATAATGCTTGGGAGACTGTTTTCTCATTAGGACCTACGTTATTTTTATAATCTCCTACAGGAACCATTTAGGACATCACAAGGTTCAAAAGGAAGGCCAGCTAGTAAAGATACAGAAATTATTTTGGGGGGTTACTCCTATGAAAGGATCTCTCTGGCGCCATTGTTATTTTAAGAGACATGTTATTACTGTAGAGTCAGGTCAATTAAATTAAAGAAAATGATTCTGAAGACATTTATCATATGTTAAAATGGTTTTGAAGAATTATTCTTCTCTATAGGCTAATGATAAAACATTTTCTAAAGAAATAATTAGATTCCACAGGTTGTGAGCATTATTGCTTTATTGAGAAAAAAAGAATTGAAAAGAAAAGAAAATCTGTTAATTATAAAATAATAGCACTGTTAATTAGGGTTTTATACCCTCAAGCAGTCTTCAAATACAAGTGAATCCTGTCTGAGGTAGGTAAGCAGATCTGAGTGGGCTCTGCCAATGAGACCACACAGACTGTCCGTGACAAAGTTGGAGTTAAGAGTTCTTACCTCTTCTAGCGCCAAAGGGCCCGTTTTTCTACCAGCAAAACTCCTCATTCAAAAGATGATTTCAGGCCGGAAATAAATACATAATCATAAAAATCTTAAGTGAGTTATGCTTTTATCGTAAACCCTTTGATATAAAAGGGTTCTGTGTTTTTATTTATTTTTCTTTTTGAGAATGATACAAATCCAAAGTAGGAAGGAACTTATTGTTTCAAATAACAATAAGAATGGAAATAGATTTGTTTCTAGCTTCCTGAATTTTCTGAAACCCAACTTTATCTTAGTTGCCTGATTCATTTCCTTTCCTAATTTAGACAAAAACGTGGATTTTATTTATAGTTTAATTCAGCTAAAATTAAATCAGTAGTTAGGTCAAGTTACCTCTGACACCATTTGCTTTCTGTTATCTGTTAAACTGTTGTTGTCACACCATTTCCCATGGGGGATATTAAACCAAATTTGACTTACTTTATTTTTCCCTGTGGAAAAACTGCAGCTCTTTGAGAATCCACGGACTGTAGCCTGGCAAGATCTTCTCTCTTTGAAAATATCCAGACAAGAATACTGGAGCCATTTCCTCCAGGCGATCTTCTTGACTCAGGGATCAAACTTGGGAGTCAGATCTTGCAGGCAGATTCTTTACCACCTTACCCACCAGGGAAACCCCTATTTTCCTCTGTGGAAAAAATTACCATCCTTAAATGACAGAAGATCTTTGGAAGATTTGAAAGAATATGGCAAATGTAAATTGTGAAGTCAGAATTGCTATTACTAAATAGATATCAACCCTGAATATTCTTTGGAAGGACTGATGCTGAAGCTGAAGCTCCAATATTTTGACCACCTGATGCAAACAGCCGACTCATTGAAAAAGATCCTGATGCTGGGAAAGATTGAAAGCAAAAGGAGAAGAGGGTGGCAGAGGGTGAAACAGTTAGATAGCATTATTCACTCCATGGACATGAATTTGATCAAACCCTGGGAGATAATGAAGGACAGGAAGCCTGGTGTGCTGCAGTTCATGTGGTCACAAAAAGTGGGACACAACTTAGCAACTGAGGAAGAACAACAACAAATAGACACAGATTGAAATTGATAAAAATTACATCTAAACAGCTTAAGAGGAAAAAATAATATCCATTCCAACAGTCCAGAGAAAACACATCCCTCTGGAAATCTTTCTATTAATAATCAGAAAAGATCTAACTAGATATTTAGGTAAAAGCAGAGGTATGGTTGCAGTGGTGGAGCGAAGAAATCTTTTATCGAATATTACTGGCTAAATTGTCCTGGAATCTAGAAATTGACTGCTCTGTTCTCATTGTTGTCATCTTGAAAAATTGTAAGGAGCAGCTAAAAACTGCTCACCCTTGCATTATTATATTAAAAATAGTAACACTGTTATGACTTAGCTGGGTCAGGTATTGAACTTGAAATGACTCTAGGGTGACTTGGTATCTTCCACCTCCAGAATCTGAAAATTAATCTGTATCATTTAAGAAATTGCTTAGGCATATGTGCTCAGAAACAACTCCCTCCTGTTTACCACACACACACCCCAAATTCCATTATTTTATCTACAGTGAAAGACTAAAATGACCCAAAAGTTTTGGATCAATCCCAACACTGATTGAGCTTGATCTGCAAATACAAGGAAAGTTGGACCAGCAAAGAACCTCAAAATTGCAGCTAAAGTCTGCAATCTTGGCTGCTTTAAGAAAAGGAGGTCATTATGAAGCAGTATAACAGAAAAAAAATAAAACAACTAAATATTAATTACATATATATACAACAGACTCTTTATCTATTGATATTGGCCTTCACAGCAGAATATATGATATTTTTGGAGGATGGAGAAGAAAGATACGGAAGCCACAATGATATCAATGTTTTTAAACATCGATATTAAAAAAAAAAAAATGGGTCTTCCCAGATGGCTCAGAGATAAAGAATCTGCCTGCTAATGCAAAAGATACAGGAGATGCAGGTTCAGTCCCTGTGGTGGGAAGATCTCCTGGAGAAGGAAATGGCAACTCACTCCAGTATTCTTGCCTGGAATATTCCATGGACAGTAGAGCCTGGTGGGCATCACAAAGAGCTGGATGTAACTGAGCAACGGAGCACATTATAGTACTATTTTAAAAAATAGTGACATCATCATAAAAAGTAAAATTTGGAATGGTAAATAGTCTGGAAGATAAATATAACATATTCAATTTAATGAGCTCTAGGTAATATAGAGATATATTTATTAACATGTTTATAAATAGATATTTATTAATATTTAAGTGGAATACCTCATAGGTAAGGGGAAAATGAAATAATTGCTTCAGTGAGTTTGAAGAGAGAGGTGTGCATTTAAATTCTTGAAAACAGGATTTCCCTGAGGGTCTAGTGTTAAAGAATCCATCTTTCAATCTAGGGGACTTGGGCTTCAATTCCTGGTTGAGGAACTAGGATTCCACATGCCATGGGACAGCTAAGCCTGTGAAACAACCAGAGATCCCACGGGTTGCAACGAGAGATGCCGATGCATTGCAACTAGAAACATCCATGGGCCACAACTAGGACCCACTACAGTCAAAATAAAAAATAAAAGACTTAATACTTGAAACGGAGAAGGCACTGGTGACCCACTCCAGTACTTTTGCCTGGAAAATCCCATGGACGGAGGAGCCTGGTAGGCTCCAGTCCATGGGGTCACGAAGAGTCGGACAAGACTGAGCAACTTCACTTTCACGCGTTGGAGAAGGAAATGGCGACCCACTCCAGTGTTCTTGCCTGGAGAATCCCAGGGACGGGGGAGCCTGGTGGGCTGCTGTCTATGGGGTCTCACAGAGTCGGACACTGACTGACGTGACAGCAGCAGCAGCAATACTTGAAAACAGATGCAGTGAGTTTCCATATATTTCTTTAAAGGGAGAAAGTAAATCAGTGTGTGACTAACTAACCAGACTTCTGGATGTAACAGAATTATGAGCTCATCGACGAATCAAATACAAACTGGACAAAGAGTAGTAATCAGATAAGCCTGGTGTGATTTCATAGAGACAGAGACATTCACAGAGGTAGTCTTCGATTCTTTGATTGTGTCTACTGAGCTTAAAGTAGGTGTAGTATCAGTGGATTCAAGAAACACTGCTTGAGAGAACTGCTAGATTTTGTTCATTTCCACAAAATGCTATGGGAGGAAGATTTTAAAGATTTCAGGAATACATTTTGCCAAAATAACCTAGTAGACATAAACCAGTAATAAGAGATAGTTTACAAGAAAGAAAATAGGAGCGGAATCAAAGAAGGTTAAGGCACTGTAATTCTGCATTTAAAAAGAGCTTGCCTGTTTATTGTTGTTTTAATAGAAGAAAACTTCTTACAGATGAAAAATAAAAAATTCACTTGCAGCACAGAGGTGAATGTGTACTGGTCAAAGAGGCAACAATAGTAAACAATCTAATAAATGATAAATATTAGACTTTTTTTTTTCCCTTCTTCTAGGAAAGCTCTGTTTCCATTCTTCTGTCATACAGGAATGGGGTCCATCATGCCCTTCACTTTGTACAGTGAAGAAGTTATTCTTCCACCATTATTCATTGATATATCTTTTACTGTAATCTAAGCAATTCATATACTGCATGTAATTTTTTGTCTGCCCTTGGGATTTCCAGGGAACTTGATTACTAACTCATGTGACTTCCTCCACCAAATCATGTTAGACACTGAGTACTCCCATTACTTCATCTTTTAAAATAATTTTCACTCTTGTCTTCTAAATTTCTTGTAAAATAATCTTTTCTTTTTTAAAAAAAAAATGGTGCATTATCCTTTCTGATAGAATTCTGAATCAGTCAACTTTCGCTACATTCTTTGGTGGCTTAAAAAAATGTAAGCTTGTAGTGGAACAAAGTAGAACACCTGCATACAACTTAAAGGTAACTGTGGAGGAGCAAGGCCAGAGTGATAGTACTGTGTGGTTATCTTAACAAAAGGATGAAAATTACAGCAGTCAGATCAGTAAAGGATATTATTGCCCCTTTCTAGCCTTTTAAAACAGACAGCTCCAAGCTTTATTTTGCTGACAAAAGTTGAATGTGCCATTTGAATATCTTTATTTAGTTCTATGCATTGACTGAGATCAGTCACATGCTTTGAAAACAACAGAGCATGTGGCAGAGTTCAAATTCAATTTTGAATTTGATTCACCCATTGCAAAATTAAGTAACATTTTTCACTTAATTATAACACAAACCAAGATTAATTCCAAAGTAAATAAATAAAAGTGGGATAATGGTAAAAGTAGACTTCCCTGGTGGCTCAGTTGTAAAGAACTTGCCTGCCAATGGAGGAGCCACAGGATCATACTTGGGTTTGATCCCTTGGTGGGGAAGATCCTCCAGAGAAGAAAATAGAAACCCACTCTAGTATTCTCACATGGGAAGTCCAATGTACAGAGGAGTCTAGTGGGCTACAGGGCATGGGGTCACAAAAGAGTTGGACACATCTTAGCAACTGAGCACACAGTGGTAAAATTACTAATGGATGGCATATTCAGTTCAGTTCAGTTCAGTTCAGTCACTCAGTCATGTCTGACTCTTTGTGACACCATCAACCGCAGCATGCCAGGCCTCCCTGTCCACCACCACCTCCCACAGTCCACCCAAACCCATGTCCATTGAGTCTGTGATGCCATCCAACCACTTAATCCTATGTTGTCCCCTTCTCCACCTGCCCTCAATCTTTCCCAGCATCAGGGTCTTTTCAAATGAGTCAGCTCTTCACATCAGGTGGCCAAATTAACAGATTTTAAAAGTATATATACAGTTATTATATATTATTTAAATATATATTATATATATATCTTAGAGATATAAAGTCTTCCTCAGTGATCAATGCAAAGAAATAGAGGAAAGCTATAGAATGGGAAAGACTACAGATCTATTCAAGAAAATTAGAGATATCAAGGGAACATTTCATGCAAAGATGGGCACAATAAAGGACAGAAATGGTATGGACCTAACAGAAACAGATGATATTAAGAAGAAGTGTCAAGAATACACAGAAGAAATATGCCAAAAAGATCTTCATGACCCAGATAATCAAAATGCTGTGATCACTCACCTAGAGCCAGACATTCTGGAATGCAAAGTCAAGTGGGCCTTAGGAAGCATCACTAGAAACAAAGCTAGTAGAGGTGATGGAATTCCAGTTGAGCTATTTCAAATCCTAAAACATGATGCTGTGAAAGTACTGCACTCACTGTGCCAGCAAATTTGGAAAACTCAGCAGTGGCCACAGGACTGGAAAAGGTCAGTTTTCATTCCAGTCCCTAAGAAAGGCAATGCCAAAGAATGCTCACCCTACTGCACAATTGCACTCATCTCACATGCTAGAAAAGTAGTGCTCAAAATTCTCCAAGCCAGGCTTCAACAGTACATGAACCATGAACTTCCAGATGTTCAAGCTGGATTTAGAAAAGGCAGAAGAACCAGAGATCAAATTGCCAACATCCATCGCATCATTGAAAAAGCAAGAGAGCTCCAGCAAAAACATCTCCTTCTGCTTTATTGACTATGCCAAAGCCTTTGACTGTGTGGATCACAGCCAACCTAGAAGTTCTAAAAGAGATGGGAATACCAGACCACCTGACCTGCATCCTGAGAAACCTGTATGAAGGTCAGGAAGCAACAGTTAGAACTGAACATGGAATAATAGACTGGTTCCAAATAGGAAAAGAAGTACGTCAAGGCTGTACATTGTCACCTTGCTTATTTAACTTATATGCAGAGTACGTCATGAGAAACACTGGGCTGGAAGAAGCGCAAGCTGGAATCAAGATTGCCGGGAGAAATATCAATAACCTCAGATATGCAGATGATACCACCCTTATGGCAGAAAGTGAAGAGGAACTAAAAAGCCTCTTGATGAAACTGAAAAGAGGAGAGTGAAAAAGTTGGCTTAAACTCAACATTCAGAAAACTAAGATCGTGGCATTTGGTCCCATCACTTCATGGCAGGTAGATGGGGAAACAATGGAAACAGTGAGACTTTATTTTGGGAGGCTCCAAAATCATTGCAGATGGTGACTGCAGCCATGTAATTAAAAGAGGCTGCTTGGAAGAAAAGTTATGATCAACCTAGACAGCATATTAAAAAGCAGAGACATTACTTGACCAACAAAGAAGTTAATCTAGTCAAAGCTATGGTTTTTCCAGTAGTCATGTATGGATGAGAGGCATGTATGAGAGTTGGTCTAAAAGAAAACTGAGCACCAAAGAATTGATGCTTTTGAACTGTGATGTTGAAGAAGACTGTTGGGAGTCCCTTAGACTGCACGGAGATCCAGCCACTACATCCTAAAGGAATTCAGTCCTGAATATTCATTGGAAGCACTGATGCTGAAGCTGAAACTCCAATACTTTGGTCACTTGATGTGAATAACTGACTCATGGGAAAGACCCTGAAGCTGAGAAAGATTGAGGGCAGGAGGAGAAGGGGATGACAGAGGATGAGATGGTTGGATAGCATCACTGAATCAATGAACATGAATTTGAGGAAACCCCAAGAGTTGGTGATGAACAGGGAGGCCTGGCATGCTGCAGTCCATGGGGTTGTAAAGTCAGACAGAGTGAGCAAATGAACTGAACTGATAAGTTTCTTGATCTGCAGCAAATATTACATTATAGCATACATGTATAATATATAATTTTAATATGAATATCAAACATCTAATCAAATCATCTTGCCACATTTTTTTAAGTTTAAGAGAAAAAGAGAAACTGAATTATACCAGGAATATTCTGTGTACATTAAAAAGCTAAAATACTTAACTACAGTGCATATCTTGCATATTTTTATGGATGAAAATCTCATAAGTTTGCTATTAGAACAGAAGAAAAAGGCTGCATTTCAGGAAAAAAATGATCAATTGTATTTTTCCATAATAGGTTACTTTGTCATTAATTTTATTGTATAGCTCAATTACCTGCAGTCAGTACTTTGTATTTTAACATTAATGTTCTTGCACTTTAAACAAATAATTGCTTTGAAAAAAATATGAGTCTAGAGGACAATATCTGTCAAATGATAACTTTCTTAGAAACACATTAAATTCCAAAGTCATTAAATTAACCATTTATTACAGCTCTTTTAAAATTCTATTGGTAATAATGCCCTATCTACAGTCACTAGTAACTAAAGTTAGTTCCTTGAGTAATTAGGAATTCAAATGCCATGAAAAAAATGAAGTTTAAAATTTGTTTAATAAGATGAGAGTAACATCATTCTAAGATACTTAATTTAAATTTTATCGGTTTACTCAAGTACTGCTTCTCCCACCTTATCCACTTAGTAATCAGCTAGGCAATGAAGATAATTTGAAGGGGCAAAAATACTAAAGGTCATGACTTTTTGACTTTCTTTTTATATGACACATACCTGTGGTACTTACTAAATGTAAAAATATCAGAAAATAAATATATCCAAGTAAACATCTAATATATTCTGTGCCTTTTCAGTAGAGACAATCATTTGCCTTCACATCTGTTGTGTCATTCATTCTCTTTGTTTGATTGCCCGTTGTTTCAATGCCTTGAATCTTCTAGTCTACCTTGAATTTGGCTTTGCCATATGATGGAGTCCTGGCCTTTGGACTGTGAATGATTTTGTTGTTTAGTTTCTGGGTCTGAATCTTAAAGGAGAGAGCACGTGCCCTTCACATTCCCTTTCCTTCATCATTCTGCTGTCTCTGCTGTTGAATCAGAAGATGATGCATTCATCACCTTTGATTTTCTCCAAAGAGAAGTATGACCTAGTCATTTAGAAAAAAGAAAAAAAAAAAGGACTCTAGAAAATCTATTTGGATGTTCACGTGACAGGAAAGCACAAGTCTGTCTTTTCTACACCAGCACTTGTGCCTGATGTAAAAGTGTTACGTAAGAAAGTAAACTTAAACAAAGTAAACAAACTAAATTAGCATTGTCCTGGACTAAAGGTCATTTCTTGGTGTCCCAGTACTGATTTTGTTACATCAAGTTGCACATAATCAAATAAATTGCCTGACTCTTTTTCACCACTTAGCAGTTGTTTGTCTAAGTCAATTATTAGATATATACCATATGTCAGTAAATGGACACTCCACTATCTCCAGAAGATCCTCTGGAGAAGGCAATGGCACCTCACTCCAGTACTCTTGCCTGGAAAATCCCGTGGATGGAGGAGCGTGGTAGGCTACAGTCCATGGGGTCAAAAAGAGTCGGACACGACTGAGCGACTTTGCTTTCTCTATGGGTTATATGTTCTATAAACAGGATTTAAAAGGATTTAACTAAATAATGCTATGCTGCTGGTACTAGACAAATCTCTACACTCAATGTTTAGTCCCCCTTGTCAGTAAGAGATAAAGGACCCAAGACATAGTGGGAGAGCCTCATTATGAAACATGCCTGAATTTCAGAGTCCAAAAGTCATATAACAACCCAGCTAATCCAATAATAACTGTAACATCAAGCAAGTTGATTCGTGATTTTGTAGAATTTTCCTCATGTTTAAGTGCAGCAGTGGCAACCCACTCCAGTACTCTTGCCTGGAAAATCCCATGGACGGAGGCGCCTGGTGGGCTGCAGTCCATGGGGTCGCACAGAGTCGGACACGACTGAAGCGACTTAGCAGCAGCAGCAGCAGCAGCAAAGACCTATTAAAGGATTGTTTCACAAAATAAATGAGGCAATGTATACAGGGGCTTCCCTGACAGCCCAGTTGACAGAGAATCCTCCTGCAATGCAGGAGACCTCTGTTCAGTTCCTGGGTCTGGGAGATCAGAACAATTATCATAGTGCCCAGCAAGATTCGTGTTCAATATTATTGTGAATATTTATTGTTTAGCTCTAATTTTCAGATAATTAAAGTTGGAAAGATTTAGATTGTGTAAATGCATAAAATAACACAAATATGTTGCTTGAAGTATACTAAAAAAATGACTGTCTTGTCAATTGTATTATTTGTATAAGTCTCAGTCATAACTGAATTCTTTTAATTCTGTAGATCAGGGGTCCCTAACCTCCAGGCCATGGACTAGTACCTCCTGACAGCCCAAAGGCAGCATTAGATTAGAAATAATGGCCACAATAAATGTAAAGCACCTGACTCTTTTCAAAACCATCCTGATCTAGATCCGTGGCAAATTGTCCTCCATGAAATCAGTCTCCAGTGCCAAAAATGTTGGGGACTGCTGCTGTAGATACCAGTAAATATACATTTAAAAATGACTTATTCTCCTAGAATCCTCAACTTGTCTCCAGGCACCTAAGATATATGGGCTTCCCTGGTGGCTCAGACAGAATCTGCCTGCAAGTCAGGAGACCTGGGTTCAATCTCTGGGTTGAGAAGATCCCCTGGAGGTGGGCATGGCAACCCACTCCAGTATTCTTGCCTGGAGAATCCCATAAAGAGAGGAGCCTGGTGGACTACAGTCCACAAAGTCACAAAGGGTCAGACACGACTGAACAACTAAGCACAGCACACCTAGGATTTTGATCTAGAGTAATTAGTCTATACGCTACAGAAACTATAACACTTAATTCAGACAGCAAAGTTCACTTCTCTCGGGAATGGTGTATGTACAACCTTGTCTTTGAAAGTTTCCCATTCAAGTCAGCACTAAGCTAGATATCTAGCATGCTATAAGAACACTCCATGAGTTACATAAGGCACCTTTGACTATTTGTGATTAGGAAAAAAGAAAAAAAAAAAAAAACAAAAAAAAAACCTTCAACACTTCATTCAAGCCAGGTCACAAGTCCCAGTGGCCTGGCCAAATGCCAAGTTAAACAATGACATTCTGCTCCACATAGCAAACTTCCCTTCACAGAAGGGAAAAAATACTAATTCAATCTATACTCTCAAGAGATTTTAGAGAGCAATTACATGTCCAAAGACAAGGCAGAGATAGAAACTATTAATAACCCAAAAGCATTCCACAAGGTGAAGAATAAGTGTATGTGCCAATGAATAGAGGAGTAAATCATGTTCAGAACCTTAATTAACTGTGTAGCCTAGGAGCTGGCATTGAGGAGTTATGACATGAAAGGGATCTGAAACACAAGGAGTTTCCAAAAGAGACCTATGTCATGGAAAGGTGCTAAGACTCTTAAAGGATTTTTCCTTTGGCTACAGAGAAAGATTTGCCTGGAGTAATATGTTCATGATGAGAAATTTAATAACAAGGATGAAACCGTTTTACCAGGAATGATTCAAGAGTGCAGAGCCTTGGGTATTCGAGTAGTTGTAATTGATACCACTAAGAATGACGGCATTTCCTCACATATGTCTTCAGTTACATCCTGCATTTCTGATGAAAATGAGGTTACTAGCTGGTCACTGATGGTAGTTTTTCTGTGCCATGGATTCAATTTGTTTTTTATTAAATTCTAGCCCTAAACAATTGTAATAATTCTAGGGAAAGACTCAAGTAACATTTCTTGTAAATAAAATGATTCCATTGCTAAGTAAGAATGCCTGATGATGGACAAGAAAAGGACATGTTTAAACTGTTACAAAAGCAAATCATCTTTATGTTCTCCTTAAAAGAGTTCTACCACGAGTAATTTCCTTTTATTTACATGAAGAATGCTGATAGAAAGAAACTATCTATCTATCTATATATAGATAGATAAAACTAACGTATATGGAAAAGCAATAGATTATTTGTAATTTTATACTGAAATGTAATAGTTATTATTCAGTTGTATCCTCTACACATACAGGTGCATTAACCACAATTGGCTTTAACTATCAAATAATTTCAAATATTTTATTCAGAAATAAATTCGTAACTTCCATCAAGGCAGTGGATTTCAATTCCTGGTGCTTCTTTAAACTCTGAAGAACTGAAAAGCCTGAATATAGATAGCTAACTGAATAAAAACAACACTGTAGCTTTGAAGTGTGAAAAGATGTGAGAACAATTCTAATACCTGGGCTCTACTCCTGGAAAATATAAAATCAGAATAAAGAGGTAGAAAGCTGGCCATCAGCTATATTTTTTTAAACTTCCCAAGTGGGCATGTTGGCATCTTGGATTGAAAACTGCTCTAAAAAATGTTTTACATTTAAAATATTTATACAGAGGCCAAGATCCTGTTCTAACCATCTAATTAATTGTTATGAAATGGTGAAGGGTACATACTCTTGAAAACTACAGTGTGAACAAGGGGTCTCTCCCACACCTTCCCAGGGACAGTTGGTAATAAACTCTTTGAAGTTAAATCTCCCTGAAAGGGCAATGCAAAAATCCTTTTTATAACTGGAAATGAATCAGACAAGCTTCTCAGCTACTCCCTAACCAAATTCCAGTAAAGCTCATATTATTTGGCTTTTGGCTTTTTTTCCCTAACTCCTGTTGTGACTTAATTCTGCTTCAGTCCTGTCCAAATTACCACTCTCGAAAGATTCTGCTTAGCAAAGAACTTTTCAAGCTATATTATCAGTTCTTTTCAAAAGGGCATTTTGGAGCCTGGAAAAATATCATTTTAATACTAAATATCCCTCTAGTAACTCAATTACTTTGGGATTTTTGTCATATGTGTGAAAAGAATACTTAACTCCAAGAATAGGCAGACTTCTAAGGTAGAGCAATTTTGCTAGTATTTTTTTTTTTCTTTTTGGTGAGTATTTTCATTTAAAGTTCAAAATAAGTTCAGCAGATTAGAATCCCAGATGAACAAGAATTTGTATATTATCTCCATTTTTTTAAATTAAAAGGTAAAATTAAGCCACCAAATTTCAGGAGGCTCTCTTGTAGCTCATAAAGTTACAAGCTGTGGGCAAACTATTTCACTTGTTTTTTCCTTTAGCAGTGAAATGTATACAGATGATTCAGCTAAGGCAGTATGTAACCAGAATGCTTCTAACCTGAGGCAGCATGTAAGGTGTTTTGTCCAAATACCTGGAAGTGATCATCTTAACATCATCATCACTCTTAACATTAGCCTGTGTTTAATCTCTTGTTCTGCTTCTTCCTTCATTCATTCCACTAATGTTTTTTAAGCATATTTTATATCTGATACATTGTGGATATAACAAAGTCACAACAGGAAAAAAAGAAATCCCTGTCTTCACAGAATTCACATCCTTATGGGATAGACTGAAAATAAACACTGTAAGTTTTGGATACCAGACGATAAGGGCTAAAGTAAAATGGGAGTGAAGAGGTTAGGAAATTTGGGGCAATAAAGTGTTGAACTTTAGTGGGACTTCATTGAAAGGGTAAAGTTTAACTAAATAACTAAAAGAGGGGAAGAATGGATGCTGTGATATCTGGGGAAAGGGACCTCAGGTAGAGGGATGGTAAATGGATTTGAGGAGCAGTTACAAGGCCAAAGTTCAAAAAGATGAGGACAGAAATCATGGAGGTAGATTATGGAGGGTCTTTTGTCTCATAATAAGAAATTCGGATTTTGTGACATAATAAATCACTAGGTTGTCTGAACTATGGAGAAGAATGGTCTGATTTGTCACACCGAGTCAGACACGATTGAAGTGACTTAGCAGCAGCAGCAGAGCTGGTTTGGGCAATATACTGAGATATGAAAGTAGTGGCCATGGGCCTAGGTAGAAAGAAGAGTTAAGAATTAAGGGTAGGAATACACTCAGGTGGTAAAGAACCTGCCTGCAAGGAGGGAGACCTGGGTTTGATACCTGGGTTGGGAAGATCTCCTAGAGGAGGGCATGGCAACCGACTGAGTATTTTTGCCTGGAGAATCCCCATGGACAGAGGAGCCTGGCAAGTTACAACCCATGGGACTGCAAAGAGTGGGAAAGGACTGAGCAACTAAGTACATACATCTCCTTAGCTTGTGACAACTTCTTGGGCTTTTCTTGTTTTTTCTTCACATTTTTGTAGAGTACTGGCCAGGGATTTCATTGGCTGTCCCCCGGTTTGGTGTGGTCTGCTTTTTCTCATGGTTAAATGAGGGTTATGGGCTTTTAGGACTAAAAAGTTAAGGCTGTCTCATCTCAGACAGTAAAGACTCTGCCTATAATGCGGGAGAACTGGGTTTGATCCCTGGGTTGGGAAGATCCCTGGAGAAGGGAAAAGGTGCTCACTCGAGTATTCTTGCCTGGAGAATTCCATGGACAGAGGAGCCTGGTAGGCTAATAGTCCATGGGGTCGCAAAGAGTCGGACACAACTGAACAACTTGCACTTTCCATAAAAGGGCAGAGGGAGAGAAAGAGAGAGCAAGAATATACCAAGTTTTTAAGGAAAAAAATTTCTGAAGTTTAACACGAACAAAGGAAACTGCCCAAATCATAAATGCTTAACTGGGGGGGGGTGGGGAGAGATTTCCAACTTTCACCCATGGGTGTGTATAGCAATCAACTAGAACCAATAAGTCTTATCAGCAACCCCAAAGCCTCCTCTATCCCCTTGATAAATACCCCTTCGGTTCCATGTATAACCACTAGGTTATACCTTGCCCAGGTATAACCACCCTCCTGACTTTAAAAATACATATTAGTTTTGCATATTTTTAAATGTTTTGCAAATTGAATAATATATTCAGCTATTTCCTCTCTGAAATTTTTTGATTTAATTATGTTGACAAAATTTATCCTTGCTGTATAGAGTAATTGGTTAATTGCTTTATGGAATTATAGTAGCTCTTTAATATGTTCATGCAATTGATGCTTGTTAATTAAAATTGTACTTAGAAGATGGCTAAACTCCTAATAATTAATCACTAGGTTGTTTTGGATTTTCTAAGCTAAAGCTTTTGAAAAAATAAAAATAAAATTATGTTTTCCCATTTTTATAACTTTTATTTATTTTTGTTTCTTCTCAGGCCTGAACAAAGCTTTTAATATTCAAAATATATAGTGATATATATAGTGATAGATGACATCCTTGATTCATTTCTAATTTGCTTAATATTTAACATTTCAGTAGTAAGCCTGATATTTGTGCCAGTCTATTTTTAAGTATCTATGTCAGATTAAAGATGTTCTCTTCTATTCCAATTTTATTACATGAGTTTAAAATAAATGGGATTAAAACTTTATCTTTTTTTTTCTGCCACATTAAAACAATCATAATTATTCCCTCATCCAGTTAATGCAGTGAATTGCACTGTCAGCTGTTAAACCAATCTTTGAATAAACACTAGATAGTATTGAAAGTCCTTTCTGATTTTGTATTGCTACATTTGGTTTGCTTATATTTGTTTAGGATATTTGTATACATGTTTGTAAAATAAATTGGCCTATATTTTCCCTTTTCTATAATGACCTTGTCTGGTTTGGGGAAATATAGGCCTCATAAAACAAATTGGGATATATTTTCTTTTATTAATATTTAGAAGATTTTAGTATGTATGGATTGATTCTATGTTTTTCCTTAAGTGTTTGAAATAATGTATTGATATAGCCATCTGAGTTTCGGATTCTCTCAGTACAAAGGCTTTAAACTTAGAACTCAATTTTTAAAATAGATCTAGGACTATTCAGCTTTATATCTATCTTTGTGTCACCTTTAATAAATCGTGTTTTTCTGAGAATCTGCCTATTTCACCTAAAATTTCTAGCTACTTGCACAAGTTTATTGGTATTAATAAACCTGTTACATTTTCAGCTATGGTAGAATATATCTCGACATAGACTTGTCAACTTCTTGAGTTGGTTTCCTGGTTACTTTTGAGTAATTACCATGTAGTTTAAGATTCGGCATATAACTTTGAAGGCTGAGCACTATGCACCCTGGATGGGGGGAATGGAATTAACTACAATGTGTGGGAAGGTAATGAAGGTCATTACTCGTACACAGCAAACTCACAAGTAAAATCCAATTGAAGTGGCTGCCTGTTTCTAACCATAGCAGGCAGAATAAGCAGGGTGCTTTTGCAGGACCACCCTCTCCAGCTTCTCACCATAATTGGATGGACAAATCCCTAGGTTTGGGGTCAACTAAATTCAACTCTGGGTGAAAGGTATGAAGCTCCAACATATCCATATCTATTTGTTGCTGGAGAGACTAACATAATAGAGGTTAAGGATACTGTGAATAAATCCTGTATATTGTCAGCCCGCTTATTTGACTTCTATGCAGAGTACATCATGAGAAACGCTGGGCTGGAAGAAGCACAAGCTGGAATCAAGATTGCCGAGAGAAATATCAATAACCTCAGATCTGCAGATGACATCACCCTTATGGCAGAAAGTGAAGAGGAACTAAAAAGCCTCTTGATGAAAGTGAAAGAGTAGAGTAAAAAGGTTGGCTTAAAACTCAACATTCAGAAAACTAATATCATGGCATCTGGTCCCATCACTTCATGGGAAATAGATGGGGAAACAGTGGAAACAGTGTCAGACTTTATTTTGGAGGGCTCTAAAATCACTGCAGATGGTGACTGCAGCCATGAAATTAAAAGACACTTACTCCTTGGAAGAAAAGTTATGACCAACATAGATAGCATATTCAAAAGCAGAGACATTACTTTGCCAACAAAGGTCCATCTAGTCAAGGGTATGTTTTTTCCAGTGGTCAGGTATGGATGCGAGAATTGGACTGTGAAGAAAGCTGAGCACCAAAGAATTGATGCTTTTGAACTGTGGTGTTGGAGAAGACTCCTGAGAGTCCCTTGGACTGCAAGGAGATCCAACCAGTCCATTCTGAAGGAGATCAGCCCTGGGATTTCTTTGGAAGGACTGATGCTAAAGCTCAAACTCCAGTCCTTTGGCCACCTCATGTGAAGAGTTGACTCATTAGGAAAGACCCTGATGCTGGGAGGGATTGGGGGCAGGAGGA
The DNA here is from genome assembly GCA_006410675.1 of Oreotragus oreotragus. Classification (NCBI taxonomy): domain Eukaryota; kingdom Metazoa; phylum Chordata; class Mammalia; order Artiodactyla; family Bovidae; genus Oreotragus; species Oreotragus oreotragus. The sequence continues at coordinate 164,276 of SJYX01013964.1, read as the reverse complement.
AAAGGGTACAACAGAGGATGAGATGGCTGGATGGCATCACCGACACTAGGGACATGAGTCTGAGTGAACTCTGGGAGATGGTGCTGGACAGGGAGGCCTGGCGTGCTGCGATTCATGGGGTCGCAAAGAGTCGGACACAACTGAGCGACTGAACTGAACTGAACTGAATAAATCCTACACCACAAGGCCCATTTGACATGGGTTTACTAACAAAGTTTACTAGTAAACCCCATCGTCCTATACCCAGGAAAGAAAGGCATATGAGTAGGTTTCTACTACCAAAGTGTTAGTTGCTCAGATGTGTCTGACTCTCTATAATCCCATGGACTGTAGCCCACCAGACTCCTCTGTCTATGGGATTTCCCAGGCAAAAATACTTGAGTGTGTTGCCATTTCCTCCTCTAGCGGATCTTCCCAATCCAGGGAGGAACGAAGGCAGGTGTCCTACATTACAGGCAGATTCTTTACCCTCTGAGCCACCAGGAAGCCCTCCACTGCCAAACTCACCTGAAATTTCATATGATAATAAACATCATAATTTATTCAGCAAAAACTAGAACATTTAAACATATACAAGGTATCTTTTTATAAGGTAGCTAACTATACCCTGTGTGTGTGTGTGTGTGTGTGTGTGTGTGTGTGTATGTATGTGTGTGTGTGTGCTCAGTCATATCCAACTCTTTGCAACCCCATGGACTGAAGCACACCAGGCTCCTCTGCCCATGAGATTTCTAGTCAATAATATTGGATAGGGTAGCCATTTCCTACAGCAGGGGATTTTCCCAACCGAGGGATTGAACCCACATCTTTTGTGCCTCACTTACCTTGGCATGTGGGTTCTTTAGCACTAGTGAGTGACACCTGGGAAACCCCAGCTAACCACCCTGAAAGTATCATATTGGCAATGTCTAGGAGAAACATTCTGATAAAAATATTGTAAGAAGGCATTTGGGTAAATGGGAGAAAGAGACTGAAACAGTCTTGTAACATATCTTGTAAGATATGACTATATTAAGTAATTATTTTATATGGAAGAGGATTTACAAGCAAGGAGAGTTGTGCACGAATTGCAAAATATTTTCACTTTGTAACTGTCACCCAAAAGAGGGGAGGTGCTTTTAAAGAAACACTGAATGGCTTTTGGCTCTAAAATTGAGAAGTCAGGAAAGGGATGTTCATTAATGAAATCAGCAGACATGTATTGATCATCAGCTGTGACAGAGAACACTACATTCGAAGTTTCTCTTCCCTTTACAATTTAGACACTCCTACTGACTGCAAAGTTCATGTAACAGCTGGTTTGCTTTTATTTCATTATTCACTGTGACCACTTCCAGAAATGCTAGCAGAGCCAAAATAAAACAGGAAAACCCCACTCAGAGGACATGAAGATTGATGACAAGGCTTCAAATGGGAAACTGGCACTTGGGTCACCATTTTTATACTTCAGTACATCAAAAGCTTATTCACATGATGTTCTAGGAAATATCTGACTGGCACTCTCCAAAACTGTTAGGATCATCACATACACAGAAAATCTGAGGAACTGTCACAGTCAAGAGGAGACTACAGAGACATGACTAAATAAAATGTCCTATTTTAGATGGGCTCCTGGAACAGAAAAAAAAAAAAATTGACAGGTAAAAATTACAAAAATCAATCTGAATCAATGTGAATTATAGTTAATAATAATGCATCATCATTCACTCATTAATCATGATAAATGCATCATACTAATGTGAGATATTAATAAAGGGTAATGTGGGTGTGGGATGAATTGGAATTCTCTGTACTATTTCACAATTTTTCTGTAAATCTAAGTGAACTCTAAACTAATGTTAGTTTGCAATAATAGTTAAGCTAATATATTCACTGAAAACAAAGTTAAGTTAGCTGCACCACAATTTCTATAGCATTTTTAAGTTGTTGTTTAGTTGCTAAGTCACGCCCAACTCTTCTGAGTGACCCCATGGACTATAGCCTTCCAGGCTCTTCTGTCTATGGGATTTTCCAGACAAGAATGTTGGAGTGGATGGCCATGTCCTCCTCCAGGGGATCTTCCTAACCCGGTGATTGAACCCACATCTCCTGCATCTCCTGCATTGCAGAAAGATTCTTTACCACTGAGCAATAGCGTTATTAGTGAAGTGAAAGTCATTCAGTCATGTCTGACTCGTGCGACCCATTGGACTATTCAGTCCATGGAATTCTCTAGGCCAGAATACTGGAGTGGGTAGCCTTTGCTTTCTCCAGAGGAACTTTTCAACCCAGGGATCAAATCCAAATTTCCCTCATTGCAGGTGGATTCTTTATTAGCTGAGCCACAAGGGAAGCCCTTGTAGCATTAATATGTACCCATTGAATAAGCCATCTGGTTGTGGAAATATATTTATGACACAATCTCTCATTCCATGTATACTCATTACCGAACAACTCATGGCTACAAAGTTAAATATGGCTGGGCAGATGTTTAATATTAATTCAGCAATTTTCTTTGAGCACCTACCATGTGTAAGAAAGTATATTATCATTAGATACTTTGGTAAATACCCTAGTAAATCACCAAATCTTTCTTTAATCTAACAGAGGACACAAGATGCATACAAGAGTCTATAATACAACGTTGGAAGTAGTAAGACTCTAGTGGATGCTCTTGTATGTCACCCAGATCCTACCTTTAGGAAAGAGGTACACATTCTTACCGCTTGTCATATTAGTAAGCTTTTTAGGTTCAGTGATCTTGCATATTCCAAAACACACCTTCCAAAGACAGGAACTGAGTATTGCGTCTTGCACATCCCAGCACTAGGAAAGAAGACCAGAACTGGCTATGTCCTTAGCATTCAAAGGCACCATGTACTACTCTTGAAAGTATTACTTCTTTGGATATCTTTTTCAGATAGCAATGGAAGGCTGACAGCTCTGAGTGAACCAGAGTAAGAAAATAGGGTTCTAATAAAAATATAGAACCCTATCTATAATAAGGCCATATTCAGTAGAAACGTAAGGAAGTGAAGTGTTAGTCGCTTGTGTCTGATTCTTTGCGACCCCGTGGACTGTAGCCCATCAGGCTCTTTTGCCCACGGGATTCTCCAGGCAGGAATACTGGACTGGGTTGCCATGCCCTTCTCCAGGGGAATCGTCCCAACCCATGATTCAAACCCAGGTCTCCCACACTGCAGGCAGATTCCTTATCATCTGAGCAGATTCTTTACCATATGAGCTACCGGGAGAAACTTAACTTTCGTTGGAAAAGTAACTTTTCTTTTGCTGTTGGGGCACATAGGGACAAAATGGCCATGGATAGTGAGTGACCACACATTCAAAACTGCCCAAAAGGAGGTGTGTTCTATCAGACTATGTCCAAAGATTGAATGGTCCAGCCACCACCCGTCATAAGATAACAGTGGTACGAACAGGATCGGAGCGAGAAGAGACATAAGCAAACTGTACCAACAGGTAGTTTAGACAACTGATGACAAAGTCCAGAATATACTAACTTCCACCAATGCTTTCTCCTCAACTCCTCCACTCAGAAGTAAATAATTTAAAATGAAGATGTCAAGATGTTGCATATTTCAAAATCCCAATGGAGTTTTCAAGAGGAATAAAAATAACATTGTAACCCCAAAAGGCCTTGAATATCTGAAGCAGTATTGAGCAAGAAGAAAGCTGGAATCATCACAGTTCCCAGTTTTAAAATTATACCTTAAATCTCCAGTAATCTAAACTGCATATACTGACAGAGAAACATACATATAGACCAACGGAACCAACTAGAGAGCTCAGAAACAGCTCTGCCTGCACACTGTCAACGGATCATTAACAACGTTGCCAAGAATACACAATCAGTTCAGTTCAGTCGCTCAGTCGTGTCCGACTCTTTGCGACCCCATGAATCGCAGCACGCCAGGCCTCCCTGTTCATCACCATCTTCCGGAGTTCACTCAGACTCACGTCCATCGAGAATACACAATGGAGAAAGGATACTCTTTTCAGCCAATGATGCTGGAAAAACTGGGTATCTACTACATGAAAAAAGATGCGATTTGACCCTTATCTAAAACTATATACACACAAAAACTGAACTCAAAATGGACTAAAGATGTAAATCTAAGTCCTAAAACTGTACAATTCCTGGAGGAAAACAGAGAAAATCTCGTAACATTGCTTTCGGCAGTATTTTACTTTTTGTTCTTGTTTGTTTTTGTCCTTTTTTTGTAATATACCAAATGCACAGGAAATAAAAGCAAAAGTAGACAAATGAGGTTTAATTTAACTAAAAACGTTCTGGACAGCAAGGTGAACTATCAGCAAAACAAACAGCATCTTAAAATAGGAAAAAATGTTTACAAAAAATATATATGATAAAGGGTAAATATCCAAATATACAAGGAATTCATACAACTCAAAAGCAAAGAGTTCAATAATCCAATTAAAAAAAAAAATGGACAAAGCACAGATGGCCAAGAGTTACATGAAAAGCTGTTCAACACCACTAATCATCATGGAAATGCAAATCAAAAGTACAGTGAGATTTCGTCTCACATCTGTAGGATGGCTATTATCGAGAAAACAAACGATAACTGTGTTTTGATAAGGATGTGGAGAAAAAGGAAACCTTGTATGCAATTGGTGGGAATGTAAATGGCTCAGCCACTACAGAAACTATTAGCGAGTTTCCCTCAAAATATTAAAATAGAACTGCCATAGAACTTAGGAATCCCACTTCTAGGTATTTAAATAAATCGATGTTTATTAAAGTGCACTATTTACAATAGTCAGGACATGGAAGCAATCTAATGTCCGCTGACAGATGAATGGATAAAGAAGATACTGTTGTTGTTCAGTCACTCAGTCGTACCTGACTCTGCGACCCCATGGACTGTAGCACACCGGGCTGCTCTGTCCTCCTCTATCTCGGGAGTTTGCTCAGATTCATGTCTAATGAGTCGGTGATGCTATCCAACCAACTCATCCTCTGCCACACCCTTCTCCATTTGCCTTCAATCTTTCCCAACATCAGGGTCTTTTCCGATGAGTCAGCTCTTTTTTTCAGGCGGTCAAAGTATTGAAGCTTCATCTTCAGAATCAGTCCTTCCAATGAATATTCGTACTTTATTTCCTTTAGAATTGATTGGTTTTATCTCTTTGCTGTACAAGGGATTCTCAAGAGTCTTCTCTAGAACCACAATTCAAAAGTATCAATTGTTCAGCATGTAGCCTTCTTTATGGTCCAATTCCTACATCCATACATGACTCCTGGAAGAAACATAGCTTTGATGATCCTTGCTGTCAAAGTGATTTCTCTGCTTCTTAATATGCTGTCTAAATTTGTCACAGCTTTCCTACAAAGGAGTAAGCATCTTTTAATTTCATGACATCTTGTAATTTCATGAAACAAAAGTAGATGTTTTTTCTGAAATCCCCTTGCTCTCTCCATAATCCAGCAAATGTTGGCAATTTGATCTCTAGTTCCCCTTCCTTTTCTAAACCCAGCTTGGACATCTGGAAGTTCTTGGTTTGCCTAGTGCTAAAGCCTAGCATACAAGGTTTTATTCATGTCCTTACTTCACTTTCACTTTTCATTTTCATACATTGGAGAAGGAAATGGCAACCCACTCCAGTGTTCTTGCCTGGAGAATCCCAGGGATGGGGGAGCCTGGTGGGCTGCCGTCTATGGGGTCACATAAACTCGGACACGACTGAAGTGACTTAGCAACAGCAGTAGCAGTTACTAGCATGAGAGATGAGCACAGTGGTTTGATAGTTAGCACATTCTTTGGTACTACCCTTCTTGGGAATTAGGATAAGGATTGACATTTTCCAGTCCTGTGGCCACTGCTGAGTCTTCCAGATTTGCTAACATAATGAATTCAAAACCTTGATGGCATCCTCCTTTAGGGATGTGAATAGCTCTGCTGGAATTTCATCACATCCACTAGCTTTATTAACAGCTGTGCTTCTTAAGGCCCACTTGACTTTGCACTCTAGAATGTCTGGCTCTGGGTGACTAACCAGCCACACCATTGCAGTAATCCAGTTCATTAAGATCTTTCTTTATGCAGTACTTCCATGTATTATTTCCATCTCCTCTTGAGCTCTTCAGCAACTACTAGGTATCTACCGTTTTTATCCGTTATTGTGCCCATCTTTGAGCAGAATGCTCCCTTGATGTTTCCAATTTTCCTGAAGAGATCTCTAGCCTTTCCCCTTTTGTTGTTTACTTCTATTGTTAAACACTGTTCATTGCAGAAGGCCTTCTTTTCTCTTCTAGCTATTCTTTGAAACTCTGCAACTAATTGGATGTAACTTTCCTTCTCTCCTTTGCTTTTCATTTCTCTTTGTCCTTCTGTGTTCTTCAGCTTCCTCAGATAAACACTTTGCCTTCTTGGGTTTCTTTCTCTTTGGGATAATTTTGTTCACGACCTCCTATACATTATTACAGACCTCTGTCCATAGTTCTTCAGACATACTGTTATCTAGATCTAGTCCCATGAATATACTCATTACTTCTACTGTGAATTCATACGGGATTTGACTTAAGTCATAACTGGCTGGCCTGGTGTTTTCTTGGTTTACTTTAGTTTAAGCCTTAATTTTGCTTTGAGAAGCTGATTATCGGAGCCACAGTCAGTTCCAGGTCTTGTTTTTGCTGTCTGAATACAGCTTCTCCATCCTCAGTTGGAAAGTAAAAGTGAAAATCCCTCAGTCATGTCCAACTCTTTGCTACCCCACTGACTATAGACTCTAGGAAGTTCTCCAGGTGGGAATACTGGAGTGGGTTCAGTTCAGTTCAGATCAGTCTCTCAGTCATGCCCAACTCTTTGCAACCTCATGAACCACAGAACACCAGGCCTCCCTGTCCATCACCAATTCCAGGAGTTTACTCAAACTCATGTCCATTGAGTCAGTGATGCTATCCAACCATTTCATCCTCTGTTGTCCCCTTCTCCTCCCACCCTCAATCTTTCCCAGCATCAGGGCCTTTTCAAACGAGTCAGCTCTTCACATCAGGTGGCCAAAATATTGGAGCTTCAGCTTTAACATCAGTCCTTCCAATGAATACCCAGGACTGATCTCCTTTAGGATGGACAGGTTGGATCTCCTTGAAGTTCAAGGGACTCTCAAGAGTCTTCTCCAACACCACAAATCAAAAGCATCAGTTCTTCTGCACTCAGCTTTCTTTATAGTCCAACTCTCACATCCATACATGACCACTGGAAAAACCATACCCTTGACTAGATGGACCTTTTTTG
>SJYX01013964.1:144522-156607 GCA_006410675.1 Oreotragus oreotragus | reverse complement strand
CACCTCTTCTTAATATCTTCTGCTTCTGTCAAGTCCATACCATTTCTGTCTTTTGTTGAACCCATCTTTACATGAAATGTTCCCTTGGTATCTATCAGTTTCTTGAAGAGATCTCTAGTCTTTCCCATTCTATTGTTTTCCTCTATTTTTTTGAGGCTTTCTTGTCTCTCTTTGCTATTCTTTGGAACCCTGCATTCAAATGGGTATATCTTTCCTTTTCTCTTTTGCTTTTCACTTCTCTTCTTCTCACAGCTATTTGTAAGGCCTCCTCAGACAGCCATTTTGCTTTTTTGCATTTCTTTTTCTTAGGGATGGTCTTGATCCCTGTCTCCTGTACAATGTCATGAACCTCCATCCATAGTTCATCACACACTCTGTCTATGAGATCTAGTCCGTTAAATCTATTTCTCACTTCTACCATATAATCATACAGGATTTGATTTAGGTCATACATACCTGAATGGTCTAGTGGTTTTCCCCACTTTCTACAGTTTAAGTCTGAATTTGGCAATCAGGAGTTCATGATCTGAGCCACAGTCAGCCCCTGGTCTTGTTTTTGTTGACTGTATAGAGTTTCTCCATCATTGGCTGCAAAGAATATAATTAATCTGATTTCAGTGTTGACCACCTGGTGAAGTCCATGTGTAAAATCTTCTCTTGTGTTGTTGGAAGAGGGTGTTTGTTATGACCGGTGCGTTCTCTTCGCAAAACTCTATTAGCCTTTGCCCTGCTTCATTCCGTACTCCAAGGCCAAATTTGCCTGTTACTCCAGGTGTTTCTTGACCTCCTACTTTTGCATTCCAGTCCCCTATAATGAAAAACACATCTTTTTTGGGGTGTTAGTTCTAAAAAGTCTTGTAGATCTTCACAGAACTGTTCAACTTCAGTTTCTTCAGCATTGCTGGCTGGTGCATAGACTTGGATTACTGTGATATTGAATGGTTTGCCTTGGAAATGAACAGAGATCATTCTGTTATTTTTGAAATTGCCTCCAAGTACTGCATTTCAACTCTTTTGCTGACTATGATGGCTACTCCATTTCTTCTAAAGTATTCCTGCCCACAGTAGTAGATATAATGGTCATCTGAGTTAAATTCACCCATTCCAGTACACCTTAGTTCGCTGATTCCTAGAATGTCAACGTTCACTCTTGTTATTTCTTGTTTGACCACTTCCAATTTGCCTTGATTCATGGACCTAACATTCCAGGTTCCCATGTAATATCGCTCTTTACAGCATTGGACCTTGCTTCTATCACCAGTCACACCCACAACTGGGTATTGTTTTCGCTTTGGTCCTGTCCCTTCATTCCTTCTGGAGTTATTTCTCCACTGATCTCCAGTAGCATATTGGGCACCTACTGACCTGGGAAGTTCATCTTTCAGTGTCCTATCTTTTTGCCTTTTCATACTGGAGTGGGTAGCCTTTCCCTTCTCCAGGGGATCTTCCCAACCCAGGGATCGAACCCATGTCTCCTTCATTGCAAACAAATTATTTACCTGCTGAGCTGCAACGGAAGTCCAAGAATACTGGAGTGGGTACCCTATCCCTTCTCCAGCAGATCTTCCCAACCCAGGAATCAAACTGGAGTCTCCTCCATTGCAGGCAGATTCTTTACAAACTGAACTATCAGGGAAGCTCTCTTCTGTTACAAAGAATGTAATCAGTTTGATTTTGAGATTGACCATTTGGTAATGTCCATATGTAAAGTCATCTTTTTTGCTGTTGAAAAGGAGTATTTGCTATGACTAGTGCATTCTCTTGCAAGAATTCAGTTAACATTTGCCCTGCTTCATTTTGTTCTCCAGGGCCAATCTTGCCTGTTACTCCAGGTATATCTTGATTTCCTACTTTTACATTCCAATCCCCGATGATGAATAGAACATCCTTTTTAGGTGTTAGTTCTAGGAGGTCATCCAAATCTTCATAGAATTGATCAGTTTCTTTGGCATTGGTGGTAGGAGCATAAACTTGGCACATCACTTACTGTGATGTTGAATGGCTTGTCTTGGAAACAAACCAAGATCATTATGTCATTTTTGAGGTGGCACCCAAGCACTATGTGTCAGACTCTTGTTGATGATGAGCACTACTTCATTTTTCCTATGAGATTCTTGCTCACAGTAGTAGGTATAATGGTCATCTGAATTAAATTCACCCATTCCTGTCCATTTTAGTTTGCTGATTCCTAGGATGCCGATGTTTATTCTTACCATCTCCTGCTTGACCATATCCAATTTTCCTTGTTAATTGGATCTAACATTCCAGGTTCCTATACAATATTGTTCTATGCAGCATCAAATTTCACTGTCTTCACCAGACACATCAACAACTGAGGGTCATATCTGCTTGGATCAGTCACTTCATTCATTCTGGGGCTATTGGTGATTCTCCTCTATTCTTCCCCAGTAGCATATTGGACACCTTCAGACCTGAGGGACTCATGATTTGGTTTCATATATTTTTGGTCTTTTATACAGTTCATGAGGTTCTTATAGCATGTATACTGGGGTGGTTTATCGTTCCCTCCTCCAGTGGATCACAAGTGTTAACACATTTTAATTCTAACAGCTTTGTAGTAAATATATTGCCTATTCATCTTCTTTAAAAAAATTATTTATCCTGCATGTTTATTTTTCTTAATAAGCGTTAGTATTTTTTCAAATTCTAAAAGGAAAATGTGTTGGTTATTTACCTGCAATTGCACTGAATTACAATATAATTTACAAACTACTGTCCTTACTGTAGTGAATCAACTACCAAGAATGAATCTAAGTAAACAAGAATAAGGTCTCTTTTCTGCTTTACTCAAGTTTTACTTTATAAATTCACCATATTTAATAGATATTTAAACTCTTGAGTATTCTTGAAAATAGGCTTTTTTTTCATTATAGTGTCTATCCAAACATTATTTTTATCAAGTAGCTATTTTAAAGTATTAGATCATTTACCTATTGTCATGTATAAAGTGTTATTCATAGTTTTGGTTGACTGATTAGTTTCAGGAAAAAAGTACATATTTTATAAATAACAATAATTTGACCTTTCAAATTTTTTTCTAATTTACATTTTTAAATGATGGCAAAATTCACATAATATAAAATTTACCATCAACCACTTTTAAGTGTACGACTTAGTAGTGTCAAGTGGATTCACATTGCTGTACAGCCAGTTTCCAAGTCTTCTTCTTGCAAAACAAAACTTTATACCTGTTAAAAAACAAATTCCCATTACCCATCATCTATAGACCAGCAACCACCTGCCTTTCAAACTTTTGGTAATATTTGAATTGTTTTGTTTTGTTTTAGTGTATTGACCATACTTCAATAATTACATCAAATATTAGCTGTTACAGAATCTTTTTTATCTTTTTGCCACCATTAATGAGAATATTATTAGCTGTAAGTGGTAAAACTAATTTTGACAGACAAGGGGTTTATTGAAAGGATATTGACTGGCTCACAGTATTGCTGGATCTAATGGGTTTCCCAGGTAGCACTAGTGCTAAAGTACCAAAGCACTCCTGCCAATGCAAGAGACAGAAGAGACACAGGTTGAGTGACTGAGTAAGGAAGGCATAGCAAGCCAGTGCAGTATTTTTGCCTGGAGAATCCCATGAACAGAGGAGCCTGTCAGGCTACAGTCAGTAGGGTTGCAAAGAGTTGGACACAACTGAAGCAACTTAGCACAATGGTAATCAAACAGAAAACAGGCAGAAACCAAAGAGGTTAGGCAAAATGGTGCCAGGAAGAAGTCAGGACACTAGGATACCATTGCCAAAACCCAGATACTGGAGAGAGTATTGTCCAGCCTATGACCCTGGCCCTGGTTGCCGCCGCTGCTGCTGCTGCTAAGTCACTTCAGTCGTGTCTGACTTTGTGCGACCCCATAGACGGCAGCCCACTAGGCTCCTCTGTCCCTGGGATTCTCCAGGCAAGAACACTGGAGTGGGTTGCCATTTCCTTCTCCAATGCATGAAAGTGATAAGCAAAAGTGAAGTCTCTCAGTCGTGTCCGACTCTTAGCGACCTCATGGACTACAGCCTACCAGGCTCCTCCATCCATGGGATTTTCCAGGCAAGAGTACTGGAGTGGGGTGCCATTGCCTTCTCTGCTGGCCCTGGTTACTGATCATTGAATTCCATCATTGGCATCATGGTCATGGTGGTCCCCATGATCTGGGAGTTGTTACTATCCTGTCATCATTGCCAAGGCAAGGGTTCTGCATATTCCCAGGTCTGTAATTTAAATCTGAGCAAGTTTTGTTTAACTGCAAGAAGTGGGTGTGTGTATATGCAGAAATGAGTGTCTCTTTTGTTTTCTTGTTTGATTTTGTTTTGGATTTGGCTTCTAGGGTAAAAGTCAATCTTTAGCATCCACTGCGATACATAAAGTGAGGAACACTCCTTTGTCGGAAGGTTCCAAATGCTAAAATGACATATAAATTCTGTTCAATTCATAATGCTTCTAGTCTTTTACAATTGAGCTTGGGTCAGCTCTAGGCAACCTCCCTAAATTTGGTCCAAATTTTTCTCTATTGAAGTTAATTGCACTCATATGTTAGGGCATTTGAAGTTTTCCAGGGTTTATTGATTTGGTATTTTTCTCCTTAGTTTGTCTATTTTTGGGGGTTTTCATGGATTTTAGTGAGTATAATAAATACATTTTTACTGAAATAATACTTATTAGATCTTCCTTGTTCAAAATTAGGAGCAAATACATATCATATGGTGTGAAGAAAAGTCTTTTATAATAAAAAGTCGGTGTTCTTCAGAGAAACAGAATCAATTGGGGGTATATATGTATGTATGTATATATATATATATGAATATGTATATGGGGCTTCCTAGGTGATGAGAGTGGTAAACAACCTGCCTGTCAATGCAGGAGACATAAGAGACATAGATTTGATCCTTGGGTGGGGAAGATCCCCTGGAGGAGAAAATGGCAACTCACTCCAGTATTCTTGCCTGGGAAATTCTATGGACAGAGGCTACAGTCCATAAGGTAACAAAGAGCCAGACATGACTGAGGGAAGTTAGCATGCATGCATGCAGCACATACATATATGTATACATATATGCATATACCATAATCGGTTCTGTTCCTCTGGGGAACATTGGCTTTTTATTATAAATATATATATAATACTATATCTATGATAGATATATATCTATCATAGCAATAAAACTAACACTATCACAAATGCCTATGTATTACTTAGTTGTTCTTCTCAGTACTTTACAACAGACATCCAGAAAATCTCAGGGGCCTACGACGGTGAGTTTTTACTTCTCACCCATCCATCCAGGTTGAGTTGGCTGCCCTTATCTGGGCTCGTCTCTGCTTCAGCGTGAGGCAGTGAGTGCCTGTGCTTTTCTCTGTAGGTCTGTGGGTCAGCTGGGTTTCTCAGCCTTCTTGGATCAAAAGAACAGCCAGGCTGACAGATATAATACAGCAAGCATAAGCACACAAGGTCATTTAAAATGTCTTAATACTGTACTTAATATCCTCATGCCATTGATCAAAGCCAGTCATATGATTACGTCCAAAGTCATGAGGAAAAAAAAAAAAATGAACAAACATGTTCTGCCTCAATAAGGCTACTTTATGGGCATAGAGGATGGAAAGAGATGCTGATGCAATTGCCCGATCTATGACAGGGATACAGCTTACTTATGACAGGGATACAGAATAAGAAGATCGCCATCCTCAGAGTTGGTGCACGTAGATTTGAGCAACAGTTTTGTTCATTATTATCAGTTGTAAAATTGGAGGTGGAACCCATCTAATTTGGTTCCTGTAAAAATTCATGAGATAATAAATGAATTTGGCATACGTAGTAGCTCAATAAAAAGAAGTTTAATACACATTAATACACAATTTGGGGATAAATTATTGTACTGATACTAAACCAGCTGCCTATAATAATTTAGCAAATAATAAAAATTCTAAATCTATTTAGCTTAGTACACCCAAATTATTTGTCTTTGTCACTTTAATAAATTTTTTTTCATGTTTTAAGTTTTTGAAAAAATAATTGTGTTGCATCATATAACAATACTCTACTCTTTTAGGAAGTTATTTTCCTTTTTGAAATNTATAAATTCTGTTCAATTCATAATGCTTCTAGTCTTTTACAATTGAGCTTGGGTCAGCTCTAGGCAACCTCCCTAAATTTGGTCCAAATTTTTCTCTATTGAAGTTAATTGCACTCATATGTTAGGGCATTTGAAGTTTTCCAGGGTTTATTGATTTGGTATTTTTCTCCTTAGTTTGTCTATTTTTGGGGGTTTTCATGGATTTTAGTGAGTATAATAAATACATTTTTACTGAAATAATACTTATTAGATCTTCCTTGTTCAAAATTAGGAGCAAATACATATCATATGGTGTGAAGAAAAGTCTTTTATAATAAAAAGTCGGTGTTCTTCAGAGAAACAGAATCAATTGGGGGTATATATGTATGTATGTATATATATATATATGAATATGTATATGGGGCTTCCTAGGTGATGCTAGTGGTAAACAACCTGCCTGTCAATGCAGGAGACATAAGAGACATAGATTTGATCCTTGGGTGGGGAAGATCCCCTGGAGGAGAAAATGGCAACTCACTCCAGTATTCTTGCCTGGGAAATTCTATGGACAGAGGCTACAGTCCATAAGGTAACAAAGAGCCAGACATGACTGAGGGAAGTTAGCATGCATGCATGCAGCACATACATATATGTATACATATATGCATATACCATAATCGGTTCTGTTTCTCTGGGGAACATTGGCTTTTTATTATAAATATATATATAATACTATATCTATGATAGATATATATCTATCATAGTAATAAAACTAACACTATCACAAATGCCTATGTATTACTTAGTTGTTCTTCTCAGTACTTTACAACAGACATCCAGAAAATCTCAGGGGCCTACGACGGTGAGTTTTTACTTCTCACCCATCCATCCAGGTTGAGTTGGCTGCCCTTATCTGGGCTCGTCTCTGCTTCAGCGTGAGGCAGTGAGTGCCTGTGCTTTTCTCTGTAGGTCTGTGGGTCAGCTGGGTTTCTCAGCCTTCTTGGATCAAAAGAACAGCCAGGCTGACAGATATAATACAGCAAGCATAAGCACACAAGGTCATTTAAAATGTCTTAATACTGTACTTAATATCCTCATGCCATTGATCAAAGCCAGTCATATGATTACGTCCAAAGTCATGAGGAAAAAAAAAAAAATGAACAAACATGTTCTGCCTCAATAAGGCTACTTTATGGGCATAGAGGATGGAAAGAGATGCTGATGCAATTGCCCGATCTATGACAGGGATACAGCTTACTTATGACAGGGATACAGAATAAGAAGATCGCCATCCTCAGAGTTGGTGCACGTAGATTTGAGCAACAGTTTTGTTCATTATTATCAGTTGTAAAATTGGAGGTGGAACCCATCTAATTTGGTTCCTGTAAAAATTCATGAGATAATAAATGAATTTGGCATACGTAGTAGCTCAATAAAAAGAAGTTTAATACACATTAATACACAATTTGGGGATAAATTATTGTACTGATACTAAACCAGCTGCCTATAATAATTTAGCAAATAATAAAAATTCTAAATCTATTTAGCTTAGTACACCCAAATTATTTGTCTTTGTCACTTTAATAAATTTTTTTTCATGTTTTAAGTTTTTGAAAAAATAATTGTGTTGCATCATATAGCAATACTCTACTCTTTTAGGAAGTTATTTTCCTTTTTGAAATAATGATTAATAAACCCTCTTTTCTTTGTGTGAATTGTCATAAAGCAACAACACTATCAGTGTTTTAGATTAATGTCACTTACTCTGAAGATTGGAGAAGGAAATGGCAACCGACTCCAGTATTCTTGCCTAGAGTATTCCAGGCATGGCGGAGCCTGGCATGCTGCCATTTACGGGGTTGCACAGAGTCAGACATGACTGAAGTGACTTAGCAGCAGCAGCAGCACTCTGAAGATGCTTAAAAATATAAATTATCTACATGACACAAGAGGTTGCCTATTGTTTTCCCAATTAACTCGTCAGCCTTGCTCTGACAAGGAGCAAATTAAAGTGTGACAAAGACTCTGTCCTTGACCAAACTCCTCCTCTGAACCAACTTTTTCACTAAGCTTCCACCTTGATCTGCATCCTTGTCGGGCTAGCATAGCCTAGTTTTTAGTGAGAATCATGCTAAGTTAGCATAGACAGAAATCCCACCCTTAGTATTTCATCACTCTGTATGTCTGATCACCTTGCTCTGCCTTTGGTAATAATCCTATTATATCAGTTCAGCAAGAATTTCCTCTACCTCAGTGGTCTCCTCTTTGTCATTTTCTGTCCACTTACCACCGATCCCAAGGAGGGCACGGCAACTCACTCCAGTATTCCTGCCTGGAGAATCCCCATGGTTAGAGGAGCCTGGTAGGCTGCAGTCCATGGGTTGCAGAGTCGGACACAACTGAGCAACTAAGCACACAGCACCCCCACTCCCATCCCAATCTTCTCCTTGGCTATAAATCCCCACTTGTTCCTGTTGTATTCAGACCTGAGCCCAGTTCTACATTGGGATTGCTCATCCCCTATTACAGCAGTTCCTGAACATGATGTGTTTTTACCTCTTTAACTACTATAACTACTATTTAGACTATTATTTTCTTTAAGAAGAGTACTTAATGTAGAAAAAATTATCATTGGGGAGTGGGGGGGAAGCTAGGGATCACAAATCTATTATGGCCTCCCTCTGATGCCTTAGAAGAAATTCTAGAAGTTGAGCTAGGATCCGTATAGCAGACACTTTTATAGGATTCTGGAAACTTGAAACTACTTAATTCATAGATGCTGCTAGTGGTTTATTCCTTGACTCTTTCTCAGTTGGGATCAACTATAAATTGCAGCTATTGAAATGAGTTCTTGTGTATTTCTTTGGGGATGGCAATGAGAGGAAACTGAAGACATAGACTGTCACTCTATAGCCAGTCTTTAAAGGAGGTTAGAAGAGTAACGAGAATATATGGAGACAAGTATAAAGAGGAAGAGTGAGCTGAGCCCTAAGACATTCCGAAGAGATATTCCGCTCCAGCAGGGAACAAGGGGGAATGGTTTGGGGCTCAGAGGTAATTTGAGGGTATAGCATATCTAACTCCTGAAGATATGTTACTATTGCTATGTCTGTGTTCAAACTTCTATTACAAGTTTTAACCAATAACTCCATCACACCTATACTAATTTTTCTGACCCTTCTAACTTCATAAGGCAACAAATACTTCCACACTTTATACATTAAATTACTGGGCCTATTTAGATTGACTTGTTTGTTTTTTGCATCTGTGATATTTAGGATAGAAATACTTTTTTGGCCATGGTTGCAATTCCTGACACAAAGCTCCTAAAGCCTTTGGAACTTCCTGTGATGAGAGTGATAAAGGTGTCTTTCGTTATCTTAACGAAGTGACTTTTGAAATTGTTTAAGGATGGAGTCTGGTTACCTGTGGAGCCAAATTCTTGTTTAGAGGATTAGAACTCTCATTCTCATGGGCTGACCTTTGGGAAGTGGAGCTGAAGTGGTGGCTAAATGGACTGCCATTGGTCAATGATCTAATCAAGGGTTATGTAACAGATAATTCAGAAAAAAACCAGAAGGATGGGTTTGGAGAGTTTCCAGGATGGTGAACTAGAATACCTCTGCAAGCCACAGAGCAGGTCCCAGATTCCACGAGAACGGATGCTTCTTTGTTCTGGATTTTACGCCATGGTATCTCTTCATCCTACACTCTTGATTCTGTATCCTTTGATTACATTTGTAATAAACTGATAATATAATGAGTAAGCTTGTTTCCTGTCTTCTGCAAGGTGCTCTATCAAATTAATTGAACCCAGGTCATGAAAAACTTTGAGTTATAACAGTTGAAGAAAAGCACAATAACATCTCAACTTGCATCTGAAAGAGAGGTCAGTTTATGGGACTGAGCTTTCAACTTGTAGAATATGATGCTGTCACCAGGTAGATAATGTCAGAACTGTAGGACTAACAGTTGATATCAGAGATTTGCTTGGTGATGGAGTCAGAATCATGAACCCCATTCTGGACAAGTTGCTGAATGTTGCTAAAAGTATCTCCTCTCTCATGATCCCTTGCACCCTCCTTCCTCAGAAAGAAAGAAGAGAAGGTCACTAGATCCAGGGTGAGTTGACTAAGAAAAAATCAGGCCAAACCTTTTCTACCTTTTTAAGAGAGTTATTAAACTCATAAAACAGGGAATACCAGGGGCACTGTATTTGTTAATTTCAAATTGAAATACATCCTAATTAACTTAGAGGAGTTGATTTCACCC
The DNA here is from genome assembly GCA_006410675.1 of Oreotragus oreotragus. NCBI lineage: Eukaryota > Metazoa > Chordata > Mammalia > Artiodactyla > Bovidae > Oreotragus > Oreotragus oreotragus. Next base: position 146,256 of record SJYX01013964.1, on the reverse strand, counting down.
CATTTTGTCCAGAAGTGCTAGACTTCTGAGTAGGGGCCAGGTAGAAACAATGAAACTGGGCTCAGAATTCTTTATCCAGTACCACCCAGAGGAGCACCACTGATAATTGGAGTTTCTAAATAAGAGAAAAATGTTTTCAACTCAGCCACTAAAAATAAGTCATTGATGCACACAACATCTTAAATAGATTTCAAAGCCAGCCCCAAGAAGTTACATATTGTGTGACTTCATTTATGCAACTTTCTTGAAATGACAACCTTATTGAAATGAAGAATTAATTAGTGGTTTTCAAGAGTTAAAAAGGAAGTAGGGTGGTAGAGAAGTAAATCTGACTTCAAAAAAGTGGCACGTGATAGACATATCCTGTATCATGACATGAGGGTAATCACAGGAATCTACACATGTGATAAAAGAACAAAAGGGCCAAACATAGGTGCAAACATATACTGAAATAAATGCATGTAAAACTTGTGATGTGAATAAGTCAATGGATGACAATTTCCTTGTTGTAATATTGAGCTATACTTAGTTACTATTGCATAAAGATGGAGAACCAATTTAGAGACCTCTCTCTATTATTTTTTTACAGTAGTATGAGAATCCACAATTATGTCAAAATGAAAGGTTGAGAAAAATCACTGCCTAGAAGAAAGAAATAGTTGATATAATTCAAGATTCTGCTGTAGGGCTTTCTTTCCATGAACATTTATAGATAAATTGATTGACTCTCTAAGAAGCAAACTCATCCAGTGCACTCAAGATTTACTGCTAGCACACAGAATAGAAAAAGTGCCTGAATGTGTTAAGATAGTTTCTATTTTTTGAGGTCTTCGTAGGGCCAGACAATAATTATGTACAACTGAACACCATCTCGATTACTATTTCCCAAAATCCTGTGAGAAAGTTATTAATTTTATTCCTTTTATGTAATTTAGGAAACAGAGTTCTTAAAAAGTATTTTCCTCTAAAACATACTGAGAGTCACAGTTAACGTTCATCACAGGTTTAGGTCTACCTAACTCCACAGGTTACTTCTATTTCCTTATGTTGCACTTTTTTTAAATATAAATTTAGTTATTTTAATTGGAGGCTAACTACTTTACAGTATTGTATTGGTTTTGCCATACATTGACGTGAATCCGTCATGGGTGTACATGATCCCACAGAGACAGGATGAAAGAGAACTTCACAAGCACATATGTGCAAGCATATTCTCACACACCTACTAATTGGAAATGTCTACTCCTCAAAAATTTGGATACAAGCTAAATATACAAAATGATACTAGATGTGTCAGCAAGAGAAGTTGCAAATTTATATCAGAATGAATATTTGTTTCTTTACATACCCTGTTTTAGTAAAGATATTACTATTATATGCTCATTAAATCTCATTTGAAGTTTAGATCTAGGCATCATATTTAAGATGATATTTACAAGTAATAGTACAAAAGAAAGACTATGCTGAGGATGGTATGCTTGAAGGCAGGGTTTTATTCTATTTTTGAAACTGCAACCTCTAGCACAGTGCCTGATAAACATGAGGTTTGATTTAAAAAAAGCTGTTGTTGGAGAAATGGGAATGCTTCATGTAGACCAGAATCCAGAAGCCTTTTTCTTTTTTCTGTAAAAAGACAGATGGTAAATATTTTAGACATTCTAGGCCATAGTGTCTCTGCTGCAACTTGACTTTGTCTTGGTAACACTGGTAGCATGAAAGCAGCCAGAGTCAATG
>SJYX01013964.1:129124-143982 GCA_006410675.1 Oreotragus oreotragus | reverse complement strand
CACTCAAGATTTACTGCTAGCACACAGAATAGAAAAAGTGCCTGAATGTGTTAAGATAGTTTCTATTTTTTGAGGTCTTCGTAGGGCCAGACAATAATTATGTACAACTGAACACCATCTCGATTACTATTTCCCAAAATCCTGTGAGAAAGTTATTAATTTTATTCCTTTTATGTAATTTAGGAAACAGAGTTCTTAAAAAGTATTTTCCTCTAAAACAAAAATACTGAGAGTCACAGTTAACGTTCATCACAGGTTTAGGTCTACCTAACTCCACAGGTTACTTCTATTTCCTTATGTTGCACTTTTTTTAAATATAAATTTAGTTATTTTAATTGGAGGCTAACTACTTTACAGTATTGTATTGGTTTTGCCATACATTGACGTGAATCCGTCATGGGTGTACATGATCCCACAGAGACAGGATGAAAGAGAACTTCACAAGCACATATGTGCAAGCATATTCTCACACACCTACTAATTGGAAATGTCTACTCCTCAAAAATTTGGATACAAGCTAAATATACAAAATGATACTAGATGTGTCAGCAAGAGAAGTTGCAAATTTATATCAGAATGAATATTTGTTTCTTTACATACCCTGTTTTAGTAAAGATATTACTATTATATGCTCATTAAATCTCATTTGAAGTTTAGATCTAGGCATCATATTTAAGATGATATTTACAAGTAATAGTACAAAAGAAAGACTATGCTGAGGATGGTATGCTTGAAGGCAGGGTTTTATTCTATTTTTGAAACTTCAACCTCTAGCACAGTGCCTGATAAACATGAGGTTTGATTTTAAAAAAGCTGTTGTTGGAGAAATGGGAATGCTTCATGTAGACCAGAATCCAGAAGCCTTTTTCTTTTTTCTGTAAAAAGACAGATGGTAAATATTTTAGACATTCTAGGCCATAGTGTCTCTGCTGCAACTTGACTTTGTCTTGGTAACACTGGTAGCATGAAAGCAGCCAGAGTCAATGTATAAACAAATGGATGTTGCTGTGTTTCTATAAAACTTTATTTACAAAAGTAGGCAGCCAGCCAGATTCGGCCCTGGGCAGTAGGTTGTCCATCCTTAATCTAAAGCAAAAAGACTAATTGAAAGCGTGATTTTTTTTTCCCTTAAAATGTTTTAGTGCCACTTTTCTGAAGGGAGAGGGTGAGAGTGGGATGATGTGCGAGAATGGCATTGAAACATGTATACTATCATGTAAGAAAAGAAATGCCGGTCTATGTTTGATACAAGATACAGGATGCTTGGGGCTGGTGCACGGGGATGATCCAGAGAGATGATATGGGGTGGGAGGGGGCTTCAGGATTGGGAGCTTGTATACACCTGTGGCGGATTCACGTCAGTGTATGGCAAAACCAATACAGTATTGTAAAGTAAAATAAAATAAAAATAAAATTAAGAAAATTAAAAAAAGTGATACTTTTCTGAATTGTGACTGCTTTGTTTAGCGATAAGAAGACAAAGAAATTACTGGAAGTTACAGAAAGGTCGTCATTTTGGCAAACATGAAAGCCATTTCTAATAACTAGATTATCTGCTAGTGCCGTGAGCTGCCTCCAGGACCCAACGTCCTTCTCCTCACTGGGTATGTCAGACGATGCTGAATGAGTGTCCCGTCTACAGGCGTAATATTATACATAAGGTTAAGTAGTGGGCGCGAGAGGCACTAGGGGTGATCGCCTTGCTGAAAGGCAGAGTCTGCCATCTGGGTCCTGATCTGGACCTGAAACACTGTATTTATAACAAGCTCCCAGGTAATGCCAAAGTTGCTAGTTTTGGAGTCACTTACTGAAGAGCAAGGATCAAGTAATATAAAACACATATATAAAATCCATTCTTTTTAAAATTTTTAATTGGAGGATAATTGCTTTACAATGTTGTATCGGTTTCTGCCATACAATAACCTGAATCAGCCATAAGGATATATATGTTCCCTCCTTCTTTTTTTTTTTTTTTTTTATGAACCAGGTTACAGTTAGTTATCATGTTTCTTGGAGCTGTAGTTTCTTTTTTTTTTTTCCTGTTTTTATTTATTTATTTATTTATTTATCTTTTTGTATTTATTTATTTTTTTACACGAACTCCCAAACATGAACCCCCCTCCCACTCCCACCCCACATATGCTGGGTCATAAGGCAGTTCTATTTGCAATTTCTTAAGGAATCTCCCCTCCTTCTTGAGCCTCCCTCCATCACCCTCAATCCACTCCTCAAGGTCATCATGGAACCCCAGACTGAGTTCCCTGGTTTATAGAGTAACATCCCACTAGCCATCTGTTTTACACATGGTTATACATATGTGAAAGTTGCTCAGTCGTGTCCAGCTCTTTGCAACGCCATGCACTCTAACAGTCCATGGAATTCTCCAGGCCAGAATACTGGAGCCTTTCCTTTCTCATGGTATCAGTGCTACAATGTTACTTTCTCAATTCATTCCACCCTCTCCTTATAAGTTTCAGAGATTTTAAAAATACATTTCCAAATTTGAAAATCTGATTGCAAATTATAGATATAAATTCCTTGGAGTTAGGGCTGAAAAAACCTACTTTAGATTTATTTGAAAATTTATCTCTAAATTTAATCTGATTTAAAATAACCTTTATTTTTCCAGTATTGAAAAAAATATATTCTTATTTAATACTTTATTTTTAATATTTCTTTTTTTTGTTTTTTTATTTTTTATATTTATTTTTTTTTTTACACGAACTCCCAAACATGAACCCCCCTCCCACCTCCCACCCCACATCTTCCCTCCAGATCATCCCCATACACCAGCCCCAAGCATCCTGCATCCTGCATTGAACATAGACTGGCAATTCATTTCTTACATGATAGTATACATATTTCAATGCTATTTAATACTTTAACATAATAAAATGAAGTGAGCTTAAACAAGGTAAATATTTTATGTATTTTGTTAATATTTTATAAGAGCCACAAGATAGTTCCAGTTTTCTTCAGCATGCCATACAATTCATTTTCTAATAAGATAAAAAAACAAAGAGGCATGAGTGCCATATTTAAACTGGGCTCTTTTGTCCATAATCTTTTCGTATTTATCTCAGTCCTGCATTTTGCAGATGTAGTAATAGTGACTCAGGAAAGTTGACAAGACCCTGAACCAAGATTTATTTCAGAGCCTGACACTTCTGCAGATACTTTTCTCACTAAACCTTATGGTTAATATTAAAAATAAAATTGCAGCAATAGCAGAGAAATCAAAGGTCTGCATGTAGCTAAAATCTAAGGGTTTGAATATAATAACCTGATGCATCTATACATCCTAGGCATATCAAGTCAAATAAAAACGCAAGAAAACTGCCTTCTCCAACTGCAATGGGAAACCTCTGATAAATTCTGATTAAGTGGCACTGCAGGAAAAGAAAGAAGGGAACTGGAAAGAGAGGGGAAGGTTCTGGAGAACAGAGAGCCTGAGCTCCAGGTTACTGGGCAAACAAACGGTGAGCAGACCCAGCTCCCTGGGCTCCCCAGCTGGTGTTGCCTGCTTGGTGAAGCCATTAGGGCAGCAGCCGCTGGCAGCAAGTTCCTCCTGGCCTCCAGGCCACTGTAAAACAGCAGTGCCTTTTTCCACAAAAAGAAAAGGCCAGTGTTTGTGGCGCAAGCACTTTACCACATGCTTCTTTTGGTAGAGAAAGCAGGTCAGGGAGGGAAAAAAAGTCAGGGTCATAGATTTTTTTCTTACTTTCTTCTAAAGTGAACACTTCCCCCACTTTGAATAAGCCTAGAGACATTACATGATTGAAATGATTTATTTCTTGAGTTATTCTTTATTAATTGCATGATCCCCAAAGATACCTCAGTAAATAATGACAGCTGAATAGCAGTGGAATTGTTTTTCATGAGTAATCACCTGTGTTTTCTGTGTATGCTTAATTGTGTCTGACTCTGCGACCCCGGAGAATGTAGCCCTCCAGGCTCCTCTGTCCATAGAATTTTCCAGGCAAGAATACTGGAGTGGGTTGCCATTTCCTTCTCCAGGGAATTGTCCTGATCCAGGAATCGAACCCATGTCTCCTGTGTCACTTGCATTGGCAGGCAGATTTTTTTTTTTATTTAACCACTACACCATCTAGTAAATGCTAACAGGAACCAAAATGAAGAGAGAGTGACTGACCAGAAAAAAACACATATACAAAAAAATACAACTCTTACAATTATTTACTTGACTCTGTGCCTATGAGTTGTGCCTACAAGTTCAGCTAATTGGATGTTAGTTTATTCTAAAGTTATGCTGCTATTCCTAGTATTTGATGTGTTCCTTACTTGGGTCTGTAGACAAAATCAAACATATCCCATAAGATAAAACATGGACAGTCTTCTCGAGATCCAAACAGCACTTTGAGGGACCATACTTTCTATATTCAGCTGCAGCCTGCTTAACTGTGAAGAAAGAACAAAAGGCTCTTTGATCAAGAATGATTCAAAGTCAAAACTTTCTTGAGGTATGAAAAGTAGCTGAAAATGTAATCCTCTCAAAGCCTTGAATATTGTTGCTCAAAACAGAATTAACACTTAAATCTTATGGAATTCAATTTAGCTTTTCTTCACTGATTCAGCAGGTTTTTAAAACTATCTTTGCATCCTTATGAAGTTGGATTATCATTGTCCATACATTGTACATACAGAACAATCTGGTTTGGATATGGAACATCTGGATATTTGGATGTTTACCTCTTGGTTTGCGGACGATTTCAAGAACAATATTGTGTGAGTGTGTGTGGGGGGGCATACATATGTATATGTGCTTTGCTCAATTCCTAAGTCATGTCTGACTCTTTCATGATCCCATGGACTATAGCCCACCAGACTCCTATGTCCGTGGGATTCTCCAGGTAAGAATACTGAAGTGGGCAGCTATTCCCTTCTCCAGAGAATCTTCCCCACCCAGAGATCAAACCTGGGTCTTCTGCATTGCAGCTCAATTTACCATTAAGCCACCCATTTAACCTAATATACCTATACATTTTAAACTTTACAGAGGTTGCCTGAAATTCCATCTATTCAAGATTGACTGAATAGCTCTTCTCCTTTGGGTAGCACAAATACAATCTTGCCAGTATCTTGTCAGGAAGAATTAATTTAATCAAAAGCCTTTTACTCCCTACAACTGGGTTCCATTTCCTATGTTTTGTATTTTTGGAAAATGAATACTTGAGGAATGGAAATCTTTAAATGAGAGAATATTTACAAGTTGCATAGACAAAACAGCAGATTTAGTATAGAAATCTCCAGGTTAGAGGTGTTTGAGGAAGTGTTGCAACTGCATTACAGAGGTAGAAAAACACCGTAAAACACACTGGAGCTCTTCTCCACACTTCCCACAAGGCTGCAGAATACTGAGGATGAACACAGCTGAGGGCGCCAGACTGGGAGGAAGTCCCAGCTCTGCCACTTGCTAATTGTCAGGCCTTGAGGGAACGCCCCACCTTCTCTGTGTCTCAGTTGCCTTCTCTATAATATGAGGTCATTTTGAGGATGAGTTATTGTATGTAAATTATGTGTAAGCTAAGATCATTTTTGAGCTTTTCAGGTGGCACTAATAGTAAAGAACATGTCTGCCAATGCAAGAGGTGCAAGAGATGCAGGTTTGATCCCTTCATTAGGAAGATCCCCTGGAGGAAGGCATGACAACCCACTCCAGTATTCTTGCCTGGAAAATCCCATGGACAGAGGAGGCTGATGAGCTACATGCAATGCAGGGGAACATGGATTCGATTCCTGGTCAGGGAAGTAAGATCCCACCTGTCTCAGAGCAACTAAGCCTGTGCACAACAACTACAGAGTCAGTTCAGTTCAGTTCAATTCAGTTGCTCAGTCATGTCCTACTCTTTGTGACCCCATGAATTGCAGCACGCCAGGCTTCCCAGTCCACCACCAACTCCCGGAGTATACCCAAACTCATGTCCATCAAGTTGGTGATGCCATCCAACCACCTCATTCTCTGTCATCCCCTTCTCCTCCTGCCCCTAATCCCTCCCAGCATCACAGTCTTTTTCAATAAGTCAGCTCTTTGCATCAGGTGTACAAAGTATCAAAGTTTCAGCTTCAACATCAGTCCTTCCAATGAACACCCAGGACTGATCTCTTTTAGGATGGACTGGTTGGATCTCCTTGTAATCCAAGGGACTCTCAAGAGTCTTCTCCAACACCACAGTTCAAAAGCACCAATTCTTTGGCACTCAGCTTTCTCTATAGTCCAACTCTCACATCCATACATGACCACTGGAAAAACCATAGTCTTGACTAAGTCAGTGTGCCACAAATGGAAAATCCATGTGCCATAATGAAGGATCCCACAGGATGCAATGAAGACCCATGCTACGACTAAGACCCAAGGCAGCCAGAGAAGTAAATTAATTAATTAACTTTAAAAATATATATAAAGGAGTAGAAATGACTACCAGGAATCTGAAGATGAGCCAGCAATGAAGAAACTGCCTTTATTCCACCAGAGAAATACGTTACTTTCATCTCAGAGTTGCTAGGTTGACTTGAGGAGCAAGATGACTTGAAAATCTCTAAAAGATTCTTTATCAGGTGAACATGGAGATTTTTTGGAAATCCATGCCCAGTTATGACTCTGGAGAATGAAGAGAGCTGGAGATTTTTTTCCTAGTATTTTTTGAATAGAAACCTCTTTTGTATTTACTGAGTGGGCTGTAGTGTTTTCTAGTAGTGTATTACCCTCAAGGGATGTCTGTTGGACTTCCAAACCTACTTTGTAATATAAAATTTTAAAATTCACCTTTTAGCTATTCAGTTCAATGCAGTCACTCAGTCACGTCCAACTCTTTGTGAGCCCACAGACTGCCACACTCCAGGCTTCCCTGTCCATCTCCAACACCTGAATCTTGCTCAAACTCATGTCCATCAAGTCAATGATACCAACTAACCATCTCATCCTTTGTTGTACCCTTCTCTGCCTGCCTTCAGTCTTCCCCAGCATTAGGATCTTTTCCATTGCATCAGGTGGCCAAACACTGGAGTTTCAGCTTCAGCATCAGTCCTTCCATTGAATATTCAGGACTGATTTCTTTTATGATTGACTTGTCTGATCTCTTTGCAGTTCAAGGGACTTTCAAGGGTCTTCTCCAAGATTACAGTACAAAAGCATCAATTCTTTGGTGCTCAGCTTTCTTTATGGTCCAGCTCTCACATTCATACATGACCACTGGAAAAACCATAGCCTTGGCTAAATGGACCTTTGTTGGCAAAGTAATGTCTCTGCTTTTTAATATGCTGTCAAGGTTGGTCATAGCTTTTTTCCCAAGGAGCAAGTGACTTTTAATTTCATGGTTTCAGTCACCACCGGTAGTGATTTTGGCGCCCAAGACAATGTTTCTATTGTTTCTCCATCTATTTGCCATGAAGTGATGGTACCAAATGCCATGATCTTAGTTTTTTGAATGTTCAGTTTTAAGCCAATGTTTTCGCTTTCCTCTTTCACTTTCATCAGAAGATCCTCTTTGCTTTCTGCCATAAGGGTGATAATCATCTGCATATCTGAGGTTATTGATATTTCTCCTGGCAATCTTGATTCCAGCTTGTGCTTCATACAGCCCAGTATTTCGCATGATGTACTCTGCATAGAAGTTAAATAAGCAGGGTGATGGTATACAGCCTTGATGTACTCCTTTCCAGTTTGGAACTAGTCCATTATTTCATGTCCAGTTTCAGTTGCTTCTTGACCTGCATACAGATTTCTCAGGTGACCCACACAGTCAAAGGCTTTGGTGTAGTCAGTAGCTCAGCAAATTGGGAAATTACCCATTCAAACAAACCACCCTTCCCTCGTGGCTCAGATGATAATGACTCCACCATCATCGCAGGAGATAATGATAACGCTTGTGTGAACAGTCCTTTCCAACTTCTTGCGACCCCACCAACTGTAGCCCATCAGAGTCCTCTGCCTATGGAATTTTCCAGGCAATAATACTGGAGTGGGATGCCATTTTCTCCTCCAGGGAATTTTCCCAACCCAGAGATAGAATTTGCACCTCACCTCCTGTGTCTCCTGAATTGCAGGCAGATTTTTTAAGGCTTGAGCCATTGAGGAAGCCCTCCAATGCAGAAGATCCAGGTTCAATCCCTGAGTTGGGAAGATCCCTTGGAAAAGGGCATGGCAATCCACTCCAGTATTCTTACCTGGAGAATTCCATGGACAAAGGAGCCTGGTGGGCTACAGTTCATGTGGTCTCAAAGAGCTGGACAGGACTGAGTGACTCTCACTTTCATGCAAATCAGTAGATCAGATTACTCTTCACTAGTGTCTCAATTCACTATTTTGCTTTTCCTCAAGAACATAACCATATTTATCAAGCAAATCAAAACAAACACACAGATCAAGGCAGTTTTTCCCAGCTTGCTGAGTTTTTGTTTTGTCTACATTCTGTCCTGACAGTCTATCAGTCCCTTCTTTGAGCATCCTGGCTAAAGCTGTCTGCTTACTTAGTTCTCCATGTACTAAAGCTTTATGTACTATCTAGTATACTAAAGATTACCCTCATAGCTCAGTTGATAAAGAATCTGCCAGCAATGCAGGAGAACCGGGTTTGATTCCTGGGTTGGGAAGATCCCCTGGAGAAGGAAATGGCAACCCACTCCAGTGTTCGTGCCTGGAGAATTCCCATGGACAGAGGAGCCTGCTGGGCTACAGTCCATGGGGGCACAAAGAGTTAGACACGACTTAGCGACTAAATCACCAGAGTCACATTTAATGTGTAGAAACTGTTATATATTATCATCTGTCCTTGGATCATTAAAGGGACCCACGTTATTCCTCAGTGCTTATTAGAGCAGCAATATCATTCTCTTTCAGGTTTCAGTTGACTCAACGATGTAAGTCACTGAAACCTAGAAGAAAATCAAGTACTCTGTTTCAAAGCTGTCATGTTTATCTGCCATGAGTGAAATATAAACCTTAATGTCATTTCAAGTGGCTTCTATTTAAAGGGAACACACTTTTGAGAGGAGCAGATCTTTTGAACCAACTTGTATGAATCCTCTGTACAGGAACAGATTAGATTGCAAGGAAAAAAATAAAATCACGAGTTTCACCTCATGTGCAGCAAAACAAGCCAAGTTCTAGGCCAGAGGAAAACAAAACTAGACTTAATCCTTGCTTGATGAGAAGCTTTTTTTTTTTTTTCATGAGCACTTGGAACAAATCCATCTCTGAGATGGGTAAAGACTTCCCAAGCAAATCAACTAAGTCAATCATTAAGAGAAAAAATGATGGCATTGTAATTTAATAGTCTAAATAACGCCTCTACAGTCTAGTACTCATATGTGTCAAAACACTGTTGTTTGTGTCTTCATGAGTTTGGTTTCTAAGCTTTTTGAAAATACACATTCTAGGGCTTTGTAAACAGTCACATTTTCAGAAAGTGTAATCTTTTTTACTTTTTTTGCTATATATCCAAACACATAAAATTATTATTTATTTCTGTGGTAAGAACACCTTAATATTTAACCAAGGGACTCTTAAAAAGTGTAACCAATGAAAAAGCCTGGATTTGTTTTAATAAATTGATTTCAACTCAACCTACTTTTCCTTGAGTCTCTGGCATGACAACATTCCTTTAGAATTACTTAGCCCAGCTGTGTGGTGGGTGAAGCAAAGGGCAGAGTTACCTAATAGGAAAAATCCATTGTACATACACTAAGGTGTTAGCTCTCTCAAAATTCCTAATTCAGGAAAATAAAGCAAATGAAAAGAACTTGTCCAAAAGAAGAAAACTTGTTTTATACTTGTGTCACAAAGCTGCTTTCAGGAAGCCTAAATAGAAGGTATTGGGGTGTGCTAGAAAGAGTCTTAACCAAAGCTTAGGAAGCCTGGGTTCTAATCTTGATTGTTCAACTTTGGCCAAGCCATTTGACCTTAATGCACCCCAGATTCCCATCTATAAAATGAGGAGTGTAATATTTGTCTTTCCCACTTCACAGAGTTATGGTGAGGATAAAACAGAAAAACAGATGTGAAGTTTCCCCAGAGAAATATATAAAATAGTACAGACACGAACACTGATTCTGCTTGGCCTTCACACGGACCAAAAATTTTTCAGCCCCCATCTTGTTATCCTTAAAAGGAAGAGCTCCTTTCTTTGAAGATTAGAAACCCACCAAGTTAATGATTCATTCTTAGGTATTATACATAAGATGTAACCCAAGGTTTGAAATAATGGAAAAAACAAAACACGAGTTACTCTTGATCAAAATTTCAGAGGAAATTTCTCACTTTCCCTTCCTCTCTCATTTTCAAGCCTATTCATTTTTTTTTTTAAGCTTTAAACAAATATACACACTAGAATGTTTCATGGCACATACTCTTAGCCCCACACTTACAGGAACAGACACCGGTCTCCACTTTTCTCAAAAATCTAGAGCTATCATTCTCTCCTCTATTTTAATATTTTTTCTCTTTCATAATTTCTCTAAATTCCACTATCAAATCTAATTCTTAACCAAAAATTATCTGATGCTATGGGGCTAATCTATTAAATAATTGCTTATGTTTTCATTTTGCTTGTTCACATCACAAGAAAGAAAAAAAAAACATTAAAAAATGCCTCCATGAATTGGTGTATGAGTTATGTAGATAATCACAATTTTAAAACTGTAGAAAAATGTACTCTATCGGTGGGAATGGGTCTGATTGTCTAAACACTGAAATTGAATTAAAATTATTATGTTTCTGGTTAGTTTGTCTGAGACATCTGGCCCAGATGTTTGTACAAACTGTCAGAAATAATTAAACCAAACAGCTTCCTTCTTTCTCAGGGTGTGATTTGGGATCTGATTAGCATTCTAAGGTCAACACGAAGGAACTTACAGAGAATAGTATGATCTTACCAGAGTGGAGTGGTACCCTGTTCTCTCCTGGGGCTGTCTCCCTGCCACACTGCAAAAATTCAACATACCCTAAAGTATACAAAACATTTATTTTTCACTAAATTCAGAAATTCTATAGTAGTGTCAACGTTAAATTTCATATCACTGTCCTAAAAGTATATTGCAACTTTTTCAATCACTTCTGAAGTAAGCACTTCAGAAAAGCTGTCCTGAAAAATTATTTATATTTTGCCATAAACACAAACACACATACAGTCATCCATCTTTTAGGTGGCTTTAATAATATTTCATAAAACGTATACACAAATATTAACTAGGGTTTTTGGATATTGACTACATAGCTAGAATTCACACTGACATGGAAAAAAGTTGTTTCTAAATAAGTACTATCTCAACTCATTCTTTTTAATTATTATGATACATAGAAACATTTATTAATACTTTCTCTTAAATGTTTTATGTGTAATATATTTTCCTTATAATACTGTAAAATCCTGATTGCCCTGACTACTGTACCACTTGTGGAATGTGATGCTAAGCAAGTTTCGAAGTCTCTCTATTCTTCCCCTTTGACTGCTGTATATTTTTTTCTTTGCTGTTACCTGGGGCATGGGAACAATTAGAGTACCTACCTCATAGAGTAGCTGCCTGAGTGTCTTGAGATACTGCATATCATCTAAAAAAGTTCTAAGCACAAATCAGTTCTCTGTAAGTGTTAGCTGGCATTATCAATAATTTCATTTCCCATTGGACCTAGAAAACTATCCATAAATGGTTTCTAAATAACTCAGTGAGCTATCAAATCTATGTTGTGACTCTTGCGTAAATAAACTGCTTCCTCAGAAGTTTCTCAAAACATTATTTGCCTCAGATTAGCAGATGCAAACTATTACATATAGAAAGGATAAACAAAAAGGTCTTACAGTATAGTACAGGGAACTACATTCAATGTCCTGTGATAAATCGTAATGAAAAAGAATATGAAAATGAATATATATATAAGCATAATTGAATCACTTTGCTGTACAGAAGAAATTAACACAGCATTTTGAATCAACTATACTTCAATAAAATAAATTTTGAAAATATATTGCCTCACAAATATGAAGACATAAATAGATGGCAGATATATATACAAATGTTTATGTGTGTGTGCATGTGTGTGTGTGTATATGTATGTGCATGTCAATGATCACAAAAAAGCTCTGAATTAAGACATCAATAAAAATGTAATGAAAAAAGGCAGAAAGAGACTTCTAACTCTTATGACACAGCCAGTCTCTTCTAACGTTGTGTATTTATAACATTTCTTGTATTATACAAACTATCTTTTTATATTTTCAAGTATCCTATTTTTCCCCTTTGGGAAGGTATATGTGAATATGCCAGATATTGTCTATTGTTGGGCATTGAGTCCCATCCTACCTTCCTGTGCTTTTCTCAGTATCAAAGGGTTCAGAAACTTGCAAACTGTATTACCAAGACTTCCTTGCAAAAATGGAAGTTAGCTGGATTTGGTCTGTGGATTAGAAGCAGGAAGAAAGGAGACATTACCATGCTTCTAGTGTGAGCAGGTGCAGTAGATGGAGCTGTGGGTACCAGGACCATCAGCAGTTCCTGTGGGGGGCAGCAGGGTGGCTCCAGTTTGGTGCCAATCACAGTGCAACAAGCAGCTTCCATTAGCTCAGTGCCCCAAGCAGGCAGATGGCCTCTATCCTTCTTAAACTCTGGGTAAAACTCCTTCTACTCTTTCCTCCTCCAGATTTTCTAACACCTTTCTAACCAATTCCCTGCTCAAAATATCTTTCTCTTTGAAATCTTCAGAGTGGTATAAATGAAACGGTGATTTCCTAATTATGCAGCCAATTTTTAGGGAAAGAGTAGATCTTTGCTTATAGCTGTGATCCTTTGGGGGAAAATAAAAGTATTATAAAGACTTCAGGTATGAATGGAATCTTAAACCTTCATGGAAAACTAATCAATTTAAGTTTCAAAAGGAAAACCTCATTTTCCTGTCAAATATATTTTTATTTGGTATTCTGATAGACATATTCAATGACAACTGTTACTTTTATCAACTGAATAAGGTACAGTGTGCTCCAGACTTAAGTGTTTCCTTTAGCAAAAGTTCCTTTACTTAGTTTAGTGTCATCATTTTTCCTCTCCCTTGCCATCTCCAAAAGTATGTAACTACTTCTTCCCCCTCTATAGCTCCTCTCCACTTATTTCTCCTCTTTTTTGCCCAACATTAGTCTTTTTCTCTTCCCTAATCTGCACACTTTTAATCAACATATTCAGTTTACTCCGAACCTGAAAATATACCTCATGAATCCACTTCCAATCAAAATTCCAAAGTCTCTCTCTTTTCTAACGACTGCCAAAATGCAAGAAAGAGAAAGTTGTGCTCCTAAACTTGCAGTTCCATTATTTTATTTTCTATTATTTCTCAATCCCCTTTACAATGTTTCTGAAACAATAGACTGCAGACTTCCTGCCTGAACCCATTACTGGATCAGAATCTCTAAGGATAGAGCCTCAAAATCTGCATTAAGAAACCCTCCAGGTAATTCTTATAGATTACTACATCTTGAGAAACATTAACTGTGGATCCTGCCTCCACTATCTGAATATCTTTGCATCTCACAGACCACGATTCATTTGGCCCTCTGGCAGAATCTCAGATTTCATCCCTGTCTGATCTATATTTCATCCCAGCTCCTGCCTCCCCCACTACATTTGTGGCAATACCCTTTCACCTCCTTCTCATATGCCTTTGGTCCTAAATTGCTCAGACTTCTGCCTTTTATCTTCTTATTTAAATTCCACATTTTTTTTCATGAAATCTTTTCTTGCTATTACTTCAAATAATACTCATATAGATGATTCTATATTGTGTATGTGTGTGTGTATGTGTATGTGCGCACTAAATTGCTTCAGTCATGTCCAACTCTTTGTGACCCTATGGATTATAGCCTGCCAGGCTCCTTTGTCTATGGAATTCTCCAGGCAAGAATACTGGAGTGGGTTTCCATGCCCTCTCCAAAGTATCTTTCCAACCCAGGGATGGAACCCGCATCCATCCATGTCTCTTAAGGTCTCCTGCATTAGCAGGCAAGTTCTGTGTACACATCTGTGTAGATGTGTATGCAGTTCTAATTCCAGATTCCACTTCTCCAGCTTTCAGTCCACAGTAAGAGAGTATAGAACCAAGTATCAAGCGCAATGCTAACCTCTAAAATCTCAATCCAAGACATCCTCAGATAAACTGACCTATTTCCCCTTCCTCCACCAGAAAGCCATGCTTCTTTTACTTCACTTACCTTTTTCAACTCAAATTTTTCTTCTCTTGATTTAACCTTTCTAAATTCATAGAATTACCATCTTCCTAGCTGCTCAGTTTTCACTTGAAAACTCAGAATCATTTGTTTCTCAGCCAGTTTCCTATAAAAATAGTCCAAATCTGTGATGTGTGTAAAGCCAGGGTTAATTGATGTAACAATTTGATATCTCTGGATAGGAAACTGGGGACAGATGTGAAAATTCTGCTCTTGGGAGTCAATAAAATTACTCCACAAGGTTGTCACCTCTTTTGCTTCCATATTTATATGTCATATTCACTCATTCAGCAACCTTCTGAAATTCTACCTCTGGATTATGTCTAGAACTTACTATCCCCTTTCTATTCTCACCATCATAGCTCTCCTCATGGTCTCTTTACCAGATTAGTCAGGAGTACTTAATGCTCTACCCACTAATGCCACACTTGGCTCCTATCTACCCTTCATGTGTCATGATTTTCATATTCTCTAAGAACACATGTGATTACATCATTCCATGTTTGTTTCAAAATGCTTAATATTTAATCACTTCCATTAGCAAAAACAAAACAAAACTCTGTTGAATGACAGCAAACAATATACTGGACCCAGAAATTAAAGCAAATATATTTTAGAATTTCATTTTTTTTT
>SJYX01013964.1:105489-128974 GCA_006410675.1 Oreotragus oreotragus | reverse complement strand
TTAGTTTGTCTGAGACATCTGGCCCAGATGTTTGTACAAACTGTCAGAAATAATTAAACCAAACAGCTTCCTTCTTTCTCAGGGTGTGATTTGGGATCTGATTAGCATTCTAAGGTCAACACGAAGGAACTTACAGAGAATAGTATGATCTTACCAGAGTGGAGTGGTACCCTGTTCTCTCCTGGGGCTGTCTCCCTGCCACACTGCAAAAATTCAACATACCCTAAAGTATACAAAACATTTATTTTTCACTAAATTCAGAAATTCTATAGTAGTGTCAACGTTAAATTTCATATCACTGTCCTAAAAGTATATTGCAACTTTTTCAATCACTTCTGAAGTAAGCACTTCAGAAAAGCTGTCCTGAAAAATTATTTATATTTTGCCATAAACACAAACACACATACAGTCATCCATCTTTTAGGTGGCTTTAATAATATTTCATAAAACGTATACACAAATATTAACTAGGGTTTTTGGATATTGACTACATAGCTAGAATTCACACTGACATGGAAAAAAGTTGTTTCTAAATAAGTACTATCTCAACTCATTCTTTTTAATTATTATGATACATAGAAACATTTATTAATACTTTCTCTTAAATGTTTTATGTGTAATATATTTTCCTTATAATACTGTAAAATCCTGATTGCCCTGACTACTGTACCACTTGTGGAATGTGATGCTAAGCAAGTTTCGAAGTCTCTCTATTCTTCCCCTTTGACTGCTGTATATTTTTTTCTTTGCTGTTACCTGGGGCATGGGAACAATTAGAGTACCTACCTCATAGAGTAGCTGCCTGAGTGTCTTGAGATACTGCATATCATCTAAAAAAGTTCTAAGCACAAATCAGTTCTCTGTAAGTGTTAGCTGGCATTATCAATAATTTCATTTCCCATTGGACCTAGAAAACTATCCATAAATGGTTTCTAAATAACTCAGTGAGCTATCAAATCTATGTTGTGACTCTTGTGTAAATAAACTGCTTCCTCAGAAGTTTCTCAAAACATTATTTGCCTCAGATTAGCAGATGCAAACTATTACATATAGAAAGGATAAACAAAAAGGTCTTACAGTATAGTACAGGGAACTACATTCAATGTCCTGTGATAAATCGTAATGAAAAAGAATATGAAAATGAATATATATATAAGCATAATTGAATCACTTTGCTGTACAGAAGAAATTAACACAGCATTTTGAATCAACTATACTTCAATAAAATAAATTTTGAAAATATATTGCCTCACAAATATGAAGACATAAATAGATGGCAGATATATATACAAATGTTTATGTGTGTGTGCATGTGTGTGTGTGTATATGTATGTGCATGTCAATGATCACAAAAAAGCTCTGAATTAAGACATCAATAAAAATGTAATGAAAAAAGGCAGAAAGAGACTTCTAACTCTTATGACACAGCCAGTCTCTTCTAACGTTGTGTATTTATAACATTTCTTGTATTATACAAACTATCTTTTTATATTTTCAAGTATCCTATTTTTCCCCTTTGGGAAGGTATATGTGAATATGCCAGATATTGTCTATTGTTGGGCATTGAGTCCCATCCTACCTTCCTGTGCTTTTCTCAGTATCAAAGGGTTCAGAAACTTGCAAACTGTATTACCAAGACTTCCTTGCAAAAATGGAAGTTAGCTGGATTTGGTCTGTGGATTAGAAGCAGGAAGAAAGGAGACATTACCATGCTTCTAGTGTGAGCAGGTGCAGTAGATGGAGCTGTGGGTACCAGGACCATCAGCAGTTCCTGTGGGGGGCAGCAGGGTGGCTCCAGTTTGGTGCCAATCACAGTGCAACAAGCAGCTTCCATTAGCTCAGTGCCCCAAGCAGGCAGATGGCCTCTATCCTTCTTAAACTCTGGGTAAAACTCCTTCTACTCTTTCCTCCTCCAGATTTTCTAACACCTTTCTAACCAATTCCCTGCTCAAAATATCTTTCTCTTTGAAATCTTCAGAGTGGTATAAATGAAACGGTGATTTCCTAATTATGCAGCCAATTTTTAGGGAAAGAGTAGATCTTTGCTTATAGCTGTGATCCTTTGGGGGAAAATAAAAGTATTATAAAGACTTCAGGTATGAATGGAATCTTAAACCTTCATGGAAAACTAATCAATTTAAGTTTCAAAAGGAAAACCTCATTTTCCTGTCAAATATATTTTTATTTGGTATTCTGATAGACATATTCAATGACAACTGTTACTTTTATCAACTGAATAAGGTACAGTGTGCTCCAGACTTAAGTGTTTCCTTTAGCAAAAGTTCCTTTACTTAGTTTAGTGTCATCATTTTTCCTCTCCCTTGCCATCTCCAAAAGTATGTAACTACTTCTTCCCCCTCTATAGCTCCTCTCCACTTATTTCTCCTCTTTTTTGCCCAACATTAGTCTTTTTCTCTTCCCTAATCTGCACACTTTTAATCAACATATTCAGTTTACTCCGAACCTGAAAATATACCTCATGAATCCACTTCCAATCAAAATTCCAAAGTCTCTCTTTTTTCTAATGACTGCCAAAATCCAAGAAAGAGAAAGTTGTGCTCCTAAACTTGCAGTTCCATTATTTTATTTTCTATTATTTCTCAATCCCCTTTACAATGTTTCTGAAACAATAGACTGCAGACTTCCTGCCTGAACCCATTACTGGATCAGAATCTCTAAGGATAGAGCCTCAAAATCTGCATTAAGAAACCCTCCAGGTAATTCTTATAGATTACTACATCTTGAGAAACATTAACTGTGGATCCTGCCTCCACTATCTGAATATCTTTGCATCTCACAGACCACGATTCATTTGGCCCTCTGGCAGAGTCTCAGATTTCATCCCTGTCTGATCTATATTTCATCCCAGCTCCTGCCTCCCCCACTACATTTGTGGCAATACCCTTTCACCTCCTTCTCATATGCCTTTGGTCCTAAATTGCTCAGACTTCTGCCTTTTATCTTCTTATTTAAATTCCACATTTTTTTTCATGAAATCTTTTCTTGCTATTACTTCAAATAATACTCATATAGATGATTCTATATTGTGTATGTGTGTGTGTATGTGTATGTGCGCACTAAATTGCTTCAGTCATGTCCAACTCTTTGTGACCCTATGGATTATAGCCTGCCAGGCTCCTTTGTCTATGGAATTCTCCAGGCAAGAATACTGGAGTGGGTTTCCATGCCCTCTCCAAGGTATCTTTCCAACCCAGGGATGGAACCCGCATCCATCCATGTCTCTTAAGGTCTCCTGCATTAGCAGGCAAGTTCTGTGTACACATCTGTGTAGATGTGTATGCAGTTCTAATTCCAGATTCCACTTCTCCAGCTTTCAGTCCACAGTAAGAGAGTATAGAACCAAGTATCAAGCGCAATGCTAACCTCTAAAATCTCAATCCAAGACATCCTCAGATAAACTGACCTATTTCCCCTTCCTCCACCAGAAAGCCATGCTTCTTTTACTTCACTTACCTTTTTCAACTCAAATTTTTCTTCTCTTGATTTAACCTTTCTAAATTCATAGAATTACCATCTTCCTAGCTGCTCAGTTTTCACTTGAAAACTCAGAATCATTTGTTTCTCAGCCAGTTTCCTATAAAAATAGTCCAAATCTGTGATGTGTGTAAAGCCAGGGTTAATTGATGTAACAATTTGATATCTCTGGATAGGAAACTGGGGACAGATGTGAAAATTCTGCTCTTGGGAGTCAATAAAATTACTCCACAAGGTTGTCACCTCTTTTGCTTCCATATTTATATGTCATATTCACTCATTCAGCAACCTTCTGAAATTCTACCTCTGGATTATGTCTAGAACTTACTATCCCCTTTCTATTCTCACCATCATAGCTCTCCTCATGGTCTCTTTACCAGATTAGTCAGGAGTACTTAATGCTCTACCCACTAATGCCACACTTGGCTCCTATCTACCCTTCATGTGTCATGATTTTCATATTCTCTAAGAACACATGTGATTACATCATTCCATGTTTGTTTCAAAATGCTTAATATTTAATCACTTCCATTAGCAAAAACAAAACAAAACTCTGCTGAATGACAGCAAACAATATACTGGACCCAGAAATTAAAGCAAATATATTTTAGAATTTCATTTTTTTTTAATTTTGAACTTTTGCTATCTTGTGATGCTTTCTTGTTACTTTTAGAAGTACAAAGTATGTTTGGTGGTTTGTATCTTTCCAGTATCTCATATCTCTCTCTCTCATGTTATTCCTACTTTTGCTAACAGAGGTTGGCCCACAACCAGCACAGCACCTTCTAACTTCCCTTTATCATCCTCTTCCCTCCAATTTATCCTCTGTGTTCTTCTCTGTAGGTAATATCCTCCTGGTCTTCTGAACAACTGCTGCCTTTGTCATTGCATAAACCACTCTACCCAGCAGGTCTTTTTTTACCCATTTTTTTTCATAGATGAAAAGAGTGAGGCCTAGGGAAATAATTTGTGCCAGGTCACAAAAGTTAGGAAGTGGAAAACCATGTCAGTTTCCTCCCCATCAAGATCATCTTCAGTAATAAAACCTAGGAAGTAAAATATTTAGAAGTCTCCAAACTACTTTTTAACCTGAATCCTTACTATTCCCCTTCACATACTTCATATATAAATAGCAAATCTGCACATAGCTGCCAAGATGCCTTCATTTATGTAAGTCATCAGCTTGAATGGCCTTCCCATGTTTACCTTCATTTTTAAATGAACACAGAACTGCTTGTTTATGAAATGTCTTAATTCTTTCAGAAAGAACTTCTCGCTCCTTTTTCTAAATTCCCATTGAGGTGTTTTTATCTGTTCCATCATGCTTACATAATTTTACTCTGTATTTTAAATTCTCATATAATGTATCTATAAAGGTTGTTAATTCCTAAAGTAGAACCTCTTGTAGATGTTACTTTTTCATACTGCATAAAAATTATTATAAACATAGCAGCTTAAAACAATTTGTACTTAACACTTTTCAGTTCCCATGATTCAGGANTGATGTTCTCAGGATTTGGACTTAAGCCTCCTGCTTCTGGTTTTCAGTTTTATTTTTACAGTAGCCTCAAGACTTCTCCATCTATACAGCACCAATGATAAAACATCTAGGTTAAAGATGAAAAGTTTCTCCACATTGAGGGACACCTAGAGAGGTTCACTGAGTTACACAGAGAAGAGAAGAGAGAGGGGGGAGTTAGAGGTGACTGGAATGAGATGAGGTGGGATCAAAATAGGAGAGAGCAAGCTAGCCAGTAATCACTTCCTTATGTGTGCTCCACTTAGAGATGTTTACAGAGTTATACAGAGAAGAGGAGAGGGAGGAAGTAGCAGAGGTGACCAGGAGGATAAAAGAGGGAAATGAAAAGGAGAGAGACAGATCCAGCCAGTAACCAGTTCCCTAAGTGTTCTCCAGCATGTGGAACACAGAGATTCACAGAGTTGGGTAAAGAAGAGAAGGGGGAGGGAGGAGACAGAGGCGACGTGGTGCAGAAAAAGGATAGTCCAAAGGAGGAGAGAGTGGTCAAGCCAGTAATCTCACTCTCAAGTAAAAATGGTTGCCAAAAATTGATTTTTTAAAGGTAGAAAGTTGATAACATGTACCAAAAAAAAAGGATTAAAAATCTAGAGTAGAGGTTGGATTTTCAAAAATACAATATTAAAGAAAAGAAGAAGAAGAAAGAAAGAAAAAAATGCCGCAAGAATTATTAAAAAACAACAGAAACAACCACAAAAAATATATATGTTGTTTGCTTTAACAATACGGTCTTTTTTTTTTTGAAAAGTAATAGTAGGTTATAAAAATAAAAATTAAAGGAGAAATAAAGGACTTAAAAATTAAACAATTTTTAAAAAGGAAGAGAAAGAAAAGAAGTATGCCGCAAGAATTATTAAAAAACAACAGAAACAACCACAAAAAATATATATGTTGTTTGCTTTAACAATACGGTCTTTTTTTTTTTGAAAAGTAATAGTAGGTTATAAAAATAAAAATTAAAGGAGAAATAAAGGACTTAAAAATTAAACAATTTTTAAAAAGGAAGAGAAAGAAAAGAAGAAAAAACAAACAAACAAAAGAATGATCATAAAAATAGTAAATGTATATCTGGGACTTTCTCTGGTGCTGTTGTGGGCAGTGTGGGGTCAGTTCATTTTCGAATAGTTTCTTGGTCTGGCTTATAGTTCTCAAGATCTATAGGCCCCTTCTTATGTAGTTGGTACTAATGACAGGATTTTAACGTATTGCACCTGTCACTTCCAAGGCGGTTTCCTCTGTTTTAGCTTCTTCTGTTTGCTGGTCTCTTCAGTGTCTGTTTTCTGCCCTGACACAAGGNATTTTCGAATAGTTTCTTGGTCTGGCTTATAGTTCTCAAGATCTATAGGCCCCTTCTTATGTAGTTGGTACTAATGACAGGATTTTAACGTATTGCACCTGTCACTTCCAAGGCGGTTTCCTCTGTTTTAGCTTCTTCTGTTTGCTGGTCTCTTCAGTGTCTGTTTTCTGCCCTGACACAAGGGGGGCGGTGGTGGACACTTTTTTTTTAGGCTCACTTGTTCAGTTGCACTGTGGGGAGGGAGGGATGCTGCAAACAAATAACACTGGCATGTGCTCGCAGTGTCTCAGCTATGCTGGGCCTGCCCCCACTCATGGCACACACCACTCAGGTTCTAGGTTGCTCCGCTGGGAACTGTCTAAGGCCGGCCCTTGGCTGCATGCACCTCCCCGGTCTAAGCCGCTCAGGCTCAGGCACTCAGGCCATCTCAGAGGCGCAGACTCGGTTGGGCCTGCGTTTTGTGCCCTTCCCAGGTCCAAGTAGCTCAGGTGTTTGGTGAGCATGGTCGCTGCGACTTATCACCTTTCCTGTCCCTGCTGCTCAGTTTTCTGGGTGTACAACTGGCGCCCTTTCTTAGGCGGATGGTGACTGTCCAGAACCCCAAGAAGTCTTACTTAGCAAAGAAGCTTGCTTGCAGTTTGGTAGTTAAGGGGGATGCGATTGCCCCTTTCCTGCCCTTCCATCTCTGGCTACCTGTCACTGGAGGGGGATGGTCTGCAGCCAGCTAATTTTGTTCTGGCTTTTGTTCTGTGCACGGTCCTGGTGGTGTCTTATGTTAGAGCTTTTCTCGTGGTAGCTATCCCACAGTCTGGTTTGCTAGCCCAGGTTAGTTTGCTCTGGTTACACTCAGGGCATTCTGGCCCAATTCTTAAAAAGCACTGCAGCCCATACCTCCCTGCCTAGCCCCCACTTGCTAGTGGCAGATGCAGGCATCTGCACTGCTTCTCTGCTGGGAGAGTTATGGTTGGGCTCGTAATCTGTTGGTTTTAATTATTTATTTATATTTCCTCCCTGTTGTGTTGCCCTCTGTGCTTCCAAGGCTTGCCACAGACTCGGCAGTGAGAGTGTTTCCTTCCCTGCTGCTCAGTTTTCTGGGTGTACAACTGGCGCCCTTTCTTAGGCGGATGGTGACTGTCCAGAACCCCAAGAAGTCTTACTTAGCAAAGAAGCTTGCTTGCAGTTTGGTAGTTAAGGGGGATGCGATTGCCCCTTTCCTGCCCTTCCATCTCTGGCTACCTGTCACTGGAGGGGGATGGTCTGCAGCCAGCTAATTTTGTTCTGGCTTTTGTTCTGTGCACGGTCCTGGTGGTGTCTTATGTTAGAGCTTTTCTCGTGGTAGCTATCCCACAGTCTGGTTTGCTAGCCCAGGTTAGTTTGCTCTGGTTACACTCAGGGCATTCTGGCCCAATTCTTAAAAAGCACTGCAGCCCATACCTCCCTGCCTAGCCCCCACTTGCTAGTGGCAGATGCAGGCATCTGCACTGCTTCTCTGCTGGGAGAGTTATGGTTGGGCTCGTAATCTGTTGGTTTTAATTATTTATTTATATTTCCTCCCTGTTGTGTTGCCCTCTGTGCTTCCAAGGCTTGCCACAGACTCGGCAGTGAGAGTGTTTCCTGGTGTTTGGAAACTTCTTTTTAAGACTCCCTTCCCAGGACGGAGCTCCCTCTCTACCTCTTTTGTCTCTTTTTTCATATTTTATATTTTTTCCTACCTGTTTTTGTAGACAATGATCTACTTTTCTGAGTGTCTGGTGTCCTCTGCCAGCATTCAGAAATTGTTTTGTGGAATTTACTTAGCATTTAAATGTTCTTTTGATGAATTTATGAGGGAGAAAGTGGTCTCCCTGTCCTATTCCTCCACCATCTTAGGACCACCCTCTATAATTGCTTTACAATGTTATGTTAGTTTCTGCTACATATCAACATAAATTAGCTACATGTATTCCCTGGTGGCTCAGATGGTAAAGCATCTGTCTATAATGCAGGAGACCCGGGTTCGATCCCTGGGTTGGGAAGATCCCCTGGAGAAGGAAATGGCAATCCACTCCAGGGCTATTGCCTGGAAAATCCCATGGACAGAAGAGCCTAGTAGGCTACAGTCCATGGGGTCGCAAAGAGTCGGACACGACTGAGCGACTTCACTTCACTTCATACATATATATCCTCCCTCTTGATCCTCCCTCCAACTGCCCCCATCCCACCCCTTTAGCTTATCACAGAGCACAGAGCTGAGCTCCTTATGCAGCTTCCCACTAGCTATCTATTTTACAGAGTGAAGTCAGAAAGAGAAAGACAAATGTTGTGTAGTAACACTCAAATATGGAATCTAGAAAAATGATACCAATGAAGCATTTTTTAGGGCAGGAATAGAAATATGAACATAGAGAACAGACTCGTGGACACAGAATGGGGAGGAGAAGGTGGGATGAATTGAGAGGATAGCATTAGCATGTGTACTACCATGCATATTCAATTTTCTTTAAGCCAACCAAATAAAGCTCTTTCACAAATTAACTTTGGCAATACTACACATCTGCAACACACAAACACATGAATATAGACATACAAACACAGACACAGCGATTTCAGAGTTCCCAGTCCAAACTTCAGCCACGAATCAGGTACGATTATATAAAACCCATCGATTACAAAAGAGGTCTAATTCAAATAAGGTTTCTGGTAGATGAAGCAAATCATTGTCACATGTTTAGATGGCTAAATCACTTTTACAATATTTACAGAGAAGATAGATAAGATCTTTATTTGTTCTAACAAGTTAAGTTCCAAATGACCTATCCTCCTTTTGTTTTTTTCTTTCAGTAAGAGTCACTTTCCTGAAATTTGCCTTTTAAAAATGTCCAAGGTAAATGTTACTGAAGAAGACCAGGTGGAAAATTTGTATCTCCAAGGCACAGGAGGAGAAATGCAAGTTTCTACTAAGAGGGTTTTTCCTCCCTTAAGCCAGAATTAAAAAAAAATATTTTGAAGTCACTTAAGATAAATTGGAGAGGTTTGGGGAGTGGTAAAAAAAGATTGATAGGTTTGAATTGTTTCCTTTTATTTTTAATTGAAATATAATAGCTTTACAATATTGTGCTGTCTTCTGCCATACAGCAATGTGAATCAGCCACAAGTACACATGTATCCCCTTCCACCTGAACCTCCCCCTCACCCCATCCTATCCCACTAGGTGGTAACAGAGCACCGGGTTTAGCTATCTGTTCCTATAGAGCAACTTCGTACTGGCTATCTATTTTACCCACGGTAGTGTATATACATCCGTGCTACTCTCTCAATTTGTCCAACTCTCTCCTTTCCTTCACCAGGGATTCCCTGGTGGCTCAGTTGATAAAAAAAATCTGCCTGCAATGCAGGAGATCTAGGTTCAATCCCTGGGTCAGGAAGAACCCCTGGAGAAGGGAAAGGTAACCCACTCCAGTATTCTTTCCTAGAGAATTCCATAGACATAGAGGCCTGATGCAGAGAAGGCAGTGGCACCCCAATCCAGTACTCTTGCCTAGAAAATCCCATGGACGGAGGAGCTGGGTAGGCTGCAGTCCGTGGGGTCGCAAAGAGTCGGACACGGCTGAGCGACTTCCCTTTCACTTTTCACTTTCATGCATTGGAGAAGGAAATGGCACCCCACTCCATTATTCTTGCCTGGAGAATCCCAGGGATGGGGGAGCCTGGTGGGCTGCCGTCTATGGGGTCACACAGAGTCGGACACGACTGAAGCGACTTAACAGCAGCAACAGCAGAGGCCTGATGGGCTACAGTCCATGGCGTCACAAAGAGTTGGATATGACTGAAGGACTAAAGCTTGATTTCTTTCTCCTTCACCCGTTGTGTCCAATGTCTGTATTCTATGTCTGTGTTTCTATTCCTACTCTGCAAATTGGTTCATCAGTACCATTTTTCTAGATTCCATGTATATGCATTAATACACAAATTTGTTTTTCTCTTTCTGATTTACTTCATTTTGTATAACAGGCTCTAGGTTTATCCACCTCACTAGAACTGACTGAAATGCATTCCTTTTTATGACTGAGTAATATTCCATTGTGTATATGTACCACATTATCTTTACCCATTCATCTGTCAATGGACATCTAGGTTGCTTCCATGTTCTAGTTATTGTAAATAGTGCTGCAATGAATTTTGGGAATGCATCCTTCTCAGTTATGGTTTTCTCAGGGTATGTGCCTAGTAATAGATTGTTGAGTCATGGGGTAATTTTATCCCTAGTTTTTTAAGGAATCTCCATACTGTTCTCCATAGTGGCTGTATCAATTTACATTCCTACCTATAGTGCAAGAGAGCTCCCTCTTCTCCACACCCTCTCCAGCACTTATTGTGTAGATTTTTGATGATGGCCATTCTGACTGGTGTGAGGTGGTTTCTCAGTGTAGTTTTGATTTGCATTTCTCTAATAATGAGCAATATTGAGCATCCTTTCATGTGCTTGTTGGTCATCTATATGTCTCCTCTGGAGAATTGTATATTTAGGTCTTCCTCCCAGTTTTTGATAGGGTTGTTTGTTTTTCTGGTATTGAGCTCCATAAACTGCTTGTGTATTTTGCAGATTAAAACTTTGTTCATTTGCTGTTATTTGCTCCCATTCTGAGGTTGTTTTTTTTTTTAATCTTGTTTATAACTTCCTTTACTTTGCAAAAGCTTTTAAGCTTAATTAAGTCCCACTTGTTTATTTTTTTCCCATGAGAAAGTGATTTTATTTTATTTTATTTTATTTTTTACTTTATTTTACTTTACAGTACTGTATTGGATTTGGCATACATTGACATGAATCTGCCACGGGTGTACATGAACTCCCAAATATGAACCCCCCTCCCACCTCCCACCCTACATCATCCCTCTGGATCATCCCCATGCACCAGCCCCAAGCATCCTGCATCCTGCATTGAACATAGACTGGCGATTCGTTTCTTACATGATAGTATACATATTTCAATGCAACTAATCTCAAAAATATACAAGCAACTTATACAGCTCAATTCCAGAAAAATAAACGACCCAGTCAAAAAATGGGCCAAAGAACTAAATAGACATTTCTCCAAAGAAGACATACAGATGGCTAACAAACACATGAAAAGATGCTCAATGTCACTCATTATCAGAGAAATGCAAATCAAGACCACAATGAGATACCACTTCATACCAGTCAGAATGGCTGTGATCCAAAAGTCTGCAAGCAATAAATGCTGGAGAAGGTGTGGAGAAAAGGGAACCCTCTTACACTGTTTGTGGGAATTCAAACTAGTACAGCCACTATGGAGAACAGTGTGGAGATTCCTTAAGAAATTGCAAATAGAAATGCCTTATCACCCAGCAATCCCACTGCCGGGCATACACACAGAGGAAACTGGAATAGAAAGAGACATATGTACCCCAATGTTCATCGCAGCACTGTTTATAATAGCCAGGACATGGAAATAATCTAGATGTCCATTCAACAGATGAATGGATAAGAAAGCTGTGGTACATATACACAATGGATTATTACTCATCCATTAAAAAGAATACATTTGAATCAGTTCTAATAAGATGGATGAAGCTGGAACCGATTATACAGAGTGAAGTAAGCCAGAAAGAAAAACACCAATACAGTATACTAACACATATATATGGAATTTAGAAAGATGATAATGAGGACCCTGTATGCAAGATAGCAAAAGAGACACAGATGTGTACAGCAGACTTTTGGACTCTGAGGGAGAGGGAGAGGGTAGGATGATTTGGGAGAATACCACTTGTATATTTTTGTTTTTATTTCCACTACTCTATGAGCTGAGTCAAAGAGGATCTTGCTGTGATGTGTGTCAAAGTGTATACTGTCTGTAGTTTCAGAGAGCAGTTTTTAATTCTCTGAAGAGTTGGGTGACCACCTAAATAACATACCCATCCACCTATGCTGGGATATTTTTCTCTCCCTCTGGTTACAGCTAGCTTAAGGGAGAAGACCAAAAAGATTCTTATGTAATGCTGAAGATTAGCTATGGTCACAAGTTTAGTCAGACTAGTGGCCTCTTATATTGGAAATCCACTGTTGAAAACTTAAGAAAATTTAAGTTTTTATTTAATTATGGCCCTCAGTTTGGCTTTTGACCTGAAGAAAACCCGTCTCAGGTGGTCCTGTTTCTAAAGGTAACTGTTTAACAGTCTCTTCAGAGTGGAAAGGCAATACAGACAGAGGATAACTAAAATAATCACTCAGATAAAAAGAAGATAGAGTGGATCTATTGTCTTTTGTTTGAGGTACTTTTTTTATCCTTAATCTTCCATTAGCTTTCCACAATAAATCCTTTAGTGAAGTTTAGTGAGGTTATTTTGAAATTTTGAATACTTTGAGGTTTTGCATGCAAATTAAAATAGGTACAATTGTTTAAGATGAGTGCTGTCTAAAATTTTAATAACTTAGAAGTCATTCCAATTCAAAGGATAGTGATTGACAAGTAATATCTTAATAGTAGCTCAAACCAATAAGCCCATTCACAGCTTAACCAAGGCCATAAGCGGTGTCCCACAAGAGAGTGAAAAGGATACATCTCTTACAAGATGCAGAAATTTCACTCTCAAAGTTAGTTTAAGAATGTAGAGATCTTTATTGTACAAACAGAAACGATAAAAGTTGAGATGATAAAGGCCTCTTGCAGATTGAGTTCTCTTATGACAAAATCCTCTGATGAATAAGTCATGTTTTCTGGACATATGACAAGACAGAAGGAAAATCTAGTTAGACCAATGGTTTTCTTCCTCATGACAAAGAACACAAAAGATAGATACAAAGAAAAACGGTGATGAATTTTGGGAGTAAAAAGACCAACAAACCTACTGTACCCTACCAAATTTCAAACGAAGAATTTCTGAGTCCAAGGAGTTGGTCCTACAGATATTTTCTACCATTAATCTAATTTTAGAAAACATGAAAAACTTAACACTGTTCCCAACAGACCCTGCAGACTGATTTTCAGGAGACTGACTGACCTGGTAAGAATGCTTACCTTCTGCTGGCTTTTTCTAACTGTGTACACAAAAGACAGATTCAGACTGTCAAAAGAGCCCCATATTGGCCACTTCAGGAGAGGACTTCCCTTACTTCTCAAGTAAGTTGGTGTCGTTTTCTTGCCAAGTCATGTCCAACTCTTTGAAATCCCATGGACTACAGCATGCCATGCTCTTCTGTCTTCCACTATTTCCTAGAGTTTGCTCAAATTCATGTCCATTGAGTCAGTGATGCTATTTAACCATCTCATTCTCTGCCACCCCTTTCTTCCTTTCTTTTTTCTTCTATGTTTCCCAACATAAGGTCTTTTCCAATGAGTCAGCTCCTCACATCAGATGGCCAAAGTATTGGAGCTTCAGCTTCAGCATCAGTCCTTCCAATGAATATTCAGGGTTGATTTCCTTTAGGATTAACTGGTTCATTCTCCTTGCAGTTCAAGGGACTCTCAAGAGTCTTTCCCAGCATCACAAATGGAAAGCATCAATTCTTTGGTGCTCAGCCTTCTTTATGGTCCAACTCTCACATTCATACATGACTATTGGAAAAACCATAGTTTTGAATATATGGACCTTTGCCAGCAAAGTGGTCTCTGATTTTTAATACACTATCTAGGTATGTCATAGCTTACCTTCCAAGGAACAAGGGTTGTTTAATTTTAAGGCTACCGTCACAATCTGGAGTGATTTTGGAGACCAAGAAAATAAAATCTGTCTCAATTAAGTAAGTACTTGGGAGTATAACTTCTGTTCATATATAAACCCAGATGGGGAATTAGTCAGAAGTTATCTGCTGCTGTTGCTGCTGCTGCTAATTCACTTCAGTCATGTCCTACTCTGTGCAACCCCATACATGGCAGCCCACCAGGCTCCCCAGTCCCTGGGAATCTCCAGGCAAGAACACTGGAGTGGTTGCCATTTTCTTCTCCAATGCATGAAAGTGAAATATGAAAGTGAAGTCACTCATCGTGTCTGACTCTTAGCAACACCATGGACCACAGCCTACCAGGCTCCTCCACCCATGGAATTTTCCAGGCAAGAGTACTGGAATGGGTTGCCATTGCCTTCTCCAGTCAGGGGTTATCTAGTATCCTTCGTTTCTTTATTTGAGAAACTCTGTTACCCACATTAATGTTTGTTGAAATAAAATTACTAATAATATTGTGTGGGGACCTGGTGTGCTGTTTATGAACTTAACTGTTCTAGGTGTCACTCTAGAGTCATTTCAGCTTTTTTTGTTGCATGTCTTGGCTCCCCTCTCCAGTCCAGTTCAGTTCAATTCAGTTCAGTCACTCAGTCGTGTCCGACTCTTGGCGACCCCATGAATTGCAGCATGCCAGGCATCCCTGTTCATCAAAATCTCCCGGAGGTCACTCAGACTCATGTCCATCAAGTCCGTGATGCCATACAGCCATCTCATCCTCGGTCGTCCCTTTCTCCTCCTGCCCCCAATCCCTCCCAGCATAAGAGTCATTTCCAATGAATTAACTCTTTTCATGAGGTGGCCAAAGTACTGGAATTTCAGCTTTAGCATCATTCCTTCCAAAGAAATCCCAGGGTTGATCTCCTTCAGAATGGACTGGTTGGATCTCCTTGCAGTCCAAGGGACTCTCAAGAGTCTTCTCCAACACCACAGTTCAAAAGCATCAATTCTTCGGCGCTCAGCTTTCTTCACAGTCCAACTTTCACATCCATACATGACCACAGGAAAAACCATAGCCTTGACTAGGCGGACCTTAGTCGGCAAAGTAATGTCTCTGCTTTTGAATATACTATCCAGGTTGGTCATAACTTTTCTTCCAAGGAGTAAGCGTCTTTTAATTTCATGGCTGCAGTCACCATCTGCAGTGATTTTGGAGCCCCAAAAAATAAAGTCTGACACTGTTTCCACTGTTTCCCCATCTATTTCCCATGAAGTGATGGGACCAGATGCCATGATCTTCATTTTCTGAATGTTGAGCTTTAAGCCAACTTTTTCGCTCTCCTCCTTCACTTTCATCAAGAGGCTTTTTAGCTCCTCCTCACTTTCTGCCATAAGGGTGGTGTCATCAGCATATCTGAGGTTATTGACATTTCTCCCGGCAATCTTGATTCCAGCTTGTATTTCTTCCATTCCAGCGTTTCTCATGATGTACTCTGCATATAAGTTAAATAAGCAGGGAGACAATATACAGCCTTGATGTACTCCTTTTCCTATTTGGAACCAGTCTGTTGTTCCATGTCCAGTTCTAACTGTTGCTTCCTGACCTGCATACAGATTTCTCAAGAGGCAGGTTAGGTGGTCTGGTATTCCCATCTCTTTCAGAATTTTCCACAGTTGATTGTGATCCACACAGTCAAAGGCTGCCATGAAATTAAAAGATGCTTACTCCTTGGAAGGAAAGTTATCACTAACCTAAACATCATATTAAAAAGCAGAGACATTACTTTGTCAACAAAGGTCCATCTAGTCAAGGCTATGGTTTTTCCAATAGTCATGTACAGATGTGAGAATTGGACTATAAAGAAAGCTGAGCACCAAAGAATTGATACTTTTGAACTGTGGTGTTGGAGAAAACTCTTGAGAGTGCCTTGGACTGCAAGGAGATCCAACCAATCCATCCTAACGGAGATCAGTCTGGATGTTCATTGGAAGGACTGATGTTGAAGCTGAAACTCCAATACTTTGGCCACCTAATGTGAAGAGCTGACTCACTTGAAAAGACTCTGATGCTGGGAAAGATTGAGGGCAGAAGAAGGGGACGACAGAGGATGAGATGGTTAGAAAGCATCACCAACTCAATGGACATGAGTTTGGGTAAACTCTGGGAGTTGGTGATGAACAGGGAGGCCTGGTGTGCTGTGGTTCCTGAGGTCACAAAGAGTCGGACACGACTGAGTGACTGAACTGAACTGAGCAGCATATTCATCACCAAATTGAGTCAACACCTACATCCAAACTTGAACAGCACTGGGAAGTTCCACATTAAGAGCAATCTGGAGTCTTAATTGAGAAAGGGTCCAAAGTAGTATATCTACTTCATGGGTGAGATGTCAAATTGCAGTTTGGGGTCTGCCATTTATAATCCCAGATTACAAACTGATGTTATCATCAGTTTACCTAAAAAAAATGCAGCTATGGTTTTACTCAAACTTTTACAATGCTGTTTGTTTCACTTGTGAGTCATAAGACTTCTTAGATCCCAAAAGGTTGGCTAGGCTTCCAGGGTATGAAGAATTCCAAGACACACTCCTTTTTTTATCTAAAGAACTACCTGATTTGCTGCGATTGTAAATGGGCATAGTAAGTGGGCAGGGTCCAGACAGGTCAGAGGCCTGCTCTTCTGCTTCTGAAAGCTGAACAATACTTCTTTTTGAATTTCACTAGCAACTGTTGGAGTAGAGGGGCAAGATTTGAGTCAAGGCTAATGGTAGTGCATTTAACGAGCTGAGAGGATTAGAGAGGTTTTTTGAAAAGACAGTGATGTTAAATTTTGGACATGTGAATTTTTTGTTGTTCAGTCGCTCAGTCATGTCCAGCTCTTTGCAACCCCATGGAGTGCAGCACGCCAGGTTTCCATGCCCTTTGCTGTCTCTTGGAGTTGGCTCAGACTTATGTCCATCGAGTTGGTGATGCCGTCCAAACATCTCATCCTCTGCTGTCCCCTTCTCTTCCTGTTTTCAATCTTCCCAGCTCAGGGTTTTTCCTAGTGAGTCAGCACTTCCCATATGGTGGCCAAAGTATTGGAGCTTCAGCTTCAGCATTAGTCCTTCAAATAAATCTTCAGGGTTGATTTCCTTTAGGATGGACTGGTTTGATCTCCATGTAGTCCAATGGACTCTAAAGAGTCTTCTAGAACACCACAGTTTGAAAGCATCAATTCATTGGCACTCAGCTTTCTTTATGGTCCAAATCTCACATGTGTACATGAGTGCTGGAAAAACCACAGCTTTGACAAGATGGACCTTTGTCAGAAAAGTAACATCTCTGCTTTTTAATATGCTGTCTAGGATGGTCATAGCTTTTCTTCCAAGGAGCGACCATCTTTTAATTTCATGGCTGCAGTCACATCCACAGTGATTTTTGAGCCCAAGAAAATAAAGTCTGTCACTGTTTCTATTGTTTCCCTATCTATTTGCTATGAAGTGATGGGACCACAGCCATGATCCTCATTTTTTGAACGTCGAGTTTTAAGCCAGCTTTTTCACTCTTCTTTTTCATATTCATCAAGAGACTAGCTCCTCTTCACTTTCTGCAGTAAGGGTGGTGTCATCTGCATGTGTGAGGTTATTGATATTCCTCCCGGCAATCTTGATTCCAGCTTGTGCTTCATCCAACCCAGCATTTTGCATGATATACTTTGCATAGAAGTTAAATAAGCAGGGTGACAATATACAGCCTTGATGTACTGCTTTCCCAATTTGGAACCAATCTGTTGTTCCATATCTGGTTTTAACTGTGCTTCTTGACCACATACAGATTTCTCAGGAGACAGCTAAGGTGGTCTGGTAGTCCCATCTCTAAGAATTTTCCATGGTTTGTTATGATCCACACAGTCAAAGACTTTGGTGTAGTCAATGAAGCAGATGTAAATGTTTTTCTTAAATTCTCTTGCTTTTTCTATGATCCAGTGGGTGTTGGCAGTTTGATCTCTGGTTCCTCTTCCTTTTCTAAATCCAGCTTAAACATCTGGAAATTCTCAGTTCATGTACTGTTGAAGGATTTTGAGCATGACATTGCTAGCACATGAAATGAGTGCAATGGTGCAGTAGTATGGACATTCTTTGGACATTCTTTCTTTGGGACTGGAATGAAAACTGACCTTTTCCAGCCTCATGGCCACTGCTGAGTTTTCCAAATTTGTTGGCATATTGAGTGCAGCACTTTCACAGCATCATCTTTTAGGACTTGAAATAGCTCAGCTGGAATTCCATCACCTCCACTAGCTTTGTTTGTAGTCATGCTTTCTAAGGCCCACTTGACTTTGGACTCCATGGTGTCTGACTCAGGGTGAGTGATCACACTATCATGGTTATCTAGGTCATTAAGATCTTTTTTGTACAGTTCTCTTTATTCTTGCCATCTCTTCTTAATATGTTCTGCTTCTGTTAGGTCCATTCCATTTCTTAATTTTGTAGGGCTATGGAAAATATAGGCTTGCAGCTATAGATCTGGAAATTATGCTGGTTTGCTTTTAGTGGAAATATTGAATACTAGCAATAGTACATGTATTTACTTATGAATTCAGTAATCTGAGGAAAGAATCCTCTGCTTCTCTGATCGTTTAGACCTCAGAAGACCTTGACAGATCAGTTAAGAGCAGACTTCATGGTCCTTCCTGTCTGCTTGTTGAGGGATCCCCAGTTTGAGTGCTACACAGCTGTCCATCTAGGTCTTCCTATTAATTACTTCATTCTTCAATAACAGAAAAATGCAGGTCACTGCTCCATTCTTATGAGGTATTCAACGTTGGGTGCCTGCATTCTTCAAGATTATATTGACTATAGTTAATCCTGAAGATTAACTATATTCTTCTGAATAGTCAAAGAAGATGTCACAACTTTTTTTTAAGGAAATGTGAATTATATAAAAAGATGGGATAACAAAGTTCTAATTATTTCTAGCCAATTATTTTAAATGTCAAAGATGTATAAATCCTCATGATATCACAATTCTTAGAACTAGAACATATTTTACAATGATTTCCTACAGATTTTAGGGCCTACAATTTACAAACTAGCCTCTCAGATACTTACCACATCTATACCAAGAATATGAATCTCTTGCTCCTGAATAAGATAGGCCTGATGTCTATTATAATTGCCTT
Source organism: Oreotragus oreotragus (assembly GCA_006410675.1). Classification (NCBI taxonomy): domain Eukaryota; kingdom Metazoa; phylum Chordata; class Mammalia; order Artiodactyla; family Bovidae; genus Oreotragus; species Oreotragus oreotragus. The sequence continues at coordinate 109,821 of SJYX01013964.1, read as the reverse complement.
AACATGCTCATCTCATTCCTTCCTTATTTTATACCAGCAATGTGGTTGGGGACTGACCGCATATTCAGAGATGGGTCTAGATTAAGGCTAATCAGTGATTACTGTAATTATTGATTCAAGGGTTAACAGGCTTAGACTAACCAAGAAATTACAATATTCCCTTAGCCATTCAAATGGATTCAAGAATGGTCACATGGGCATAAGATTCATTCATAGCCAATAAGAAGCAGGAAAATTTTCTGGGGATTTCTGGGAAAGAGGGCTTCCCTGGTGGCTCAGCTGGTAAAGAATCTGCCTTCAATGTGGGAGACCTGGATTCAGTCCCTGGGTTGGGAAGATCCCCTAGAGAAGGGAAAGTCTACCCACTCCAGTATTCTGGCCTGGAGAATTNGATCCACACAGTCAAAGGCTTTGGCATAGTCAATAAAGCAGAAATAGATGTTTTTCTGAAACTGTCTTGCTTTTTCCATGATCCAGCGGATGTTGGCAATTTGATCTCTGGTTCCTCTGCCTTTTCTAAAACCAGCTTATAGCATACTTTAATTAAAATTCCTTCATCATTATTGAAATAAAAGCTAAAATGTATGAAACTAACATTTTATTTAGCCCAAAATAACTACAGTCAGTTCCTTTTATGAAGATTACATTGGAGATAAAGCTATAAAAGGTGTGAGGGCAGGGAGAAATCTCTGTAACTCTATCTATCTGTAGGCCTTGCAGTGTGAGGGCAGGGAGAACTCTCTCCAACTCTATCTGTAGGCCTTACAGTGTGAGGGCAGAGAGAATGCTCTGTAACTCTATCTGTAGGCCTTACAGTGTGAGGGCAGAGAGAATGCTCTGTAACTCTATCTGTAGGCCTTACAGTGTGAGGGCGGGGAGAATGCTCTATAACTCTATCTGTAGGCCTTGCAGTGTGAGGGCGGGGATAATGCTCTCCAACTCTATCTGTAGGCCTTACAGTGTGAGGGCAGGGAGAATGCTCTGTAACTCTATCTGTAGGCCTTACAGTGTGAGGGCTGGGAGAATGCTCTACAACTCTGTCTGTAGGCCTTGCAGTGTGAGGGCAGGGAGAATGCTCTGTAACTCTATCTGTAGGCCTTACAGTGTGAGGGCAGGGAGAACGCTCTATAACTCTATCTGTAGGCCTTACAGTGTGAGGGTGGGGAGAATACTTTGTAACTCTATCTGTAGGCCTTACAGTGTGAGGGCAGGGAGAACGCTCTATAACTCTGTCTGTAGGCCTTGCAGTGTGAGGGTGGGGAGAATGCTCTGTAACTCTATTTGTAGACCATTCAGTTCCTAAGCAGTGTTAGTCCTCTATTTGATTTTTACCTCAAATACATCCACCTCTTTGCTTTCTTATTCTTGCCTATACAAAAATAGTAGGTGAACACACTGATTTCTAGCACAAATTTAAAGAAAGCACAATATTTATTGAAACACATTAACATATATCACGCTAACAGAAAATGAAGTTCCAGATATATTCACATTTTTAGAATAATACTAACGACTCTCACAAAACTATCCCATTTATTGGAGTGTTATTATATATTTATAGTCATTTATGTAGGGAAGTAAGGGAAAGTGAAGCTGTTGAATGGACAAAAATAGACATTTTAACAGTCAATATTACCTGACTCATTTTTGCAATAAACAAGCTTTTAAGTTTTTGGAATGTCAGATTTTCTTCTCTTCAGTTACATGGAATTAGATTTCCTAGTTGTAGGGCTAGAATCCAATTAATGATTGAAATTCTTACAGAATGACATTGAAAATGCTATTGAAGCCAAACATTTTGTTATATTTTATTCAAATGCATTAAAAATTATATGTATGCATTTTTCCTCCAATGTTCTTAATTTTATTGATAAAATATTCTTAACATGTATGAAATACATATGAATGCATATGAAAATGATGTTATTCTTTTTTAGCAGAAAATCTTGGCTGCTTGCTTAATGGACTTAGAGAAGACTATATGCATATTTTCTCAGATCATGTGAGACTTCATACCTGGAAGACTGAAAATTAAAATGATACTGCTTAAGCACCATCATTTAATGGAACAGAAGCTTATAATAATGTAGTTCACATATTTAAGATGCTCTAGTATTTATTTTTTAAATGTGTGTACTGCAGGTATACTTCAAACTTCAAAATGCAGAGAAAAGAACCAGTTATGTTTAGATATTAAGAAAAGACTCTGGAACAATGGATTTTGCATTGAACTTTCGAGCATTACGTAGAAATGGGCCACATGTGAAAGATTCAGAAAGAACATTCAGTTTCGACTTAGGGATGAACTTATGCAAAAGTATGGAGGTATAGGCACATAGAGTCTCAGAATTATTATTAATAACCCCAGGCCTCTGTAATCTAGTTGTATTTTCAGAAAATGAGAAAGGACAAATGAGGAGCAGTGGGAAATGGGGATTCATCACTGTTTTGAGGTGGGATTGTGAATGACTTATATTCTATGGTATGAAAGCATAACTTAAATCTGTAAACTGTCCTATAGTTTAGAAAGATGGTCCCAGAGATAGAGTGAAGAAAGTATTGAATGTGGAGACTGTAGATGAAGAAAACATTAATTAGAAAATGACTACGTGTGTTAGGTGAGAGATGAAAACCTGGTTTATGGCAGAGAAAGCAAGAACTAATTGAATATGCAAATTAATTCTCAGCTATTGAATGAAAGAAAAAAAATCAATAGAAACAATCCAAACACCCCAAAGGAAATGTTTGGGCAACTTGCTATACCATTAAGGAAAAGAAGATGTTATTGACTAGGAAGAAGATCGGCTTGACTAGTCTAACAAGTACCTTTTTACTGGGAGAACTGAGATAAATTAACAGTTTTTAAAAAGGTACAAAGGATTTGAAGACATGTCTTAATTGATAGTAAAATTGTAAAGCTTCTTCTAAGATCCTAAGATCTAGGTGACTGATTTTGTTATGAGGAAAAAAAAAAAAAAACTACATGTTTTGAGCCATCTGTGTCAATTCGGGGCAAAAAGAAGAGATTTAAAAAAAATAGTATTTTGGTGTCATGAGATGTTACCTACTCACTTCCCATGAAATGAATTTTGGAATCTTCAAGACTAGTGCAGATTAAGAAAATACACACAGCAAGAGAAAAGAAAGAAGTAACAAAATCCACTGAGAGGATGAGAAAACTTTATAAATTCTTCCAATATCTTTCAAAATATATTTAGGATTTGAAATGGAACACTTTTCTTAAGAATTAGCTTTATTCAGAGTTAGGTGTAGTAAACGTGAAAAAGTCTGTCTTCTGTACTGATTCTCTTAAAATGGACTCCTTCGTATATCAAACTTAAGGTCAATAAACTGTGAAGAGAAACAGATCAAATATTTTCTTATTTTTTGGATATAACTGATACATATATACTATACTCATACCCATGATGGCTCAGCAGGTAATGAATCTGCCTGAACTCCGGGAGACACAGGAGACTCAGGTTCAGACCCTGGGTCAGGAAGATCCTCTGGAGGAGATAATGACAACCACTCCAGTACTGTTGCCATTCATGTTGGGAAAAATCTCATTGACAGAGAAGCCTGGCAGGTTATAGTCCAAAGTGTTGCAAAGAGGCGGATACAACTGAGCGTGCACACACACAAATACAGACAAGCACATGCACACACACAAATACAGACACACACATGCACACACACACACAGAGTTAAATCTTTTTCTCATATGAAATTTTAGATCTTTCATGTCTTATTTGCCTAAATCATAAGAATTATAAGAACTTAGTAAAATGACCAACCACTTCTTATAATAAATATTTCTTAGACCTATGTCCTATTTGATTATAACTTGTTTAATCATCTAGGGAAATGTAAAACTATGCAGGAGATGAAGAGCTCATCTTCCTTCTTCACTGACTGTATTTCCTGGTTTTATGTGCACACATGAGCATCATTGCTCTGTCATTTTCTATAAATTCTCAGATGATTTTCACTTAACTACTGACCACTCCACTGTCAATTGTATCTATAATCAATGTATAACTTTTAATAATTAAATCTCAATAGACTTAAATAGGTATGTTGTAGCATTTTACACAAAAGAAAATAATCTGACAACAAACTGAAGAAAAAAAAAAAAACACCTTGGCAGATAATTCTTGGAACACTCTTAAGTACATTAACTGAAATTGAAAAGAGTTCCAATAAAATGAACAGCTGCACTGTCTGGCCATGAAGTATAACTGGGAGCTAATACTAAAACTTCAGCTCAACTTAAATGACCTACATCATCTACTCCTGTAAACAATATTAGAATGCTAACAAACGTCATTT
>SJYX01013964.1:85018-100133 GCA_006410675.1 Oreotragus oreotragus | reverse complement strand
TTTTATTTATTTTTGTATTTATTTATTTTTTTACACGAACTTCCGAACATGAACCCCCCTCCCACCTCCCACCCCACATCTTCCCTCCAGATCATCCCCATACACCAGCCCCAAGCATCCTGCATCCTGCATTGAACATAGACTAGGCTTTAAAAAGCCTGCTGAAGAGCCAGGGAAAAGCCTACGTTATGTTATGATTTATTTTTGCTGTTTGGTCACTAAGCCATGTTCCACCCTTTGAGACTCCGTGGACTGCAGCCCACTAGGCTCTTCTGTCCATGGGATTTTCCAGGCAAGAACACTGGAGTGGGTTTCTATTTCCTCTTCCAGGGGAACTTCCAGACCCAGAGATGGAACCTGCATCTTCTGAGTTGCACGTGGATTCTTTACTCCTGAGCCACCATGGAAACACCCGCAATAAATTGAACAGGTAATTGTCTGTTCAACGTTAGACCTTATAGAGGGCCAACAGAACTCTTCTAAGTCAGGTGGACTTATTTTAAAATCAATCCTGCACGGATATAACCTATAGATGAACAATTTATGAAGTTTTCACTGATATCGGACACTAGAACAGAATCGTACCTTATAATGCCGACGCCAGGCCCTCCACAGAAGGANAGAACTCTTCTAAGTCAGGTGGACTTATTTTAAAATCAATCCTGCACGGATATAACCTATAGATGAACAATTTATGAAGTTTTCACTGATATCGGACACTAGAACAGAATCGTACCTTATAATGCCGACGCCAGGCCCTCCACAGAAGGACCTGTCTGAAGCAGAGACTGAAAACAAGTACTAGCTCTGAATGACATGAGATGCTAGGGAGCTCCCGACCGATCGCTGCCTTTGTGTTTTGGGAGATGGGCTGATGTCTTTCATGATGGATAACAGGTTTGTTACTTCTGTAAGGAGATCCAACCAGTCCATTCTGAATATCAGCCCTGGGATTTCTTTGGAAGGAATGATGCTAAAGCTGAAACTCCAGTACTTTGGCCACCTCATGCAAAGAGTTGGCTTATTGGAAAAGACTCTGATGCTGGGAGGCACTGGGGGCAGGAGGAGAAGGAGATGACAGAGGATGAGATGGCTGGATGGCATCACTGACTTGATGGACGTGAGTCTGAGTGAACTCCGGGAGATGGTGATGGACAGGGAGGCCTGGTGTGCTGCGATTCATGGGGTCGCAAAGAGTCAGACACGACTGAGAGACTGAACTGAACTGGAAGTTTCAGAACACATCACAGCACAAGTTATATGGTGAGAAGATACATTATTTTAAGTGTGATTTGTGACAGTTGGGGAGCTTAGTTGAATTATGATGAATCAATTGTTGAAGAAAAAAAATTGAATGAGCTATTTATAGCTTAAGATGTGAGATTCTACCCACTGATAGGTTTCCAATATTATCTGTCCAAACACTGCATTTGTTACTGTTAATATGTCTCTTCATCAACAAATTCATTATCTTACTTAGCAAGACTTTGATATTTCAGAAAGTCTATCATTAACCTTCTCATTATTTCTACTCTTATAAAAAGCCTTGGGTTTTCACTGATACTCACTGAGCAAACAATTATTAAAAACTCATATTTTGAGCCAGTTCAAAGGATATCCAAAACGAACAAAACAGACAAGAGAGGAATGCATATGCATCTGGTAACAAGTAGGATACAAGGTCTCGCTGTGGTAAAATATTGAATAAAACAGCATCTTTTGAGAAAAAACAAGTTTTCATTTGGGGCGAGGGTTTTCTTTTTGAACCTCCTTATCTTTTTCTGGGGCTTCCCCGGTGGATAAGTGGTAAAGAATCCATCTTCTAATGCAGGAGATGCAGGTTCAATCCCTCGGGGAGGAAGATCCTCTCGAGAAGGAAATGGCAACCCATTCCAGCATTCTTGCCTGGGAAATCTCATGGACAGAGGAGCCTGTCCATGGGGTCACAAAGAGTTGGATACAACTTAGTGACTAAAGAGCAACAGCAAACTGTGGGTCCTACAAGGAAATGGAAGAAATGCATCTGGTCAGGATTACCAATGAAAAGATGCTTGATTGTTAGTAACTTAGTTTAATCTTCTTTCTACCTATACTTGAAAACTGACATAATGACTACAACTATCAGAGACTGAAACTTGGCTTCATAAAAAATAGCATTTGAAAAGTTTTTATAGAGCCTTTATTAAAATTAAGTGAGTGAGCACAACCTGAACAGTTCAGCTTAGAAATTAATAGACAGATACGCTCTGTATCTTGCTAACAGCTGTCTCCAGTTAAATTGACGTGACATGAATAGTACTTTCAGTTACTCCAGTGTTGGAGCCTCCATCTTTCAAAGATTATTCTACATTGGCACCTTCATATTAACTTGGCATTGCTCCTCTAAATGTCCTTGGCTCGGAAATATTTTACAATAAACTTCTAAGCCAACGCAGGCAGAATCTTGGCTTTTATATGATCTGGCTCTGCCCACTTTAGGATATGTGTTATAATAAGCAGATGTACTGTTTTTTCTTTATTAATAATTTAGCATAGTCTTTCATGTTAACTAAACCTCAGATTTTTAATTCAACTTTTTTCTAAAATAAAAAAAAATAAACTTTTTTTTTTTATATACTTGAGAGGTTGTTTTCTTTAAAATCACAAGAAAAGAAAAGGAGCAAGAGAAATAACTAGGTAAAATGACTAAAATTTAAAGCATTGGACTTAAATAGCCAAATTTTTTGGTAATTCTCTGTCTTCATACAGCAGTATGCATTATTAAATGATTATTTTATGTAGTGTGTATTCTGAGATTTTTCCTTAGTCATGGTAGCAATTAGAAAAGTTAATGCTAAATGCCTGAACTTTCAGCATTTCGTTTTTACTTTCTACTTTCTCTATATATGCTTAACCTTGTTTTATTTTCTCACTCAAAGAAAATTCCATTACTATACAGAACTTGCTATTGTTTAATTTATCTTTATATCAACTTATTTTATGCACAGATCAGTAAGATGTAAATTGAGAAACATATACTAGAGTTAAACGTCATTTAAATCATGTTTGAATTATCAGATAATAATTTCTGAAAAGGCCCACTGATACTGGGCCTTTTCAGAAAGGATATCAGGCATCCCAAATGTGTAAACTTTTAAAGGTTCAGAGGTCTGTGCTGTTGTGGAAGGCTGGAACTGCCCACAGCCAATTATTTACTCCTTCTTAGCAAAGAATGTGAAGGAGTATGATGAACAGATAGTGGACTGCAGTCTTAGCTGTGAACTGAAATAACCTAAGAAGCTTTTAACGTTTCCTGATGCTGAGTTCTATCTCCAAAGTTTCTGTTAATTTCTCTCAAATTCTTTAAGAAATATGACACTTGGAAGATGCTAGTTAAGAGTCTATACTTCTTTAAGTTTTCCCTAGTGGTTCAGATGGTAAAGAATTCACCTGCCAATGTAAGAGACACAGTAGGCATGAGTGCGATCCTTGGGTCAGGAGGATCCCTCGAGAAGGAAATGGCAACCCACTCCAGTGTTCTTGCCTGGGAAATACACTTGGAAGATGCTAGTTAAGAGTCTATACTTCTTTAAGTTTTCCCTAGTGGTTCAGATGGTAAAGAATTCACCTGCCAATGTAAGAGACACAGTAGGCATGAGTGCGATCCTTGGGTCAGGAGGATCCCTCGAGAAGGAAATGGCAACCCACTCCAGTGTTCTTGCCTGGGAAATCCCATGGACAGAGGGCTACCGTTCATGTTACCCCAAAGAATTGGACACAACTGCGTGATTAATACACACTTCTGTGAATTAATGATTAGTAAGCAGTTAAATTTACTTCTATAGTAAAAAAAAAAGGGGGAGGGAGTGGGGAGGATAAACTAATACAGATGAAATTCAAATCCTTGAGTCCGTTTGTTGTTGTTATTGTCACTCAGTCCTGTCTGACTCTTTGTGACCCCACGGACTGCAGCATGCCAGGCTCCCCTGTCCTCCACCATTTCCTTGAGTTTGCTCAAAGTCATGTTCATTGAGTCAGTGATGCCATCCCACCATCTCATCCTCTGCTGCCCACTTCTCCTCCTGCTTTCAATCTTTCCCGGTATCAGGGTCTTTTCCAGTAAGTTGGCTCTTCACCTCAGGTGGCCAAAGTGTTGGAGCTTCAACTTCAGCATCAGTCCTTTCAATGAATATTCAGGACTGATCTCCTTTAGGATGGACTGGTTGGATCTCCTTGCAGTCCAAGGGACTCTCAAGAGTCTTCTCCAACACCACAGTTTGAAGATTCAAGTGCATATAACAAAAAATTATTTAGAGCTTGAGAATTAGACCAAGATTGATTAACATGGCCTTTTGACATCATACTAGAGCATTGCTTAACAGGATTATTTAATTTCCTAGGAAATGTTTTCTGCTTTTGACTTTATGATTTATTCTTTGGTCAGAGGTCAGACATTGTGAAACTGCATATGAACTGAGAGACTTCTGCCCAGGAGAGTATATGTTTCTAAAGACTATGTGTTATTGCTCTTGAAACATTAGCCAGTTCTTATCTCCCATTGAAGTCTTCTAACATTCCTTTCTCAAAATGCCTATTAATACCCATTCCTCCAAATCTCTTTATCCCACCATGATTAACATGTTGCTGATCAGTTGAAGGTATTTTGACACATGCGCCATCTACATGTCAATGTGAATCATGCTTTAACTTTTCAAAATTATACTTTGGCAAAACATATAGACATTGTTAATAAACTATGTAAAAATGAAAAGGACAGCTCTCAGAAGTTAAAATGTGATAAGCATGAGCATTCCAAAAAGATTTGCTCTATTATTCAGTTCTTTGTTAACATATTGGTGAAAGCACTTTAGGTCTATGTGTAAGGGTATATTATTTTACATGTATTTCAAGCACATTTTCAATAAAAAATTTCTTATTTTTATATAAAAAGTAGACTTTTAAGTCAAAGAGATGAGGAAAGACTCTTGCAATTTTACTTGATAACTAATATTCATTTATACATGTCTAAAGGAAGCAATGCTAAGATCAAACAAAAAACATTATGTCAAAAATCCACAGCTTTGCTTCATCAGAAAAAGAAAAGTGATGCAGGTTCCAGTTGGTTTATGACATGATTCACTTGGGGATGAAAAGGACCTGATTTGGGGAACTTCCCTGGTGGTTCAGTGTTTAAGAGTTTGCCTTATAATGCAGGGAACATCTGTTTGATCCCTGATTGGGATACTAAGCCTGCTTGCCACAGCTAGAGAGTCCATGTGCTGCAACAAAAGTTCCTACATAATGTAACAAAGATCCCATGTCCCACTGCTAAAATTTGGAAAAGTAAGTTAGACAAGTAGATACTCTGACTTTAGAGATATTAAAATAAAGAAAATTTACATCCTAGGATCAATTAAATGGGAAATTTATTAATGTTTTCATCTTTTTCTATTACATAATCTTTTCTCTTTTTTGTTGTTTTCTCATTTTCTATGGATTCTTTTTAAAATTTTTATTTATTTATTTTAATTGGAGGCTAATTACTTTACAATATTGTATTGCTTTTTGCCATACATTGACATGAATCAGCCATGGGTGTACATGCGTCCCCCATCCTGAAGCCCCTCCCACCTCCCTCCCCATCCCATCCCTCTGGGTTGTCCCAGTGCACCAGCTTTGAGTGCCTTGTTTCATGCATTGAACTTGGACTGGTAATCTATTTCACATATGGTAATATACATGTTTCAATGCTATTCTCTCAAATCATCCCACCCTCGCCTTCTCCCACAGAATCCAAAAGTCTATTTTTTATATCTGTGTCTCTTTTGCTGTCTCACATATAGGGTCATCATTACCATCTTTCTAAATTCCATATATATGTGTTACTATACTGCATTGGTGTTTTTCTTTATGACTTACTTCACTCTGTATAATAGGCTCCAATTTCATCCACCTCATTAGAATTGATTCAAATGCATTCTTTTTAATGGCTGAAGAATACTCCATTGTGTATATGTACCACAGCTTTCTTATCCATTCGTCTGCCAATGGACATCTAGGTTGGTTCCATGTCCTAGCTATTGTAAACAGTGCTGTAATGAGCACTGGGGTACACGTGTCTCTTTCAATTGAAGCCAAAAAATACTTTTAAAAATAGAGGCAAATTTTTCTAGAGAAGGCTCTACTATATTGAAAGGTGTATATTGAACCAAGTCTTTAAAACTAGCTCCAGTGTCTTATAAAAATTCATTGGCACATTTTTTTTCTAATTTTGAACTGACCTGGTTTATGACACAACTACTCTTCCTTCTTAAAACTCTACACTTTGATTTTTTTTTTACACTTCTCTGTCTTTTTTCTCTATGTACCCCTTTCATCGCAGTAATTTCTGTATGTATTCTTATATCCTCCTTCCGCTGTCTGTATTCATGGGTGCCATCATGATCATGATTATCATATCTACCATGAAAGAATCAATCATTGTTAAAGATACTTTACATATATTTTAAAATTTATCTTTGACATGTCTCTGCAAGATTCATTACATACATATTACATATATATGTAATATATGTGTGTGTGTACCTGTGAGTCTAAGTGTGTGTAAAATATACATACGTTTTAGATGAGATAATGTGATCAGAGAGATAAACAATTTGCTTAAGATAACATTATCAAAAAGCTACTGCAATGTAATTCACAGTAGCTTAACAAATAGGCCTGCTAGGACTTTGCTTCTCAAATCTCAACTTAGGTATATTAACCTGGATCTTGTTCAAAAGCAGATTCTGCTTTGGTAAGTTCTGTAAGGTGGCCTGAAATTCTGCTTTTCGGACAAGCTCCTCTTAAAAGCCACTACTGCTGGTTCACAGACCACATTTAAGTTGCAAGTTGCAAATAAGGTACTTCTCTGGTCCAGTGGTTAATATTTCATCTTCCAAAGCCTGGAGTGTGGGTTCTATCCTTGGTCTGGGGGCTGAGATCCCACATGACTTGTGGCCAAAAACCCAAACATAAAACAGAAGCAATATTGTAAGAAATCCAATAAAGACTAAAAATGGTCTACATCAAACAAAGTATTTTTTAAAAAGGTGCAAAGGAAAGATAGATCAGGAAGACTGGTCTTTGACTCAAATTTGGAGTTCACTGTTGTTACTAGTTAACTTAACCTTAGTTAGCAAGTTATCAATGGTATGAAAATGTCATAAGTGTCTTGGAAGGTATGCACTAAAGGGTCAATGCAGTATACCTAGGTTGTCCACACACCATACATTCTAAAGATCTTCAGCCTAGGAATATTCTACCTGATAAAAGCCTTTGAATATCTGAAACTATAGGCCACAAAAGGTAGTTTATTCTAACAATGTGTTTTACAGTGAATGTATGTTTCTATACGGACCTCCCTGGTAGCTCAGCTGGTAAAGAATCTTTCTGCATTGCAGGAGACCCTGGTTTAATTCCTGAGTTGGAAAGTTTCCCTGGAGAAGGGATAGGGTATCCACTCCAGTATTCTTGGGCTTCCCTAGTAGCTCACGTGGTAAAGAATCTGCCTTCAGTGTGGGAGACCCGGGTTTGATTTATGGATCGGGAAGATCCCCTGGAGAAGAGAATGGCAACCCACTCCAGTATTCTTGCCTGGAAAATGCCATGGTCAGAGGAGCCTGGTGGGCTACTGTCTATGGGGTTGCAAAAATTCAGACGTGAATGAGTGACTAACACTTTCAAACAGAGTGTAAGTATTTGAAAAATTTAAAAAGCAACAAGCAAAACAAAACAAAACAAAAAAACTGAGTCCAACAGACATTGTTGACCCTTGCATCCTATCTCCTAAGCCCACCGCTTTTACCTGAATTTCACCTGTTTCCAGCTTACTCACAGCTTCCCATTTCATGCCCATGGTTTTCTTTTTTCTTTTTCTTTTTTTTTTGATTACAGGCTTGTGAGTTCCTTCCAGCTAATCAGTGCTGCTTAGCTTCAAGCAGGGCTTCCTGGGTGGCAGAGTGGTAAAGAACCTGTCTGCCAATGCAGGAGATGCAAGAGTTGCAGTTTTGATCCTTGGATCCAGAAGATCCCCTGGAGTAGGAAATGGCAATCTGCTCCAGTACTCTTGCCTGGAGAAATGCCATGGATAAAGGAGCCTGTTGGGCTACAGTCACGGGGTCGCACACAGTCAGACATAACCGAGCAACTGAACAGAATCAAAGAGGGAGTTAGGAATGGAGTGTAAATGCCTCCTAGGAATCCCTCAACCAATGTAAGGTGAGAGTAGGTTTGAAAATGTTCCAATCTTCCTGTCTCCTATGAAATAATTTAGAAGCATGTTCTAGATGTCCCTAGTAAGACTGATCACATAGTATAACCACTCATTCATACTGGCTTTTTCCCATTTCCTGTCTTATTTTTTCCACCCTAACTGCTGCTTTCTGAGTTTAATCTGTGAATAAATTACCTGTTCAAAAGCAATTATCCCACAACAGCAATGGAAATTTTGCAATGAGGGTGAGAAGGGACTCTTTTTTCATAAGAAGGGTACTGATCTTAGTGCAGTCATGAAGGCCAAGGAAGCCCACTCTTTCAGTGGGATCTCTATTTGCATGATATAACTTATACTTTTACTTACCTTGAAGGAATGTGGACTCTTTACATATTTTGATCAATATGTTTCTATCACTATTGCCTATATGCCAAATGCAGATTTAAAACAAAATTGAGAGGGAGGTACAGAGATTTCCCACATACCCCTGTCCCCAAGCATGCGTAGCTTCCCTCATTATCAACATTCCATGCCATAGTGGTACTTTTGTTTAATGATCCTACATTGACCCTTCACTATCATTCAGAGTCCATAGCTTACCATAGGGGCTTTCTCGGTGTTGTACAGCCTGTGAGTTTGGAAAATCATGAAATGACACACATCCATCACTCTAGTATCACGTAGCATTTTCATGTCCTAAAAATACTCTGTTAGCCAAATATTTATCCCTCTCTCTCTCCCCTCAACAACTGGCAACCACTATTCTATTTACTGTCTTCATAGTTTTGCCTTTTCCATAAAGTCATATGTTGTATTATGCTCAGTCACATCCAAATCTTTGCCACCCCATGGACTGTAGCCCATCAGGCTCTTCTATCCATGGAATTCTCCGGAAATTCTCTGTCCATGGCATTCTCTTAGAATACTAGAGTAGGGTGCCAGGACTTCCTCCAGGGGATCTTCCTGACCCAGGGATTGAACCATGGTCTCCTGCAGTACAGGCAGATTCTTTATCATCCGGAGATAAAGAAGCCCTAATTCTCTTGATACTGTCCTTCATAGAGCAAAAGTTTTTTTATTTTAATGAAGTCTAGCTTGTCAACTTTTTCTGTCATGAATTATGTCTTTTATATCTTGTGTATCTGTATACATATTTTTATTCACTACAGTCAACCTTCCAATAATTAAATGTACAATATTTCAAATATAGTTTTAAAATGTTACAGCTCTATTCTTTCATTTTTTTCCTCTACAACCCTCATTACCATTCTTTATCTTGTCATATATTGTTCCCTTTTGTATATTATAAATATATATAAATAATATATATTATGTATATATTATTATTTATGTTTTAATAGTTGATTATGTTTTAGCATTGTTTAAAAGTGAAAATGTATGTTGTATTTTTCATTTCCAACATTCATTATTGCTTTATAAAGATCTACACTGTCAATCTCATGTCACTTTCCCTTTGCTTATCATTTCTTGTAGTACATGTTTGCTCATGGTAAAATCTATCAGCTTTAAATTTTTGAAATGGCTTTACTTATTTTTTTAATTTGATTTTTAAAGTTTATATCTGAATAACTTTATAGATTAACTTGTTTGCTTATTTTACTTTGAATACTAAAATATTTCTCCATTGTCTAATGACATGAATGTTTACACTGAGAAATATTTATTATATTAGATCCTTTGTCAAAATATACGTGTCTATTCTTCGTCTATTTTTGTTTTCTATCTATAACTATGTTTTTTCAATTTGCATATTATATTTATTCTGCTTTGAGGGAACCGTGCTTCNTGCTTATTTTACTTTGAATACTAAAATATTTCTCCATTGTCTAATGACATGAATGTTTACACTGAGAAATATTTATTATATTAGATCCTTTGTCAAAATATACGTGTCTATTCTTCGTCTATTTTTGTTTTCTATCTATAACTATGTTTTTTCAATTTGCATATTATATTTATTCTGCTTTGAGGGAACCGTGCTTCTTTTATTTCTTGTTTACAGTTTTATCATATTTGACAATTATCTCATAATCGTTGAACAAACACTGTTAGCCTTCCCCCCCATTTTCTGGGATTCCAATTACAAACATTGTTAAACTGCTTGATGTTGTAAGGTCACTGATTTTCTAAGTTTTTCTATCTTTTTCTGTGCTACATTTTGGAGGCTATTAGTTTTATCTGTTCAAGTTCATTAATTTTTTTTCTATAGTATCTCATCTGCTTCATTATTATTATCTTTAATTTTCAGATATTACACATTTTGTCTCATAGTGTGCCAATTGAATCAGTTTTATATCTTTTAGTTTCCTCTTCATCATATTTATGCTTTCTTTTATAACTTGAGTACTTTATAGTACACATACTCTCTGACAAGATATTAGTCTCTATTTCTATTTTTATTTATTTTTTTTTGCTAACTCAGTCATGTCTGTGTTCTCTTAGTCTGGTTTTTATCAACTGATTTTTCTTCTTGTTATAGGTCAAATTGTCCAGCTTCTTTACATTTCTCATAATTTTTAATGTACACTGGATGTTTGGAATTTTTATGCTACTGAGTGAAAGAGTTCCTCTTATTTCTTCAAAGAGAGATAGGTTTTGTTCTGGTATGCAACCGATGTACATGGGATGAGTTGCATGACTGTGTCTTACATGTAAGCTTGGTTATGGTGAGTTCAGAGCAGCCTTGACTCCAGACGTAAATTAGCCCACTACTAACATGTGATTCTTCTGGCAACTCCACCTGATACTCTATGTATTGTATGTCTTTTCCCCTGACTGGAGCAAATGTAAGCTCTTCACAGGTCCATATGAGCTCCAGGAATTCTTTTGACCTATAGCTTGTTGCTGCTGCTGCTAAGTCACTTCAGTCGTGTCCGACTCTGTGTGACCCCATAGACGGCAGCCCACCAGGCTCCCCCATCCCTGGGATTCTCCAGGCAAGAACACTGGAGTGGGTTGCCATTTCCTTCTCCAGGGGATCTTCCCAACCCAGGGCTCAAACCCAGGTCTCCTGCATTGTAGACAGACGCTTTACCATCTGAGCCACCAGGGAAGTGATACTTTTTTCTTCCTTCTCACATAGTTTTATATCATGCAACCACACATCTGTACTTATCTAAGGACTCCAGAGTATCTCTCTGAAGGCATACACAATTGTTTCTTTTGGAAGGCACTTCCCTCTGTTAGTCTGTTCTGCTGATTTGGGCTGCCTTGGCCTCCCTAGACCTTGATATCTGACACTTACATGTTGCAAATCATGCTGTTCTCTTTTGGATTTCCCCTCCCTGTGTAGCAGGCTGGCAGCTGATTTCAGTGAGAAACTGGTGCAATCCAGGGCAAAATTTCTTTCCCTTCTTATAGATCACAATTCTGTGTTGTCTGTTGTTTAATGGATGAAAACATCTTATTTATTTGCTTACTGTGTTACAACCCTGTGGATAGACTTTTTCTGGATTTCTACATGTTCACAAAGGAAGGTTAACTCTGACAGTAATAATTCTTCATGGGCAATAGGAGAAATATTTTGTGTATTAAAGCACTTTGACCTTGCAATTAATTTCCAAGGTGACGGCAGTTATTTATTGCTTAAAACTATATTTTTTATATTTGATTCAATGAGGTAAGTTATGCTGAAATTCATAGAATAGTCTACCATCTGGTAGATGCTCTGAAATGATCACCTCTATTCCTCAGATGCAGGTTTAAGATCTGTAGCATGTTGGTACGACTGAGCTGATGGACTTCTGAACAAAGCAAAGTGGAAGGACTGATTTTCTGCTTTTTCAAGACAAAATAATTGTTATTGTCTAGGAGCATTAACTCTGACATTTAAATATTCAAACACAGTTACTTTATTTCTTTTTACCCACATTTTCTTTATTATTCAGTCCAACTTTTTTTTTTTTCTTTACTCGGAAATTTTGGTGTGAGATGGTGGCTCTGCTGGGTTGGTCAAGGTTCATACCACAGGCAGTGGATTTTACCCAGATGGCTCCTTTTTAAAATAAATCGAATTCATGCCTGCGGTCAATATGAGAGCTTTTGTCCATTGGCAAATGGCATTGTAGCCACAGGCGTCTTATTAAAGCTTGGGTAAAAAATAGTGATTACTAGTGTTTGTGGCCAAATTGTGTTCATGCCTGCCCACTGGGTTTGTTTGGATAACAGGAAATTATGGACTGTATGATTTGAATTAAGATAAAATATTAAGCCTTAGGAGCCATTCTTTATCAAAGATTATGCTGTACAGTAATATTGGAAAGCACTCTTGTGACCCAGTCAGTGAAATTAGCTTAGTCATGAGAATTTCAAGTGAGTTTTTTTCTGACTTTAAGATGTAGACACAGTGCCAAAAAATATCATCAGAAGACTGAGAATGAATCCCTATCTTTATTTTAATGAGGGTTTTAGTGCTAACCTAGTCATTTAAACCGAGCTGATCACGGCCAGTCTTTAAACATTCTGGATGCTTATCTCAGAGAACACAAGATGTTCCCTCATTATTATTATTATCAGAAATATGTTTTGTCATATTAGTCCTCCCAGTTCATTTTCTTAATTCCTTTTCCTTTCTTTATGTTTTAAAAAACATGTTCTTTAGCTGGTTATGGCTGGTAATAACAATTATGCTGAATGCCCACAGTTCCATTTTTGCATAATTTCTATGGCAACCCACCTTTGACTGAAGCTATATAGTCCATCAATCTGCATCTCCATTCCTGGCATCATGGCTCTTCTTGTATTAATCCACACTGCTGACTTTTGTTGTCGTTCTTTTATTTTCCTCTAGCAACATAACCGCTGTCACCTTGGAAACTAATTGCAAGGTCAAAGTTCTTTAATACACAAAGTACACAGAATATCCACCCATATAGTTTCATGCATGAGAGAAGGATAAGCCCAACAATTAACTCAATCATTAATGTAATATCTGTAGCAATGGGCACGGTATCAAGACAGCCGTGTGCTCTGGCATGGAGGTAGGAGAGCAGATGCTGAAGCAAGACCCAGTAGTCCTTTTTCAGGCTGTGTGGCCTTTACATACAACCTAGAGCAGATATTACCACCTTCCTTAGGTAAAGTGAGTGAAAGTGAAGTCGCTCAGTTGTGTCCAACTCTTTGCGACCCGTGGACTGTAGCCCACCAAGCTCCTCCATCCATGGGACTCTCCAGGCAAGAGTACTGGAGTGGGTTGCCATTTCCTTCTCCAGGGGATCTTCCCGACCCAGGGATTGAACCCAGGTCTCCCACATTGCAGGCAGATGCTTTAACCTCTGCGCCATCAGGGAAGCCCTTAGGTAAAGGGTTTTTTTTTTTTTTTCAGCCATTAAGAGAATTTCTACCATAAAACTAAATACCTGTCAACTATTAGCTTAAGCTGAAACTCCAATACTTTGGCCACCTGATGTGAAGAACTGACTCATTTTAAAAGACCCAGATGCTGGGAAAGATTGAAGGCAGGAGGAGAAGGGGACAGTAGAGGATGAGATGGTTGGGTGGCATCACCGTTTGAGTAAACTCCGGGAGTTGGTGATGGACAGGGAAGCCTTGTGTGCTGCGGTCCACGGGGTCGCAAGTAGTCAGACACCACTGAACAACGAACTGAACTGATTAGCTTCTATCCCTGTTGGAAAGCAGCAGGTTGACTGTGTAACTTTATTAAAGGCCACAGTTCATGTTATACAGCCCTGTTGGTACAGTTACTTTCTCACATGGTCTGGTTCCTTCCTCTAACTTTGTCAGGCCAAGGAGCAGTAAGGATCCCCTTGTCTTTCTTGCCCAAGGTTACTGGGCCATCCCTCATCAACTTCACTAAATCCTGCCACAACTGTATAATTAGTTTCTTTATTAAATACTTATCAATTATCCAAAATGTGTTCTCTTTTTATCCTGCCTCCAAACCGATTGATAAAAATTTCTAGACTGGGAGAAAGAGCCTTCATTTTATTGATCTATTCCTGTTTAAGAAAGATCTTGTTACATATTGAGTCAACTATATCAACTACCTCTACTCATTTTGTCCACCTTCACCCCATATCTCTGGGGCCCACCAATCTATTTTCTGTATCTATGAGTTCATTTTTTTTGTTTGTTTCATTTTTGTTCTTTAGATTTCACATACAAGAGTTGTGATATGGTATTCTTCTCTCTCTGACTTAGTTCATTTAGTATAACACCCTCCAAGCTTTCTCCATGTTGTCACAATGCATGGCAAGAGTTCTATGGCTGGACAACACTCCATTGTGCATACATGTGTATGTCATGTCTTTTCCATTCACCTGCTGGCAAGTGCTCAGGTTCCTTCCATATCTTGGCTGTTGTAAATAGTGCTGCAGTCAATATGGGGGTGAATATATCCTTTCACATTAGTGTTTTTATTTCCTTTAGGTAAATACCTAGAAGTGGAACTGCTGGGTCTGTATGGTAGATCTGTTTTTAATTTTATGAGGAAATTCCATACTACTCTCTTTAGTGGCTGCATCAACCCAGATTTCTATCAACAGTGCATAAGGATTTCCTTTCCTTCACATGGCTGCTGCTGCTGCTGCTGCTAAGTCGCTTCAGTCGTGTCTGACTCTGTGCGACCCCATAGCCGGCAGCCCACTAGGCTCCTCTGTCCGTGGGGTTCTCCAGGCAAGAGTACTGGAGTGGGTTGCCTTTGCCTTCTTCAATGCATGAAAGTGAAAAGTGAAAGTGAAATCGCGCAGTCGTGCCCGACTCTTAGCTACCCCATGAACTGCAACCTCTCAGGCTCCTCCGTCCATGGGATTTTCCAGGCAAGAGTACTGGAGTGGGGTGCCATTGCCTTCACATGGCTGCTGCTGCTGCTGCTAATTTACTTCAGTCGTGTCCGACTCTGTG
>SJYX01013964.1:49212-62899 GCA_006410675.1 Oreotragus oreotragus | reverse complement strand
TCTCCTCCCTCTTAGACCTCTCTCTCACTCCCCTGTGCCACCTGTGTAGGTCACCATGATCTTGGGCAACTTTGGCCTGCACCAGCTTGGAGTGAGACTTGGGTTTCCAGCCAGAGATTGAGGCTGGGTCAAAGCGGTTAGAACACCAAATCCTAACCACTAGGCCAGTGATCAATGATACAGGCCCTGGCCTTTCATCTTTGCAGAAAGAATTTCCACAAAGCTGGAAAGTAGTGAAGCAAACAATTTGTTAAGAGGAAAAAGAACAGTATTGTGTGGATAGACACATGGGCAGACTCAGAGTGAGAGACCCTGAGGCACACTATCATGGCAGTTTAAACCACTTATGTGGGGCATTTCTTCCGTGTTTCCTTTGACAGCAATCATTTTAATTTGCCTGGTTCATAGTCTGTATTGGTAAATCTCAGGATCCTCCCCCGTGTGCATGCTCGTCTCTTGTGAAGTGAAAGTGAACGTTGCTCAGTTGTGTCCAACTCTTCGTGCCCCCTGGACTATAACCCACCAGGCTCCTCGGTCCATGGGATTCTCCAGGCAAAAATACTGGAATGGGTAGCCATTCCCTTCCCCAGGGGATTTTCCTGACCCAGGGATCGAACCCAGGTGTGCTGCATTGCAGGCATCTTCTCTACTGTCTAAGCCACCAGGAAGACTCTCTCATCTCTTTGCCATGATGGATTCTGCACAAAGGCTTATGAGTAGCCTGGCATTAGTCAGCATCACTCCTCTTTGATCTCCAAGGAGACTTTCTGTGCATGTGTGGTTGGGGAGGACTTCCCGGATGAGAAGGTGGTTCAGGTATGGCCTAGCTTCCTCCCTTAATTGTCCTGCTATTCTTGTCTTGGACTTTCAGTCCACAGGGAATGGATCTCTATTCGCTTTACCCTAGGGTGAGGGGGTGGTCAACTACTTCTTGCCTCAGGTGTAGAGCACTGAGCTAAGCTCCCTGTAGTATTCAGTGGTTCCCACTAGCTACCTCTTTTACACATGGTAGTGTATGTAGGTCAGACTCAATCTCCCTATTCATCCCACCCTGCTTCCCCCCTAACCCTGTGTCCACGGGTCTTTCCATTACTTCTGTATCTCCCGCTCCTGCCCTGGAAATATGTTCATTTGTACCACTAAAAAAATATATATTACAAAACTTTCTCAGGGCACCTCTTTTTGGAGGATGCGATATTTGGTATGCAATGGCTTGTGCCCATTGTTGCATCTTTCACCATAAAACAAGCTCCTTGCCTGAGGTACGTAATACAGAGCTGCATATCAGAATACCTGAGAACGCTCAGGTAGTGGTACGATACTACACACTGGGAGCAAAAACAAACTTTTATCTGAGTCCTGCTCAGGACCAATTGCTGACCTTTTATGAAAGAATCCATATTAATCAACGTGTAGCCAACTTGGTGGTTGACCTCCTCAAAGGAGTATTCTATTGAGGCCCTAGTATGAGTCTCTGATGATGACAGAATTTTATAGCAGTGGGAGCTCTACCAGCCTTTGTGAGAAGGAGCCCACACTACTGTGTTTGTCAGTAGCCACCATGGCTACCTCCGCCATAAGCCCATTGTACATATGTACGCTTGGCCTGAAAGACAGGTTGGCTGACAAGACACCAGTCATCCTATTCTTCCAGTTGTTCAGGGTCTACTCTCAATGAGTGTCTCTGAAGGATACAGATAACAAGTCACACACTTTCTACCCAGTTCTCTGTTTATCTATATGATTTTTCTTTCTCGTAGTCAAGGAAATCAATGGAATGAAGACCAGTGTCTTCTACTCTTAATTCTCACTCAAATACTGGGACTCTTTCATTGTTCTTTTAATTCAGAGTACTGAGATTCCTCCCTTGATCCTCCCTTTCAGCTCTTGTCAGATCCTGCATGTTACTTTTTGCCTGTTCCTTTCATCTTTCCCAAACTACTTGGGTTAACCAAGTTCTCCTCATTTGAACATTTGAGATGAAATCTATTTCCAGACACACCCTTAACAAATATAGGCATATTTGAACAAACATTTGAGAGGAGGTAACTAGAAGAATATTTTGAATAAAGGCAACAGGAAAATCAAAGACCCTGAAATTATAGCTTTCCCTTGATATTTAAGCAACAAGAAGGCTTGCATGGCCAATTAGAGCAACCAAGGAGTTGAGCAGGAGGTGAGGCCAGAGAAGAAATGTGGGCTGATAACTCACTACTCTTGGCACTCACTCAGTCTGATTCCAAATTCCAGCATGATTCCAAAAGAATTCTGCTGACCACATTATTCTAACTAGCATAGAATAGCACAAAGTTGTCACATGACAGGTAATATTTTTGTTCTAGCACCTAAAGTCAGGATTGCAAACTGTGTCCCACTAGCAAAATCTGGCCTGACCTCTTGTTTTTGTTTAAAAAAAAAAAAAGCTACTGGAATACAGCCAAGAATGTTCATTTACCAAATTCCTGTTGTGATAAAAACAGTATGGCTCACAAAGCCTAAAATATTTATTATCTGGACCTCTACAAAAATAGTTGGCTGATATTTTGCCTAAATGATAGAAACTATGTCATCCTCTCTAATCACCAAAGACGTAAAAGACAATGGATTTTTTTTTTTTTAATTTCTCCTTGACCTCAATCATACAGCTTGGGTCTGAGTTCCTGTTTTAGTAGAGCCCTGAACGCTTCAATCCACACTTTCTTTTCTCAAGTGCCAATTGACATTTGTGAAGGAAGTTATTTTCTGTGTGTGGTCTTGTATTCTTGGCTAGTACCCTCTTCTTTCTAGAGGATTCTGCCCTCTGTCTTAGTTTTCTGATTGCTTATCTGGAATTCAAGCTTCTGTTACACTTTGGCATCTTAGGCTTTTGTTTTCAAAAAGGCAGTGCCTGTCCCTTTAATGCTTTCTGTTCTATAGGATGTAGAGTGATTTGATCTCTGAGTCTTTCCCACTCTGCCTTATTTTGCTACAGGTAATTAGGCAAGGTTCTAAGCAGACACTGAGTCTGCTTTATTTGAAGTATTATTCTATTTCTGTAAAAAATACCTCATTAGAATGTAACTTGGTTTTTGGTACATTCTTGTCAAGCTAATCTAATTGAGAAACCTACATGTGAACATGCTTTCTGATTACTGTCTTGGCTACTGATGCAAGCTTTTTTAAAACAATTTTCCATTTTTATAGGCCTACCGATCAATGGAAACCACAGCTTCTTTGTTAGTTGTAAAGGCCTTGGAAATCTGAGTGACGGTTATAATCAAATCATTCATAAACAACAAACTAAGAAAAAGGAAGTTGAGTAGTCATCCAGCAGCCTGTAAAAGGTGTTCCGTCTCTGTTGCTGTTTTCCAGTCTACCTGTCTACCTGTCTAACAATTCTATCAAGATCATTATCAATCATCATCATCCTCAACAAAACCAAAAGTTTATTCAATTTCAGGAAAAGGAAGCCACAGCAACTGAATTCTTTGAACCCCTAATTTGAGATCATGTTAACCTGACTGAAAAGCCCATCTCATATTATCAATTTTTATATGGATAATAGTAATAATCTCAAACAGGTCTCACAATTAAAGGAACTGGAACCTAGAACTCTATTTGTAGACAGTCTCACTTGACAAGTTTACTCTATACAGTGACATTGGCTTCCAATTCCCATAAATGCTGCCTCCTTTTGTTTCTTCAATATAAAACATTTGCTTTACAAACACAGTGTTCAGATTACAAGAGAACTCCACAAGTCAAGCATATACACTGTAATTATACTGTAAGAGCTGTCTGTACAGGCATTTTCAGTGAAATCACCAAATAAAATATATTATTATATAAACTGTTCTTTATTAAATTGCTTACTTATAAACAAGCATCAAGATGTCTCCATAATCCGACATTTAGCTAAGGGAGACTAGTGCTATTCAGAAGTTTCTTTTTCTAGTTTCTTCAGTAATTTGGCTGTGATAAACATGAAGAAACTTAAGTTGCTAATTCAAACTTAAAAAAAAAACTCTAAACCTCAAATCCTTCTGTGTGGGCTGTGAATATATTAGTAGGTTGTTTTTCAGTCTGGTGAAGGATTGATGTGTTCTCTTTAAATGGAAGTTTTGATTACAACAAAATACAAAGTCTAGGGAAGACTTTTTCAATGCCAATAGTATTTAGAAATTCTTATACACACTTTTCTATTTGTTGAGATTTAAATGATTAGAAAATGGTTAACCATAATAAATGAAAAGTAGTTGTATAAATAATGTAACCCTGTTTTGTAATATTTCTAAGTGTTTGTAAAGAGAAGTATAAATTCAATGTTAATGTTTTCCTTTTACTATTATGTACTTAATTATGTGATGTTAGATTAAATTAGCTATTGTTTATGTAGAATCAATTAGATGTTAGGTATATGAGACATTTTTTTTTCACATGATTCACTTTTTATTCTTAAAAAAATAAACAACTGTCCCTATTTTACTGTGAATATATTAAAGCTGAAGAATCTAAGAGAGATGCCAAAAGTTAAACAGCATTAGAATTAGACATAAGTGAGTCAGACTACAAAGTCTATGCCCCCTTTCCTAGTCTAGGATATGTTTTACGTATTTTTACCTGAATTGCTTAAATGTGGGCAACAAAGTACCAAGTGTATAATAATTTTAGTTTCTGTTTCTACATATATGGACCTCAATTAGTGCATTTCCACAATTGAGAACAGAATAATACAGATAAACTATTTTTTTTCCATTTCCTTTATAAATTCTGACCTGAATTTATTTTATAAAAATTTAGGTTTACCAGCATGTTGTACACTCAGTAATTATGCTTTGGTACAATGCCTTTTACCTGCAATCTGCATTATATAAAAGACATTTCTGTAAAAGGAAATTGGTTTTAATGAGTAAGCTACAGAGAAATTTTCATCTCACACTTAACAATGAATATTACTGTTCTTATAATTTGTACTTCTCAGTCATAAGACATCCTTTTGTAGTTCTCATAATTGGTCTAATGAATTTCTAAAAATAAATGAAAGTCTAATTTGAGCCAATGCCCATGAACAATTCACTCATTCACGTCTAAATCACTGACCTGATTTGAAGACAAACCATGCCAAATGAAGTCATGCTTTTCTACTAAGTGTGTTGCCTCAGTGAGAGTTTTTGAATGGCCTGTTCTTAGATTTGAAGTGGGGATTTCCAGTGACAAAGAAACACAATTTGATCTCATAACTCTAGACACCACAGACTTATTTTAAATGACAGAAACTTAAGACTGGAAGAAAATCTGAGTCATTATCTAGTCAGTGTTTTCTACACAGTGGAAAACTTACTGATCATCTGGGATTTGACCAGTTTAGGAACATGATGATATACTCTACAAGTAGCATTCAAATCATTTCTCACCTGAGCAACGATCAGTACTTCTGAGCTTCTAGTACCCCTTATCACAGAATTATTCATTCAAATGTTCCCTTTTGTTGGAATTGTCAACACTGGAACTTGTTAAAGATCTTTGAAAGAAGGCCACTTTGTATTGTGTTAAGATACTAATCTCTGGTTAAGACTGTGTGTTAGGAGGGGGTGGAGTTGTAACACATAATCAAATGATAAAGTGACCAGAGAGATTTATCCAAGATCATCTGTATTTTTCACAGTTCTCTGAATGATGGATGAAAGAAAAAATGTATTTATTTCTACATTTGATCTTTGGCAACCAATATATTGGCATCAGTTATCACATTACTTTTGATTATTAACTGTAGTAGTATAAACACTAAAACCTATTGAATGGTTTCATTAAGAATAAAATTTTCTTACATTAGTAAGAATTTTGGCAATAATTTCTCCTAGTGTCTGCCACCAGCCAGAATTTTTTCAACAATTTTTCAAGATCAGATTCCAAAATTTTAAATTCTGTATGACAACAAAGTAGGCAGAGCACCAGAGAATTAATGTTTTTGAACTGTGGTGCTGAAGAAGACTCTTGAGAGTCCCTCGGACTGCAAGGAGATCAAACCAGTCAATCCTAAAGGAAATCAATCCTAAATACTCTTTGGAAGGACTGATGCTGAAGCTGAAGCTCCAATATTTTGGCTACTTGGTACAAAGAGCTGACTCATGGGAAAAAACCCTGATTCTGGGAAAGATTGAAGGCAGGAAGAGAAGAGGGTGACAGAAGATGAGATAGTTGGGTGGCATCATCAATACAGTGTACATGAACTTGGGCAAACTTTTGGAAATGGTGAGGGAAAGGGAAGCCTGGCATGCTGCAGTCTATGGGGTCACAAAGAGTTGGACACGACTTGATGACTGAACAACAACATGATGCTAACCATTAAAAGCCCCAAGAAGGAACAATATTAAGATTGAGAGATAAAGCATAATACAAAAATTTAGAATGGAATCATTTCTTTTGACATTTGTAGAAAGAGAAAAACCTCACAATTTTCTCTTCATCAATTAAAACATGTCTTCAGTGACAGGAAAGATTTTAAGAAAATATTATGAATAATTAGGTGTCAAAATAAAATGGACAAATTCTTACAAGCACATTAATTACCTAATATATCTCAATAAGAAATAGAAAATCTCAATAATCCTATGCTAATTATATAGCCTGAACCAATAATCAAAAATCCTCCAAGAAAGAAGAGCCCAGGGTCAAATGGCCTCACTGGAAAGTCCTACTAAATATTTAAAAAAGAATCAACATGAATCCTTCTCAAATTATTCCAAAAATAGAAGAGAAGGAAGTGCTTCATAAGTCATTATAAAAGGTTAGCATTATCTTGATACCAAAGCTAGAGACATATAAGCAAAAGGGAACTCACAGACCAATATCTCTTATGAATATACATACAAAAAGGAAATTAATAAGCAGCCTCACTTACAACATCATGTAAAAAACAAAATATCTAATAATAAATTTAACCAAAGAGGTAAAATAATCCTATACTAGAAACTACAAGACATCTTGAAAAAAGCAAGGTAAGACTTAAATAAATGAAAAGTTTGAAAGATTGAATATTGCTATAATTCAAATACTACCCATAGTAAATAAAATTGAAAGCCCAGAAATAACAATTGAATGAAGTTAATAATACAGAAATTTTTCTAAACAATTGACTTTCAAAAGGGTTCCAAGTATATTCAATGGAGAAACAATAGTTTCTTCAACAAATGGTGCCAGGAAAACCCGGATTTCTGAATGCAAAAAAACAAAGTTTTACATTACCTCACATAATGTAAAAGCTAATTCAAATTTTTTGATTAAGGACTGAGATGTAGATCAAAATCATAAAAGTCTTAGAATAAAATAAATGAATTAGTTTTCCCACTCTTGTATTTGACATTGGATTGTTTGGTATGATGTTAAAAGTAGGAGAAACACAGGTCACACAAATTGGACTTCACCAAAATTAAGAATTTTGTGCATCAAAGTACTTTATCAAAAAAGTGAAAAATTTACAGAATAAGAGAAATACATGCAAATCATATATCTAATAAAGCTTTAATAGTCACAATATATAAAGAATATGTATTGCTCTTCATCTTGTTTGTGATGCCAATTGTCTTCAGTCACACTGTTTGCACTGTTCACTGAAGCCAGGGTAGGCAAGGCACGAGCTAAGAAGGTGAAAGGAAACTAGAGGAGCCTTAGGAACAGCAGACAGGTTTATTCTCTCCCAGTTGACGCAGCAGACAGGATACATTCTCTCTTCTCATGGCTGACCCGAGGGACACAGCCATGATGCAGCCGTAAATACTGCTGCTTTTTACGTGGAGCTCATTTGTGAGCACTGCACAAAGTAGGGTGTGACCAAGCAATTACCTCCTGATGCGAACGTACAGTGCTGTAAGTAATATCTGCTGTTACATAAACTGTGCAAAGTTTGTTTACAGAACATCAGGTGAGAGCCCGACTGGTGTCATTATGTTAATTTCCTCACAGAATATCTACAACAAAGCAATAGAAATACAACAAGAAAGCAACTAAAAAATACATACAAATGGCCGAGAACCATACAAAAAGATATCTAACATTATTATTAACATTATTGCGGAAAATATGACTCAAAACCACAATAAGATACCACCTCATACCTACCAGAATGACTATAAACAAAATAAAAAGGGGGGTAATACCAAGTGTTGTTGAGGATATGGAGAAATCTGGACTCTCACACACTGCTTATGGGAATGTAAAATAATGAAGTTGATGACATAAATAGTTAAGCAGTTTCTAAAAAGCTTAAAGATAGAATGAACTCATTGAGGCAGAAATTGCTAGGAAGTCAGTGTAGAGCTCTGAGACTACAGTCTTGCTTTCAGTAAACATCTCACTCCACTAACCTAAAATATCCTTTGTCCCAGATTTCAGGAATGTGTCCTTGGTCTGGTAAAATATCAGCACTCAGATCCAGGGAAGGGCAGTAATTAACTTCTGTTCCATATTCCAAAGGGAAAAACAACTGCTGATCATTAATCTTAAACCTATACATCTAGTGCATTGTGAAATGGCCAGGGGGCATGAAAAAGACTGGTAACTTAAAGGATCAGGAGAAAACATAAAGATGTTAAGTTAAGCATCTTGACCTTTAAACTGATTGGTTAAAAATAACATGATTTAAGAACAAGAGCCAACCAAAAATGTGCAGATTAATACTAGTAAAGATATTAAACTGCTGTAATCCCTGCCTTATGGGGGGACTCTACCCCCTCTCAGTGTCTATGTGAAGAGCTTTGTAGTTTCCTTCTCTTTAATAAATCCTATTCACTCGCTACCGTGAGTGTTTGCATGTTCATGGATTCCATTCTTCAGCTCCACAAGCAAGAACACAGATTTTCATTTCAACGCGACTTAGCAGGTCCTTTCCTGTTAGGAAAATACCCAAAATATATACCCAAAATATACTCAAAATAATGGAGAGCAATAACAGCTAGAACTGTACATGCAACAACAGACTGGTTCAAAATTGGAAAAGGAACACAACAAGACTATATATTTCCACTCTGCTCATTTAACATATTCACAATGTAGTGCTGTGCTGTGCTTAGTTGTTCAGTCATGTCCAACTCTGCGACCGCAAGGACTATAGCCAGCCAGGCTCCTCTGTCAATGGGGATTCTCCAGGCAAGAATACTGGAGTGAGTTGCCATGCTCTCCTCCAGGGGATCTTCTCAGCCAAGTACAGCATGTGAAATGCTGGGCTGGATGACTCATAAGTAGAATCAAGATTGCCTGTAGACATATCAACAACCTCAGATATGCAGATGATACAACTTTAATGGAAGAAAGTGAGCGAAAGAAGAGAGAGGAAAAAGCTGGCTTAAACCTCAACATTCAACAAATGAAGAGCATGGCATCCAGTCCCATCACTTCATGGCAAATAGGTGGGGCAAAAGTGGAAATAGTGAGAGATTTTATTTTCTTGGGCTTCGAATTCACTGCTGACAGTGACTGCAGCCATGAATTTCAAAGACACTTTCTCCTTTGAAGAAAAGTTGTGACAAACCTAGATAGCTTATTAAAAAATAGAGATGTCACTTTGCCAGCAAATATCTGAATAGTCAAAGCTATGTTTTTTACAGTAGTCATGTACAGATTGGAAAGTTGGACCATAATGAAACCTAAGCACTGAAGAATTGGTGCTTTTGAAATGTGGTGCTGGAAAAGACTCTTAAGAATCCCTTGGACAGCAAGGAGATCACAATCAGTCAAACCTACAGGAAATCAATCCTAACTATTCATTGGAAGGACTGATACTGAAGCTGAAGCCTGAAAACTTTGGCCACCTGATGGAAAGAACTGACTCATTGGAAAAGATCTTGATGCTGGGAAAGATCGAAGGCAGGAGAAGGCGGGGCACAGAGGATGAGATGGTTGGATGGCATCACTGACTCAATGGACAGGAGTCTGAGGAAATTCACACATAGTGAAGGACAGGGAAGCCTAGCATGCTGCAGTTCATGGGGTCACAATGAGTCAGACACGATTTAGTGACTGAACAACCACAATTGAAAGCAATGAAAAGCAATGACTCAAACTGACACTTGTATGCCAGTAGTGATTATCCACAATAGCCAAAAGGTAGAAGGAAGTCAAATGTTCACCAATAGATATAAATATATCACATATATATATATTATTCAGCCACAAGAAGGATTGAAGATCTGACACATACTACAACATGGATGAACCTTGAAAACATTATGCTAAGTGAAATGAGCCACATACAAATGGGCAAATATTGTATAATTCTACTTACATGAATTATCCAGGATAGGCAAATTCACAGAGAAAGAAACTAAACTAGAAATTACCAGAGTCTAAGGAAGAGGCTTCCCTGGTGGCTCAGATGGTAAATAATCTGCCTCTAATGAATGAGACCTGGGTTCAATCCCTAGGTTGAGATGATGCCCTGAAGAAGGAAATAGCAACCCATTCCAGTGTTCTTGCCTGGAGAATTCCATGGAGAAGCCTGACCAGCTACAGTTCATGGGATTGCAAAGAGTTGGACACGACTGAGCAACTTTCACTTTCAGAGGAAGTGGAGAATGGAGATGATTGCTTAACGGATTTATGTTTGAGTTGAGAGTTTTTGTTTTGGTGACAATAATTTTTAGAAATAATAATGATGGTTGCTGAAGACTGTAACTAAAGTCACTAAATTGTACATAAAAAATGGCTAATATGGCAAACTTCTTTAATGTATATTCTACCACAGTAAACAAAGGTTAAAAGAAAAGTAAAGTGAAAAAAGTGAGGGTCTGATCTTAATGAATCAACATGCTATTCTCTGAAGCTTATTTTATCTTGTTTAAGTTATCCTGGTTAATTTAAATGGGAAAACAACAACATCAGATTCACATTTAATAAAATTATTCTAGAAACAATTAAAAAATGAGAAATTAGAAGAAAAAAAAAATAAATGTGATTCAACTATATGCTGTCTAAAAGACACATGTTTCATATTCAAAGACACAAATAGGTCAAAATTAAAAGAATGGAAGTAAATGTACTATGCAAACTGTAACCAAAAAGGAGCTGGAGTGGTTGTACTAATATAGACAAAATAGAATTTAAGATAAAAATTGTTAGCAGGGGCTGGTGCTTGGGGCTGGTACACGGGGATGATCCAGAGAGATGATATGGGGTGGGAGGTGGGAGGGGGGTTCAGGATTGGGAACTCGTGTACACCCGTGGCGGATTCATGTCAATGTATGGCAAAATCAATACAGTATTGTAAAGTAAAATGAAATAATAAAATTTTAAAAAATTGTTAGCAGAGTCATACATTTTGAAGTGATAAGAGGGTTGGTAAATTAATTAGCAAGACATACAATTATAAATGTATATGCACCTTAAAACAGAGATTTAAAATATGAAACAAAAACGGACAGAATTGAAGAGGAAAACAGATAATTCAATAGATGGAAATTTCAATACTCCCATTTTCAATCATGGCTAGAATCACTAGGCAAAAATTAACATGAATCTACACTAAGAACCAGCAGGAACTGGAAGCCATAAGAATAACCATACCACAAACAGCAGAATACAGATGCTTCTTATGTGCACCTGGAACATTCTCTCTCAGAAATTATGTGTTAGGTCATAAAGTAAGACTCAATAAATACAAATGATTGAATTCATACGAATCATATTCTTTGACCACAGTGGAATGAAATTACAAACCAATAACAGTAGGAAATTTGGAAAACTTCTGCTATAATATGAACAATATGAATGTTTGTGTTTCCTCAAAATCTGTATGCTCAAATTCTAAGACCCAAAGGTGATAATAGGTGCGGCCTTTGTTTTTTTTTTTTTTTTTACTTTGGGAGCTTATTTATTTATAATTTTTTAAAATTTTAATTTAAAAACTTTTTATGGGAGCTTTTTTTTAAAAAAAATTTTACTTTAGGATATTGTATTGATTTTGAAAGGTATGGTAAGTAATGGGCTTTCCTGTTGGTTCAAATGGTAAGGAATCTGCCTGCAATGCAGGAGGCCCAGGTTCAATCCCTGGATCAGAAAGAAGGGAATGGCTACCTACTCAATTATTCTTGCCTGAAGAATTCCAGGGACAGAGGAGCTTGGTGAGGTTCTCAAGAGTCGGACACGATTGAGCAACTAAACCGCCGCTAGTCTCCCTCATGGAAGATTTTGCTCTCATTATTTAGAAAAAATTGAAAAGTGAAAGTGGCTCCATCATGTCCAGCTTTTTGCAATCCCACGGACTGTAGCCCCTGCCAGTCTCCTCTGTCCGTGGACTTCCCCAGGCAAGAATACTAGAGTCGGTAGCCATTCCCTTCTTCCGGTTATCTTCCCTACCCAGGGATCAAACGCAGGTCTCCTGCACTGTAGGCAGATTCTTCATCATCTGAGACACCAGGGAAGCTCATTACTTAAACCCATTCCAAAGGTTCCACTATCATCACATTTGGGGCTTAGAATTTGAACATGTGAATTTTGAGGAAACACATTCAAATAAATGAGATTAGCTCCTTATAGAAGAAGATCCAGAGAGATCCTAGTGCTTCCATGATGTGAGACTACAGCAAGATGTTGAAACAGAGACCTTGCTTGACCATTCTTATACCCTGACCTTGGACTTCCAGCCTCCAGAACTGTGAGAAATAAATTTATGCTGTTTATAAGCTACCCAGTCTACTGTATTTTGTTTTAGCAGTCTGAATTAAACTAAGACTGTCAAAATGTGTGAAAATTAAAAACACACTCTTAAATGATCATTGGATAAAAGAAGAAATCAAAGAAAAATTAGAAAATAGTGTGAGATGAATGAAAATGGAAACACAACATCCCAAAACTTAGGGGATGTGCTTAAAACAGTGTGTAAAGAAACATTTATCATGGTAAATGCCTGTAATAAGAAAGAAAACAAAGATCTCAAATCAATAATGTAACAATCCATATTACTAACCTAAAAAAGAAGAATCTCTAGCCAAAACAAGCTGAGGGAAGGAAATAATGATTACAGTAGAAATAAATAAAATTGAGAATGAAAAAAAGAAGAAAAGCCTCAATGAAATAAAGGATAGTTCTTTGAAAATATTAACAGAAGTGACAAAGCTTTAGCTAGACTGAGCAGGAAATGAAAGGAGACTAAAATCACTTAAATTAAAAAAAAAAAAAAGAAAAGATGAAACATCACTACTGAATTTTCAGATACCACACAAGGTTTATAAGGGAATGCTATGAACAACTGTATGCTAACAGACTATATAACTTAGGTGAAATAGACTTCTTTGCTATTGTTTAGTTGCTAAGTTGTATCTGACTCTTTGTAACCCCATGGACTCAGTCTGCTAAGCTCCTCTGTCCATAAGATTATTTCCGAAACAGGAATACTGGAATGGGTTGCCATTTCCTTCTCCAGGGCATCTTCCCACCCCAGGGATCAAAACTGTGTCTGCTGCATCTCCTGCTTGGCAAATGAATTCTTTACCACTGAGTCACCTGGGGAAGTCCCATCCACCATGATCAAGTAGGATTTATCCTAGGAAGAAAAATGGAGTTTAACATTTTAAAAGTCAACATAATACATCAATAGACTAAAGGACTGCCTGGAGAATCCCAGGGATGGGGGAGCCTGGTGGGTGGCCGTCTGTGGGGTCACACAGAGTCGGACACGACTGAAGTGACTTAGCAGCAGAAGCAGCAGACTAAGGGA
>SJYX01013964.1:27353-47366 GCA_006410675.1 Oreotragus oreotragus | reverse complement strand
TGCTTATTTAACTTATATGCAGAGTACATCATGAGAAACGCTGGACTGGAAGAAACACAAGCTGGAATCAAGATTGCCGGGAGAAATATCAATAACCTCAGATATGCTGATGACACCACCCTTATAGCAGAAAGTGAGGACGAGATAAAAAGCCTCTTGATGAAAGTGAAGGAGGAGAGCGAAAAAGTTGGCTTAAAGCTCAACATTCAGAAAATGAAGATCATGGCATCCGGTCCCATCACTTCATGGGAAATAGATGGGGAAACAGTGGAAACAGTGTCAGCCTTTTTTTGGGGGGCTCCAAAATCACTGCAGATGGTGACTGCAGCCATGAAATTAGAAGACGCTTACTCCTTGGAAGAAAAGTTATGACCAACCTGGATAGTATATTCAAAAGCAGAGACATTACTTTGCCGACTAAGGTCCATCTAGTCAAGGCTATGGTTTTTCCTTTGGTCATGTATGGATGTGAGAGTTGGATTGTGAAGAAGGCTGAGTGCTGAAGAGTTGATGCTTTTGAACTGTGGTGTTGGAGAAGACTCTTGAGAGTCCCTTGGACTGCAAGGAGATCCAACCAGTCTATTATGAAGGAGATCAGCCCTGGGATTACTTTGGAAGGAATGATGCTAAAGCTGAAACTCCAGTACTTTGGCCACCTCATGCGAAGAGTTGCCTCATTGGAAAAGACTGTTTCTGGGAGGGATTCGGGTCAGGAGGAGAAGGGGACGACCAAGGATGAGATATCTGGATGGCATCACAGACACGATGGACGTGAGTCTGAGTGAACTCCGGGAGTTGCTGATGGATAGGGAGGCCTGGAGTGCTGCGATTCATGGGGTCGCAACGAGCTGAACATAACTGAGTGACTGAACTGAACTGAAGTGCATCTTTTCTAGAATGACATGTACATGTGTTCATTCACTGGGTAAAATTTTCAGACTGGATTACTTCACTTAGTTATACACATTTAAAATTTTCCCTTATCTTTACATGACTCGATGTGCTAGTTGCTCAGTCATCTCTGACTTTTTGCAACCCCATGGACTCCTCTGCAACTCCACCAGGCTCCTCTGTCCATGGAATTCTCCAGGCAAGAATACTGGAGTGAGTTGCTAGTCCCTTCTCCAGGGGATCTTCCTGACCTAGGAATCAAACTGGGGTCTCCTACATGATTTGATAGTTCTTTTCATCACTGAATAGCATTTCTTCGTATGGATGTGCTATAGTTTGTTTATAGTTTTGCTTATTGAATGACCTCTTGATTGCTACAATTTTTGATAATAATGAACAAAGCTGCTATAAATATATCTTTGCAAGAAATAGCCAAAGTGTTTTACAATGTGAAAGTGCCATCTATATTTCCACCAGAAAGGAATGAGAGTTTCAGTTTCTCAGCCTCCTTAAGACCAGGAACTGGCACTGTCAGGGTTTTGTTGGGTATTTTTTTGGAGCGTCAGGAGATCCAGAGACCTCCACCTCCAAAAGTCATCACATTGGGGATTAGTTTTCATCAAATGAATTTTGTGGGGACACAGATATTCAGCCTATAACAGTATATTTATATCATTTACATTAAAAGTAATTATTGATATATTTGGATTAATATCCAGCACGTGTCAGTGGTTTTATTTCCTGCATTTGTCCTATATTTCATTTCTGCTCTTTTTCTGCTTTTTCTGTTTTTGGTTAAGCATTACATATTATTCCATTTTATTGCTTCACTTAGCATTTATATTCTTTTCAAAATTATTTTAACAGTTGCTATAAGATTTACTCTATCCATTTTAAAGTAAATAAACTCCATCTGCAAATGGTGCTACATATAGCACTTCATTTGTGATGCATGGGTTCTATAAAAGAATTCTTAATCCTTACATCTTACCACTGTCACTTTGCCACATTCATTTCACTTACCATAAAGCTATAAATAACTGAGTTTATATTATTGCTTCAAATATTCATCAGATCAGTTACAATTTCAGTCCAACAAGGCAGAGCTCTTTATTATTTCTCTCTAAACTCTCTTGTTTCCTTTCTAAACATTTAGTAAGATGATACTTCCATATAATTGCAACAGCTCTTTATCAGTGAGCATTCCCAACAAAATTGGCATACCTGTGAATCAGGGACTTCTGTTATCATCTGAAAAAGAATTCTTTATTGGACATCCAACTGCATCTCTTGATGTTGTTTGTAGTTGGTTCAGACACTTTAATATTGTTATTTGGTAGTTTGTAAACCATTGAAACACAGCTGAAAGAGAGGATACTTGTCTCTTCTTGCAAATATATTGTACTAAAAACTATAATGGAGATTCACAGTGTGTTATCTTAGTTTTGGAGTGAGACCTAAATAACAGCACTTGTTTTCCCTGCTTAAAATTGGAACCATGTGACAAATTAGACTGATGTGAAAAGATGCTCAGCATCACTAATCAGTAGGGAAATGCAAATCAAAAGCACAAGACACCAACTCACATTTGTCAGAATGACAATCATCAAAAAAGACAAGGAACAAGTGTGATTTCCATTCTTAACCTCCTGTAGGTATAAATAATACTTCATTTATAGAAAGAAAACTTTGATTCATAACCCAACCTACATAACACAAACAGTAGGCTTCTCTGGAATCCAATCCTAGCTATTCCAGGAATTCTCTACTTGCTATTTAATATGTACTCATAAACGTAAGTTTACTGTGAATACAAGTTTTTGCTTTGTGACCAGTCATTGCAAGTTTTTTTTTTTTTTTAACCAAGAATCTATTGCTGCTCCTCCTGGCCTCTACTGTTGTTCCATGTGGCACTAGTATCTAGTTGAGGACTAGTTGCTGTTTCATTTCCTTCCAGATACAACAAATTTTGCTAAGGATCATCATCTGTTGGGTATTATCATCAATATGCATCAATGTTTCATAGCAACAGCAACAGTCAGGATAAAATCAGGACAGGCTAGGCTGTGGTGCAACAATAAACATCCTCAAAGTTCCAGTGGCTTAATAATGAGATCTATTTCTCACTCATGTCATCAGCTGATATAGAATTTGGGACTGTACCTCCCTGTCATCTCAAGATGCTGCCTACCTTCAAAACGTAGCCTCAGTGGCTGCCACACAGAGGAAGAGAATAAGGGTGGTCATCCATGGGGTTAAATGGCTAATTCTGAATTTATCTTAGTCCAGAGAATGCTACAGCCAGTTCACCCTGGTTTTAAAGATTAAATTTGTGCATCTTTTCCCAACTCCAAGTTTACTTGGATGCCATGTTGATAGCTCACTATCAGCTATGGTTTATTTATACCAGGAAAATCAGCAAACATTAGAAACAAGGTCTTTTGTTTGGGCAGAG
Organism: Oreotragus oreotragus; assembly: GCA_006410675.1. Taxonomy (NCBI): domain Eukaryota; kingdom Metazoa; phylum Chordata; class Mammalia; order Artiodactyla; family Bovidae; genus Oreotragus; species Oreotragus oreotragus. The sequence goes on along the minus strand of SJYX01013964.1, from coordinate 44,020 downwards.
TGTTTTGTTTTTAAAGAAGCAGCTCTTTAAAATAGAAACTATGCATATTTTTAATATTAAAAAATATCTCAAAGATATTTAAATAATAATAAAGTTCATGGTAGATGATATCTATTAAGTAATGCAGTCTTCTATTTATTTACTGCTTATAGGAGCCACAGAATCACAATAGTTGTATGCTTTTGCTAAGAATCAAAGTGATAGATGCCGGGAGCCAGCGTGAGGAATCCCGCCCGTGACAAGGTCATGAGGAAGGAAGCCTGACAAAATGCAAGGACGTGATCAGGCTTCAGGGGTTCCCCCTGGTATTTCCTGAGCATGTATCCCAAAACACAAAAATCTGCCGGCCTTTGTACTCTGCTTTTCCACTCTTCTGATATTCTCTGGAAAAAGTCAAATCAGGGCTTTAGTCTTCTGCATTTGAAAGGGATGTTTCAGCTCAAACCCCCTCTGATAACTCTCTAGCTTACCTAACAGGACCTCTTACAGCTTGTGAATTGCTTACAGCCCCCCAACTGCGAGAGGCACAAAGCTTAAAAGCCTCTTAAAGGTACAGAGCCTTTTCTAAAGAGTTTAAGATTATATTGGTAGAGGGTTTTCACTGTTGACTCAATGACTGCTGCCAGGCCTCCATATTCTTTATCTTTTAGACACCTGGGAGGATGTTAATCAATGTAAACGGGATATGGAAAAAGATATGTAGTAGTTTTGATGTTAGCAACACTAGACTTTTGAGTTAATTACTTTTCTTCTGTTATAAATCACTGTACTCCTTTTACTTGTTATAAATTCTGTATCTTTGCTATGTAAGAATGTAACTTTATTTAGTGCTGAGAGTGGCACCAGACTTTGGGAAGATCAACACAAATAAGTCTTCTGGTTGACAAATCCTTATCAGAAAAAAAGCTGTAAAATGTTAATTGGCCCTTTTGGCCAGAAGATAATGTAAATCACCTAAGACTTGCGTATACAATTAGGTATGCAGAGAGAAAGCCTGGTTTTGATAAAAGTCAGGGCTGCTGAAGCTGCATAATTTTGTATTAACATTGATCTCTATGTACAATCAAAAAGGTATAAAAGGCCTCTCTAGACAATAGAGCCCGGGGATAGTCGTTGGAAGGACTGGTTTCCCCTGTGTCTCCTCTTTACTCTAATTTCAGGCTGAATTCCCATCTGGGGCGTGGAGGCTCACCATGTCTACTTACTTGTCCCAGCTTCTAAGATCCATAAGAGAGAGAACCCAAGGCGGGGATCTCTCCGATATTCAAGTGGACGCCGGCGGCCTAACATAGATGGTGCAAGTTCCTTGTCTGGAACTTTATTGGCCTTCCACGTAAACCAAATTATTCAGCCTCTTTTCTTCACTTAATTTTCCTACTACACTATTTCTTCCTAATCTAATCTTGTATTAATAAATAAATAAGTCTTTCCTCGCCAACGCCGTCCACACTTTGAATTCCCTGGATCCACCGGGGCTGAACCCTGGCAGATAAGGTTTTTGGTTTGTTTGTTTGTTTGTTTTCCTATTGACATTTTACTGTATAAAATCATACATGGCTGAAAAGAGTGTAAATGAATCAGATACGATTTTTATTGACAGCTTTGAAATCTTATCACAGACTCATTACATGCTTTTAGGCTTAATTTCTGAAATAATAATTCAAGCTATCTGGATGGTATACTGAATGAACTTCATTTGCCAATATTATATTTTGGGAACAAGCAATTAAACTTGGATGCAGAAATATAGTTTCTAAAAGATACTGAGGGTTTTTTTTTTTTTAACTAGTTTCATTTGTGCAGAGGGCAACTTTTTTCTCCTGGATATACATCACATGCTTTGGACAATTACCAGAATAAAAATAGGAAAATAAAAACTTTATATTTTTCTACAGCTGCTCCTTTCAAATTCAGTGATCAGATATGACTGCTAACATAGTTCATAAGATGTGTTTGCTTCAAAAATTTGTGCATTGGTGAAGAATTATATGCGTTGAGTTATTAATTCTTTTACATTAATTTCATTTATGAAGTGCTTCTGGCCAAACTTAGAATTCACTTGAAAAAAACTATTCCAGGTTTCCCAGGTGGCCCTCGTGGTGAAGAATCCACCTGGCCAATGCAAGAGACATAAAAGATGTGGGCTTGATCCCTGGGTTGGGAAGATCCCCTGGAGAGGAGATGGCACCCCACTCCAGTATTCTTGCCTGGGGAATCCCATGGAAGAGGAACCTGGCGGGCTACACTCCATGTGGTCCCAAAGAGTTGGACATGACTGGAGACCTAGCAGGCAGCCAAAGTGCGCACTCACAGCAGAAGCACTTTTAGGTGGTGAACAATGGGCTCTGTCTGGGAAGGACAGCAAAGAACACAACAAACAGTGCCTCATGGAGCTTACATTCTATAAGCGTGGTGTGAAAGTGAGAAACTCCTGGGAGGCAACTTGGCCCTGCAGGTTTGTGTTGAACTTGACAGGCCTACATCCTATAAAAATAAAAAGAATAGATCAATTCAAGAGCCACTTAGGAGCCACGTCAGGACTAGAACCCAGGTGTACCTGATCCCTGGTGTGTGCTGATCTAATAAGACAAGCACAGATTAACTGGAGCATGTCGTTATATCCGCTTTAACTAGACTTTGCATTTTCAGATAGTTGTTTTATGGTTTAGCAAAAGGGTTTTGGATGTATGAAGTGAAAGTGTTAATCACTCAATCATGACCAACTTTTTGTGATGCCATGGACTATAGCCCCCACCAGGCTGCTCTGTCCATGGAATTCTCTGGACATGAATAGTGAAGTGGGTTGCCATTCCCTTCTCAAGGGATCTTTCCAACCCAGAGATCAAACCCATATTTCCTGCATTGCAGACAAATTCTTTACCCTCTGAGCCACCAGGGAAGCCCATATGGGTCAGTGCAGTACCTTACAGTGCTTAAGTTAATGGAGAGCCTCTAAAAATGTAAGCCAGGTCATATCACTCTAGTGAAAGCCTTCAATAACTCTCTTCTCTCAAGGCAAAAGCCAAAATCCTTAAAATGCTCTCTGGAGTCCTGTGTAATCTGCCCTTCTCTCTTCCTTTTATTTTTCTATCTGCACCTCCTATTACTCTCTCCTTTCTTATTCTAATCCAGTGGGGCTGTCCCTGCTTTCCATAGACTTATCAGTCACACTCCCACCTTAATGCCTTTGCATTGATGGTTCCCTTTCTGTGGAGAACTCTTCTCAGAGATTCCCAGGGCCTGCTTCCACACAACTTTTAGGAATTTTTCTCAGATGTCAACTCACTGACCTATCTAAAACTCCATCTCATCTTCTCCCCCTCACAATGCCTGATCCTGCTTCCCCTCCATGTCTTTTCTTTTTTTCATACTAACCATAAGGGCATGATGACCCACTCCAGGATTCTTGCCTGGAGAATCTCATGGACAGAGTTCCTAGAGGGCTACCGTCCATAGGGTTGCAAAGAGTTGGACAGGACTGAAGCAACTTAGCACACACAGAACCACCTAAGCTATTATGTAATTTAGTTTTTATTTTAAAATCTCTATTTTCTATTGTCTTTTTCCCCAGTTGCAATATAAGTTCCTCAAGGATAATTTTTTTTTTTTTCTGTTCTGCTCAGGTGGTGTATCCCAAGCACCTAGAAAAGTATTCTGGAGTGTAGTAGACACTTAGTTAATACGTGTAGAAGAAATGGGTGTTGACATTATGTTTATTATATAATGACCATGTGCTATTAATAGAACAGTGTTCCTTAACCTTTTGGCACCAGGGGTAAGTTTCATGGAAGACAATTTCCCCACAAATTAGAGACAGTGAAGGGGAGTGGGAGTGGGGGGAGGAGGTGTAGTTTCAGGGTGATTCAATGCATTCCATTTATTGTGCACTTTATTTCTAGTCTAATGAATCCACTGATTTGACAGGAGTACTGGTCCAGGGACTCCTGTTATAGACTAAAGGGGTCTAACATGTATGGAACATGGCTCTGTTCTCACCCAGTCCTATCTAGGAGACTGTCTTTTCACATAAGACTGAAACGTTTCATATAATACATTCACACACACATTTGTGTATACATATATCTAACTTTGAAGACATTAATGAATATATTAAAATTCTAAAGGCTTTATGAAAAGATGGAAGAAGAAATTACTTTACACTAAAGCATTTCCTATCAGTTCAGTTTACTTGCTCAGTCGTGTCTGACTCTTTGCGACCCCATGGACTGCAGCACTCCAGGTCTTTCTGATCAATTCCTGGAGTCCACCCAAACTTGCCAGTGAGTCAGTGATGCCATCCAACCATCTCATCCTCTGTCATCCTCTTCTCCTCCTGCCTACAATCCTTCCCAGCATAGGGACTTTTCAAATGAGTCAGCTCTTCCCATCAGGTGGTCAAAGTATTGGAGTTTCAGCTTCAACATCAATCCTTCCAATGAACACCCAGGACTGATCTCCTTTAGGATTGACTGTTTGGATCTCCTTTCAGTCCAAGGGACTCTCAAGAGTCTTCTCCAACACCACAGTTCAAAAGTATCAATTCTTCAGCACACTCAGCTTTCTTTATAGTCCAATTCTCACATCCATACATGACTACTGGAAAAATCATAGCTTTGACTAGACTTACTTTTGTCAGCAAAGTAAGGTCTCTGCTTTAATATGCTGTCTAGGTTGGTCAGAGCTTTTCTTCCAAGGAGCAAGTGTCTTTTAATTTCATGGCTGCAATCACCAGCTGCAGTGATTTTGGAGCCCAAGAAAATAAAGTTTGTTAAGTGGGCCTTAAGGAGCATCTCTAGGAACAGAGTTGGTGGAGGTGATGGAATTCCAGTTGAGCTATTTCAAATCCTAGAAGATGATGCTGTGAAAGTGCTGCATGCAATATGCCAGCAAATTTGGAAAACTCAGCAACGGCCACAGGACTGGAAAAGGTCAATTTTCATTCCAATCACAAAGAAAGGCAATGCCAAAGAATGTTCAAACTATCGCACAACTGCACTCCTCTCACACACTAGTAAAGTAATACTCAAAATTCTCCAAGCCAGGCTTCAACAATACATGAACCATGAACTTCCAGATGTTCATGCTGCGTTTAGAAAAGGCAGAGGTACCAGGGATCAGTTTGTCAACATCCATTTGATAACAAAAAAAAAAAAAAGCACTTCCTATAAATGCCCTTAAACATATATATATATATATATATATATATTTTTTTTTTTGCTTTCTCAAGTGCTCATTTCTTATGACAGCTGCCATATTTATGCTTTCTCCCAGGTTCTTTCAACCATCTTCTCAGGTGACCTCTTTCCAGTATTCTGTGATTAAGTCCCACCAAGCCTTTTCCCAACTACATATCTACCTTTTGTTGAATTCAGTAAAGCAAAAAGCCCTGCTAGGAATCCTCCCATTGTATATATCTACCTTTCATCAAATTTGGCAAAACAAAAAGCATTGCGAAAAGTCCTCCCTCCTCAGCAGTGATTATTGGAGCTTGTAGTGGAGAAAGGGTATTATCTTGTTGTTTTATATGAATACATCTTCTCCACAGTCTTTAAGAATTAAAGGATATTGCTTATGACACTTGAAGGCAAAGATAGAACAAATTTATTCTATGAGATAAGTGGTTTGCAATCCATAAAAATGAACCTGACCAATATTTTTGTTTTTGCCTCAAAAGATAAGAGAGTAATACTCAGACAATACAAGAAAAGCAAGTCAAACTGAGCCTACGATATCATACTACTATAGTCTGATAGTCTATGATATAGTCCTGGACTGTACTCAGGACCCTAAGAAAAAAGTAGTAAAGGGAGATTTAATCCAAAATCAAAATGAGACCAAGAAATAAAAATTTAGAAATTTTCAGATGAAACAAATTATAAATAAAATTCATAGAGATGGTATTAGCCAACAGGAAATAGATAGTTAAATTGAGTGCAAAAATAATAATTCATTAGGCAGTAGTCCATAGAAATAAAGTTGAAGAGGAAAATTTAACTGTCAGCTCATTGTGGGAAAAAATTCAAAATATTACACTGTAACCTCATAGTGTTTGGTTGCTAAATCTGGCAGTCATTCAAACCTTCATACTCCATATGCTTTGTTTCAGTGCAAATTCAGGTATGGGGGTCGTCAGAAGGGTATCTCATGTCCACAGCTGGCTTTGTTGATTTCCTGCATTCCTAGGGACTTAACTATAGAACCACATGGAACCAAGAAACAATAACTCTGAGGTTACTTTCAAACGTTTATCAACCTGCAAGGCCATCAATCATATATTTCAAAATTCAGTGCATCAAAATTTGACTGTTAAAAAGATTTGCACTATACACACATGCATAGGTTAAAGCATCTGCCTGCAATGCAGGAGACCTGGGTTTGATCCCTAGGTCAGGAAGATCCCCCTGGAGAAGGAAATGGCAACCCACTCCAGTATTCTTGCCTGGAGAACCCCATGGACGGAGGAACCTGGTAGGCTACAGTCCACGGGGTCGCAAAGAGTCAGACATGACTGAGTGACTTCAGTTTTACTTTCATGTACATATGTATATATATAAAGTAAATTCTTTATATAATATTACTCAGAGTAATGGGATTAAAACTGTTGATGATGGAGAAACTAACATGTGTGCTCAGTAGTTTCCAGCTCTGTGACTCTTTGGACTGTAAACCTCCAGGCCCTTCTGCCCATGATATTTTTTAGGCAATAATACTAGAGTGGGATGCCATTTCCTCTTCCAGGAGATCTTTCCAACCCAGGGATTGAACCCACATCTCTTGTTACTCTTATACTGCAGGTGGATTTTTTACCCACTGAGCCATTAGGGAAACCTGAAGAAACTAAATGAAGTCTCCAAGTTGTCATTCCTCTTTCATCTTTTTTTTTTTTTTTCTCATACAGGATATTTGAGATGTGTATAAGAGACAGCAGTGAAGGGGAGTGGGAGTGGNGGATTGAACCCACATCTCTTGTTACTCTTATACTGCAGGTGGATTTTTTACCCACTGAGCCATTAGGGAAACCTGAAGAAACTAAATGAAGTCTCCAAGTTGTCATTCCTCTTTCATCTTTTTTTATTTTTCTCATACAGGATATTTGTAATGAGATTTCCCTGAAAACCTGTTTCATTATTTTCATCATTTCTATTCTATTGTGTTAGCATCCCCAAAGAAATATTTAAAATGAATAGGAAACAGATGAATATTTGTGATAATTTCTCTACAATTATTTCTTTGCTTTCAGCTAAGAGAAAGCATTCTTTATTTTCTTTGGGAATTATGACTATTGATTGATATGCTACTATTTTTGTCTCTATTGCTTTACCTTGTCATCAAAAGCTTGCAAGTGACATAAGTAAATACTAACTATTTTCTAGTTCAAAGACTGTAAAATATGGAATTGTTTTCATGAAACTTGTATTCCAATAGAGATGACAACTTTCACAATTAAATCATATATAGCTATAAATTAAAAATTATTTCTTTGAGAAAGAACAGTATTCTGTTTTTTGGGAAAAATTGATGTTTGATAAGGGAACTATAAACTGTTTAGAAATTATTGAGGCAAAAACTTGAGATTTGCCAAAGATTCAGTAGCACTGCTAAGATTAAATGCTTCTGTCAATAGCATTATGTAATTATGCACACTTTGATTGGCTACTAACAACTGCACTTTGTTTTTTTGTTTTTCACAGCCTCCCAGATTATTGCTCAAGAATGTAAGAATTTCTATCCCCTATCCTGCTGCATTTTACTGAATTATTGGTACTAGATCTAGAAGACTAGTTAATTTAGAGTAGAAAAGGTGAGGAGTAGGTGTGGGTGATATGGGAATGGAGAGGAAAGCAGGTGAGACTATGTAGAAACTTGTTTACCATGTAAAGAGCTTTGGTTTTCATTGTAAGAGCATTCAACAGCCATTTTGCAAATATATATTGTCAATCTACGATAGGCCATTGGATATTTGCAAATATGTGCTAGCAAAGACAATAAATAAGTAAATGATGTTAGATGTTTGAAGGTGAAAATAACGTAATGTGGAAGGAGGATAGAGTCAGAAGTAAGTAGGGCTGAGGAAACTGTGAGCAATGACATGCTCTACTTTGCCTTGTATGGATGCATTTTTCACAGCAAGATGAAAAATGAACTGAAAAGGAGACTTTTGCAATAGTTCAGGCCAGAGGTAATGGCTTGGCCCACTAGTGATGGTGGAGATCATGAAAAGTGAACAGATTTAAGATACATGTTGTTCAGTAGCTGTCATTTCTGATTCTCTGAGACTCCATGGACTGCAGCATGCCAGACTCCTCTATCCTCCACTATTGCCTGGAGTTTGCTCAAATTCATGTTAGTTGCTACCTAATCATCTAATCCTCTGTTGCCCCCTTCTCCTCTTACCTTCAATCTTTCCCAGCATCAGGGTCTTTTCCAATGAGTTCCCTCACTGTATCATGTTGCCAAAATATTGGAGCTTCAGCTTTAACATCAATGCTACCAAAGAATATTCAGGACTGATTTCTTTTAGGACTGACTATTCAGATCTCTTAGTAGTCCAAGAGACTCTCAAGAGTCTTCTCCAGGACCACAATTTGAAAGCATCATCTCTTCAGTACTCAGCCTTCTTTATTATCCAACTCTCACATCAGAACATGACTACTGGAAAAACCATAGCCTTGACTATAGGAACCTTTGTTGGCAAAGTGATGTCTCTACTTTTTAATGTGCTGTCTAGCTTTGTCATATCTTTTCTTCCAAGGAGCAAGTATCTTTCAATTTCATGGGTGCAGTCATCATCCACAGTAATTTTAGAGCCCAAGAAAATGAAATCTGTCACTGCTTCTGCTTTTTCTCCTTCTATTTGTCTGGAAGAGATGGGACTGGATGCCATGACCTTAGTTTTTTAAATGTTGAGTTTCAACTCAGTTTTTTTACTCTCCCTACTCACCCTCACAACAAGTAAAACTGACGGGCCTTTGTGATACATTTGATATGAAGGATGATATAAGAAAGAAATATCAAGTGTGTTTCCTTTGCAGAACTGATCAATCACAGACTATTTTTGAGATAGGAAACACTGGGGAAGGTTAAATTGGTTCTTATTTTCCAGCTGGTAGTAATCAGGAAAACCTTGAATCAATTCTTTAGTAATTCACCATGACTTATGACATGGCATGACCTGAATTATTGTACATATATTCTTTTTCTTTCATCTTTCTATACATCTGTTGGCTGTTTGTAAGCAATTTTGTATTTTAAAAGTGGTTCTGATTAACCTAGAGTTAGTAATAAGTTAACATGATAGAAGAAAAAGGTTGGAAAAGTGTTGCTACCTAATTTAAAGACTTATTCTAAACCTAAGAGTAATCAAGACAGTGTGGTATTGGCGAACAAACAGACAAGGAGATCAACAGAACAGAATGAAGAGTCCGGAAACAGACACCCATAAATACAGTCAACTGACAAAGAGCAACTACAACATAATAGAGTAAAGGTAGTCTCTTCAACAAATGGTACTGGAACAACTGGAAATCCGTGTACCCCAAAAAAGAGAAGAATCCAGATATAAATATTGCATTCTTTTAGGAAAGATTAACTCAAAATGAGTCAGAGGCCTAAATGCACAAAACTATAAAATTCTCATAGAATATAACACAGAAGAAAAATTAGATGACCTTTAAAATACAACTTTAAAATTTTAAATTGAAGCAATGACCTTAACAGACACATCACCAGAGAGCATATACAGATGAAAGCTAAGCATATTAAAAAATGTTTCACATAGTTTTATTAAAGAAATGCAAATGAAAACAGTAATTAGATACCTAAATTCTTATTAAAATGACCAAAATCTGGAACACTGACATTAACAATGAGAGAAGGTGTGCAGAGCAACAAGAATTCTCCGACACTGTTATTGAGCTAATAAACTGGCACAAACAATTTAAAGAACAGTTTGATGGCTCCTTACAAAACTAAGCAAACCCTTACCATACAATTTAGCAATTATGCTTCTTGATATTTTCCCAAAGGAGTTGAAAACTTATGTCAAAACAAAAGTTTGCACAAGATGTCTACAGAAGTTTTATTAACAATTTCCAAACCTTGGAGGAAACTAAGATGTCTTTTGGTAGGTGAATTTGTGATTGCTATTCAATTGCTCAGTCGTGTCCACCTCTTTGTGGCCCCATGGACTGCAGCGAGCCAGGCTTTCCTGTCTTCACCATCTTCAAGAGTTTATTCAAACTCAAGTCCATTGAGTCAGTGATGCCATCCGATCATCTCATCCTCTGTTGTTCCCTTCTCCTCTTGCCTTAGATCATTCCCAGCATCAGGGTTTTTTCCAATGAATCAGCTCTTTGCATCAGGTGGCGGAAGTACCAGAGTTTCAACTTCAGCATCAGTCCTTCCAATGAATATTCAGGATTGATTTCCTTTAGGATTGACTGGTTTGATCCCCTTGCCGTTCAAGGAACTCTCAAGAGATTTTTCCAACACCGCAGTTCAAAAGCATCAGTTCTTCGGGGCTCAGTCTTATTTATGGTCCAACTCTCACATCAATCCACACCAGTACTCTTGCCTGGAAAATGCCACGGACGGAAGAGCCTGGTGGGCTACAGATAATGGTATCGCAACGAGTGGAACATGACTGAGTAACTTCAGTCACTCACTCACTCACTCACTCTCACATATATTCATGACTACGGGAAAAACCATAGCTTTGTTGGCAAAGGTGAATAAGTAAACAGGTAGTAGATGAATAAGTAGATAAAATGTGGTGTGTCCCAACAATGCAATTATTCAGCACAAAATTAAATAAGCTGTCAAGCTGTCAAGTATAAAGACTTGGAGGAGCCTTAAGTACATAATTACTAAGTGAAAGAAGCCAAGCAGAAAAGTCTACATCCTCTTATTTTAACTATATAACATTCTGGAAAAGACCAGACAACAGAGAAAATAAAAAGATCAGTGATTCCTGTTGGGGTGAGGGGTGGGGAATGAATAGGCAGAGCACAGAGATCTTCCAGGTCAGTGAAAATACTCTGGGTGATATTATGTTATTATAATGTCATTATACATTTGTCCAAACCCATAGAATGTACAAATCCATGAGTGAAATCTAAGGTATACGCTCTGGACTTTGGATAATTAAGATATGTCATTGTAAATTTTTCCTTGGTTAAAACAAAAAAGAAAAAGAAAATGCAGCGTTCTAGTCATTATATTGATAATGGAAGAGGCTATGTGCTGTGAGGTCAGAGAGTCTATGGGAAGTCTCTGTTACTTGCCTCTCAATTTTGTTGTAAGCCTAAAACTTCCCTGCAAAAAAGGTTTTAAAAAGTTAGTGGGACACAAGTCTGTTCATTTAATCTCATAAAGTAGCACAAAATCATTATTTGCATTTATGGAAGCTTACAATTGCAGTGGGTATATTCTCTTTCCATCCATCATGAATTGTAGTATACATATCAGATGATTAGCTCTTGATTGCAATGTAAGTGCTTGACATTAAGCTTTTGATTGTTGATCCATCCATGTCAAATATACCATCTGGAATAAACATATTGCCAGCTACACAACTAGAAAAAGAGCCAGAACATTTTACACATAAGGTTCCTTTTTTTTTTTTTTTTTTTATAGCTCTGATTGATTTAGATAAATGACCATTTGCAGTCAAATTCTGGCTTTTACATTCCTGTACTTTACCACCAGCTCTTATGCTTTATTTCTTTAATTTCTTTTAAAAAGTATCTATTTATTTGGATGCCTCAGGTCTTAGTTGCAGCTTGAGTGATCTTCTTTAGATCATGTGGGATCTTTCATTAAGGCACCTGTGTGTGGGCTGAGTTGCCGCATGGCATGTGGGATCTTAGTTCCCTGAATAGGGACGGAACCCATGTCCCCTGCATTGCAAGACTGATTTGAAAGTCCCCTTGCCCTTATGTTTTAAATTCACCAATAAAAAATGAACCTGCAAAATCCTGAGTACTCCACCTTTGACGTCAATAAAAAGAACCCTATGTCTTCTCTCTCTCTCTTTCTATCCCCAGCCTCTCTGTTTTAACCCAAAGTGTGACTTTTACCCTCTAGAACTTGTGAGTAATAAACCTGTTTGCTAAATTCCTTGGTGGTTTTTGCTAAGCTGCATCTTGCAATCATAATAACCCCAAAGGCCAATCCAGTCACAACACCGGCTCCAGGGTTCCCACAAATAGTCCTGGCCTCACTGAATGCCCACAGGCATTTCCAGCCAATGACATCACTTACAAACAGGCTGAGACAGACACAAACAGGTACTCATCCAATAAATTTTATTGAGCATCTGAAATATGTATGTCACATTACATCCTATTGGTTCATTCTTATAGAGAATCAAACTTATTTTCAGGCCTCTGTATTTACTTATCCTTGAATTTGGGGAACTGCCAAAAGCGTCAGAGAATGGTTTTTGCGTGTAACTTTTGATGTTGCTTTTCACATCTATCTCTTATTTCCAGCTGTTGCTTGTGTAGGCCTTCTGGAAACTGTCCACTATCAGTAGAGTTTTCACAATGAAACGGTCACACTCTCACTCATAACTTGTTAATTCTATGAGAGGAAAATTTTGCTCTGGACATGGTAAGACATATTTTATTCAGACTACTGCAGTAGGAGAGACTTCAGTGTAAACTGAGCTTGAAACAAATGTCAGGAGGCTTTTCAAGAACTGGAGTATGTTAAAGAAAAAACACTGAAGAAAAACACTGAAGCATGCTGGAAAGGACGGTTTGGACAATGTGATTAAGCCGTCTGCACTTGCTAATTGACACTTATTCAAAGAGGAGAAACAACCACTTTGTCTATGACAGGAGGTAGTTTTGCAGAGTTCATCAAAGTTAGACTCTTACACTCCCATAGGATCTAATCAATTAGGAAGTTAAGCTCTAGATGCTTGCATTTCAAAGAGAGGACTCCCAGATCTTTGAGGAAAGAGTTCTGAATAGTAGGAGATTTATATCTCAAAGGGGCAAAGAAAGGATTTTAATCACAAATTTTCAAAAGTAAATGCTTTAAGAAAGGGAGGTTAGCAATGTATAATTAAATTTTGGCTGGAACAAATAGTCAATTCTTCCTGCAGTGCTGAGCTCTCTTGAGCAGTTCATTTTTAAGAGAATTGGGGTCGTCCTAGGGACATTATCTTGGATTAAAGAAACTAGGCTGCCACCCCTTCTCAATGTAGAGGTTTGAACAGAATCATTTGCACCAGGAGTTCTGCAGTTTTCAACTGCAATATTGTAATTTATATGAGGATATATATTTGGTCATTTAGATTCCATAATACCCAAAAAAGAACAATGGGAACATCTTCTGTTATAATAATTGGTCTCTTGTCCTCAGTTCCTGAAATCACTTCAGAGCCATAAAAGTGAAATGGGTGTGCTGCTATTCATAACAACCACCACAGCTGAGCTTATATTAATGAGGTGACTTTTGGAAAGCCACTAAGGCTGGGGGCTGGAGGCCAGGGCAACCAATCAAGAATAGAGTGGTGGAACTTTTAGTTTCATCCCCTGATTGCTGAGGAGGAAAGAGAGTCTAGATATTGAATTTTATACCCATGACCAGTTATTTAGTCTATCATGTCTATGTGATGAAGCCTTCATAAAAACACAGAAGGAGGGAGTTCAGAGAGAGCTGGGGGAACCAGAACACTTCAGTGTGCCCTATGCTGGGGCCACACTCCACAGGGACAGAAGCTCCTTTGCTGGCTGTCTCACCCTGTGTGTCTCTTCCTCTACCTGTGGATTTGTATCATATACTCCCCTTTATAATACATTGGTAATCTTGGGAGTGTGCCTTCTGTGAGCCTTTCTAGCAAGCTAATCAAACCCAAGGAAGTGGTCGTGGAAACCTCCATTTATAGCCAGCTGATAAAAAACACAGTGTTGTGCACAGATAAGCAACACTGGCACTGTGCTGCTGTCTGAAGTGGAGGGTTGTCTTGTGGGCTGTCTTGTGGGACTGAGCCTTTAACTTGTGAAATCTGATGCTGGGGTTCAAGTAGACGGTGTTAGAACTGAGTTGAATACGCACAGCTGGCATCTGGAGAATTGGGTTTTTTTTGGTGGAGAACCTCCTCCCTTGCACCACACACACACACACATACACATACATTTTGTAACTTGGTGATTAAAATATTTTTATCATTCAATTCCTATCACTTAAAATTGCACACAGCCATCATGTTGGTGACTCACCTGTGTGTCTCTTCCTCTACCTGTGGATTTGTATCATATACTCCCCTTTATAATACATTGGTAATCTTGGGAGTGTGCCTTCTGTGAGCCTTTCTAGCAAGCTAATCAAACCCAAGGAAGTGGTCGTGGAAACCTCCATTTATAGCCAGCTGATAAAAAACACAGTGTTGTGCACAGATAAGCAACACTGGCACTGTGCTGCTGTCTGAAGTGGAGGGTTGTCTTGTGGGCTGTCTTGTGGGACTGAGCCTTTAACTTGTGAAATCTGATGCTGGGGTTCAAGTAGACGGTGTTAGAACTGAGTTGAATACGCACAGCTGGCATCTGGAGAATTGGGTTTTTTTTGGTGGAGAACCTCCTCCCTTGCACCACACACACACACACATACACATACATTTTGTAACTTGGTGATTAAAATATTTTTATCATTCAATTCCTATCACTTAAAATTGCACACAGCCATCATGTTGGTGACTCGTATTCAACCCAACACTTGGTGCAGTCAGGAATCTTCAATCTCAGACATTATTTGAGCAATTCTTTATCTACTCATATAACCTGTAATGCTTATTGTATCTTTCTGCTATAGGTTGTATTTTAAAAACATCATTTGGGTTTCTATGGGCATGTATGTAGTTGAGAATGAACTAAAGTAAGATTCTTAATATATGTAGCTTCAAACCACTGTTTTCTACCTGCATGTAAGACTTTTTCATACATCTTTATTTCCAGAATCTCCTTCATATTTTCTTAGGAAACTCCTCATTTTCCCCCGCTCCATGCTGTCTCCTATTGGATTCACTCCCTTATTTCCATCTGAGAAGACAATGTATGTCAGAAGAATAGGATTCATACCTCTCATAGGCTAAAATGCTCCATTAAAAAAAAAAAATCAGTGAATGAATTGATTCATTGAAATTGAATGAATTGATTCATTGAAAATCAATGAATCTACTGATACCTTTGTGCGACCCCATAGACGGCAGCCCACCAGACTCCCCCATTCCTGGGATTCTCCAGGCAAGAACACTGGAGTGGGTTGCCATTTCCTTCTCCAATGCATGAAAGTAAAAGTGAAAGTGAAGTCGCTGAGTTGTGTCCAACTCTTCACGACCCCATGGACTGCAACGCACCAGGCTCCTCCATCCATGGGATTTTCCAGGCAAGAATACTGGAGTGAGATGCCATTGCCTTCTCTGACTGATATCTTAGGAAGGAGATATTATATGATTATATTCTTCATATAACATTTTATCTGAATCACATCAACTCAACCAGCATTTCTACCAGTATTTATTCCTACACTTGTTGGAATTTTTATTCTAGCTCAAGATAAATATTTCTTAAAAATGATGATTTCTGTGAGTGAATTTTGAGATGTTTCTATTTGACTTTTTAATTGAATGAATCATACATAGATGGACTTAGAAAGTATTATGCTAAGTGAAATAAGTCAGACAGAGAAAAAAAAGACTCTATGTTTTTTATATTAAAATATTTATATTGGGGGGATCTAAAAATTTTTTTTAAATTGTATTTTAAAAAATAGAAATAGCTTTATCGACATAGGGAGCAAACTAGTGATTACCAGTGAGGAGAAGCAAGAGGGAAGGGGCAAGATAGGGGAAAGAGAGTAAGAGCCACAAACCACTAAGTATAAAATAAATAAACAACCAGGATATATTGTAAAGAACAGGAGAATATAGCCATTATTCTGTAATAATGTTAAATGGAGTATAATCTATAAAAATTTTCAAAATGTACTAGTGATTACCAGTGAGGAGAAGCAAGAGGGAAGGGGCAAGATAGGGGAAAGAGAGTAAGAGCCACAAACCACTAAGTATAAAATAAATAAACAACCAGGATATATTGTAAAGAACAGGAGAATATAGCCATTATTCTGTAATAATGTTAAATGGAGTATAATCTATAAAAATTTTCAAAATGTAATTCAAAAATGTTGAATCACTATGTTGTACTATGTAAAGCAACTATACATTGTAAAATAATTATGTATATTTTTAAATTATGTAATTTTTATTATGCAAATTTACATAAATTTGTATTATGCAAAATCAACTGTATATCAATTAAAAATTCAGTTCAGTTCAGTCACTCAGTCGTGTCCGACTCTTTGCGACCCCATGAATCGCAGCACGCCAGGCCTCCCTGTCCATCACCATCTCCCGGAGTTCACTCAGACTCACGTCCATTTAAAAAGTTAAAGAGCCATAAAACCAGTCCATTCTGAAGGAGATCAGCCCTGGGATTTCTTTGGAAGGAATGATGCTAAAGCTGAAACTCCAGTACTTTGGCCACCTCATGCGAAGAGTTGACTCATTGGAAAAGACTCTGATGCTGGGAGGGATTGGGGGCAGGAGGAGAAGGGGACAACAGAGGATGAGATGGCTGGATGGCATCACTGACTCGATGGAT
>SJYX01013963.1:59150-199373 GCA_006410675.1 Oreotragus oreotragus | reverse complement strand
TACACATCTGGTGGGCTGCCGTCTATGGGGTTGCACAGAGTCGGACACGACTGAAGTGACTTAGCAGCAAGGTTAACAGCTCAGTCGGCAAGCCTTTTGCCTGGGGGAGGGGAATTTTAAGTCAGTTCCTGAGTTCGCCAGTTTGCTCTGCTGTTCCTAGTTCACCAGTTTTTTTCCTTATTGCATCTCCACACTGGTGGGCTTCACCTAAAGCTTCATCAAACAGGACAGAAGGGACAATGCCTGACGCTCAGGAAGCCCCCCAACAGGCACTACACGTTCGCCCTGCTCTCCTGTGCCACTGGCTCTGGGGAAGCCGGCTGCCATGTCAGGAGCATGCTCAAGCAGCCCTGAAGACACCCAAGGGGCCGGGAACGGACACCTCCCACCAAGACCCAGCTCCAACCTCCAGGAGCAGACATGAGCCAGCCCCGGAAGGGAGCCCCCGACACCAAACAGTGGTCTCCTGGTTTCCAACGCCTAGGCCTCTGAGAGACCGCCGCACCAGCCCTCAGGTATCTGGCCCCACAGAGAACGAAACTGTACCGCTTCAAGTCACTAGGATGCAGAAATAGACAACTAGACCTTCATTCACTGGAAATTAAGAGACTGGTAAAGCAAGAGATCATGACTGTTCAGATGAGCATAATTTAAACGGAACAATGTTCTGCAATCTCAGTTCAGTTCAATCGCTCAGTCGTGTCTGACTCTTTGCTAGTTTCTATTAAAAATGACATTCTAATACAGATGATGAACAGACATCAACAAGTCATAAGTATTAAAAAATATAGATCATGGCAACTTTAAACAGCTGTATAGTACCCCACTGTACTGTTACATTACCATTTGTTTAACAACTCTTCTTCTGTTAGACATTTAGGCTGTTTTGAATTTTTCAATAACACAAGCAATGCCACAGCCGTCATCTTTTCTTTCCTAGGCATCTACGCCGGCGCCTGTTTGTGGCTCTGGGCGCCTGCCCTTGAACTGCCCCCAGGGAGACTGTGCCAATCCATGCTGCCACCCACACCTCCCCAGGTATCCCCGTCTTCAGCCTGGCCAGCACCGAAGGATGGGCGCTGGGGACACTGGACAGAAGCGCCTGCTCTTGCCTCCGTGATTACAGATGGCAGAGGAGATGGAAGGCGTGAAGAGGCCATGCTCGGAGCACAACTCGTGGGCACAGAACACCACACTTAACTCCCGAACTCCTGGGTGCCCGCGTTCTTTGAAGTTATAAGAAAAAGGTAAAGTCACAGAGGAAAACTCTTCAATGCTTTTGCAATAACCTCTTTTGAGGGTTCTTCCACAGTCCTATGAAATGACTTGTTTATTACCTTAGTTAAGAGACCTAGCTGGCAACTAGCTCTGTAACTCCAGAAAATCAGGGCACACAAGTGTGCAAAGTCAGACAGGACAAGGGAAGGCAAGCAAGGCAGGTGCCGGACACGCTGCAGGAGGCGCTCGCTCTCAGGACCAAGCCCCCCCCACCCCGGAGCCCACCTTAAGCCCTGCACCCGCGCACCCCCAGTCAGCGCCTCCGTGAGTGCTGTGCCCCAGGCCTGCTGCTCGCCGCCCCCTCTGAGGTCCAAAGACAGTTCAGCAAAGTCTCAGATCTCCCATTCTGCTCACGTTCCCTGAGAACTAGATCAAGAACTTCTGACTTTATCTGCGACAGGAAACTCAAAGTTCTGGTCTCATACGTGAAGGCTACAGATAATCACATTCAAGTGGACAGACTAGGGCCACTAGGAAAAACGGCAAGGTAATAATACCAGTCCTGACAGCAAATTTTAAAACCTGATCTTAGAAAACATCCTGCTTCCCTTGAGGTCAGGCCTGTAAGAGACAGCTTATGCTGCAATGCAATGTACACAGGGTACAGAACAACAACACACATACCGAGCGTCAGCTTTTCAAAGTGAAACAGCACACTGTCTTAAGTTAAAATATTTACGGTAAGACCTTCAATTATACAACAGAGGGCAGCTGTATAAAGCTAACCAGTCAGAGAGCTGGCTCTCTTAAGAGCAGTCCAGACTTAGGCACGGAGAGGGCAATGGCACCCCACTCCAGTACTCTTGCCTGGAAAATCCCATGGACGGAGGAGCCTGGTGGGCTGCAGTCCATGGGGTCTAAGAGTCCGACTGAGCGACTTCACTTTCATTTTTCACTTTCACCCACTGGAGAAGGCGATGGCAACCACTCCAGTGTTCTTGCCTGGAGAATCCCAGGGATGGGGGAGCCTGGTGGGCTGCCGTCTATGGGGTCGCACAGAGTCGGACACGACTGAAATGACTTAGCAGCGGCAGCAGCAGCAGACTTAGGCAAAGGCAAAGTTAAAATTCCAGCAGCGGGCTTCGAGAACCTCTAGAGTAAAACCTGCTCTGTGAACCAGCAGCACCCACACCAGAAAAAGATATCATAGGAGGTGAAACCTACAGACCGTTTTCCCCTGAACACAGGCATAAGAACCCCCAAATAAAACACTACAAACTGAACACAACAATGTATAAAAAGACTTATATACCACAATCAAGTGGGACTTATACTAGGCATGCAGGGTGGGTTCAGCATTTATTAGGTTGGTGAAAAAGTAATTGCAGTTTCAGGCCACAAATTTTAAATTGTTATAATAGGCTCAAACACATCTTTATTAATCAAAACAGGAACCATTACAATCAACACATTTTTGCCAAAAAGAAGTAACTCTTTTCCGCAGCAAAAAAATCCATGCTTGGGGATTCGATGAACTCTTGGAAGGCATTTTCTGCATCCTGCTGGTTGTGGGAGCGTTTTCGCTGCAAACAGTTGTTGAGACGTTTGAAGAAGTGGTAGCAGGTGGGCGAGAGGCCAGGTGAGTGTGGAGGGCGAGGCGAAACTCTGAGGCCCAGTTCGTCCAAAGCCTGAGGTGCCACTTGTGCGGCAGGCGGTCAGGCATGCCGGGGAGAAGAGTCGGGCCCTTTCTGCTGGCCAGTGCCTGCTGCGGCGCTTCTCAGACGTGGCGCTCTCGCCAGGGTTCAGATTCCAGCCCGTCCACTACGGGTGCGGTCAATCGGGCAGCCAGCAGGCCTCCAGGCAGTGGCCATGCCCTCTTCTGGCGCAAGTCTGGCTTCGAGAATGTTCTGGAGCTTCTTCTTGGTCCAACTACTGGGCTGTAGCATGCAGTCCACTTTTCGTGGCCAAAATTCAACCAAGAAATGGTTAGTTGTTGTTGCACAGAAGAAGAGAAGATGACATTTCAAGACCATCTTTCTGAGGTGCAGTCCGCGCATGAGGAGCTTCCCTGGTGGCTCCGACAGTAAGGAATCAGCCTGCAATGCAGGAGACCTGGGTTTGGCCCCTGGGCTGGAAAGCTCCCCTGGAGGAGGGCATGGCAACCCACTCCAGTGTTCTTGCCTGGAGAATCCCACGGACAGAGGAGCCTGGCGGGACTGCAGCCCACAGGGTCGCCGAGAGACACGCCTGAGCGAATACACACACACACAGCTCGTGGGGCGCTCGCTGATCGAGCTTTTTCAACTTCGAGGATCCTCTCAACTGGTCACTGTCAACTTCTGATGACCAGCCACTGCGCTCCTCATCTTCAAGGCTCTGGGCATCTTCAAGTTCTTTTGCCAAACTTCTGAAACCACCACTGCACTGTACATTTGTTAGCAGTTCCTGGGCCAAATGCATTGTTGATGTTGTGAGTTGTCTCTGCAGCTTTATGAAGTATTTTGAACTCTAATTAAAAGAAAATCGCTCAAATTTGCTTTTTGCCCAACATCATTTCCCTAGTCTAAAATAAATATAAAACTGCAAATAGTGAGTTGTTAGCGAAAACACATAAGACTTAAACGATGCATAACACAGACACATTTACTTAAGAATGCATTCCAACACCAAATGGCAAAGTTCAACAATGTGAAACTGCAATTACTTTTGCACCAACCTAATAAAACACTTGGTATGGTCCAATATAACAACAGACTAAAGAAAAAGCATATAATCACATCAGTGCTCAGCTCCTCAGTCACATGCAACTGTGCGACCCCATGGACGGCCGCCCGCCAGGCTCTCTGTCCATGGTATTTCCTAAGAAAGAACACTGGAGTGGGTTGCCATTTCCTACTTCAGGGGACCTTCCTGATGCAGGGATTGAACCCCTGTCTTGTGTCTCCTGCACTGACAGGCAGATTCTTTCCCACTAGCATCTCCTGGGAAGCAACCCCTCCAGGGGCTGCTCTCTTGATTTACAGATTCAACAGAATCCCATCGAAACCCCAGTAAGTCCATACAACACAGAGAACACAGCCAATATTGCATGTAACCATGGTAGCGGTGGTTTAGTTGCTAAGTCGTATCTGACTCTCGACTGTAGCCTGCCAGGCTCCTCTGTCCATGGGATTCTCCAGGCAAGAATACTGGAGTGGGCTGTCATTTCCTTCTCCAATAACAACCACAAATGGAGTATAACCTCTAACAACTGTGAATTACTGTACACCTGCAATTTATGTAATATTGTTCATTAACTATACTTANCTGCCAGGCTCCTCTGTCCATGGGATTCTCCAGGCAAGAATACTGGAGTGGGCTGTCATTTCCTTCTCCAATAACAACCACAAATGGAGTATAACCTCTAACAACTGTGAATTACTGTACACCTGCAATTTATGTAATATTGTTCATTAACTATACTTAAACTTCAAAAAACCTGATGTAACAAATACACTTAAAACACAATGGTGTTTTTTAAAGTAAAAAACAAAGCACAGTAAGTTACTTTGTGATTATCAACAAAGTGACTCTAAGGTTGCTATGAAAGGACGAAAGACTCAAAAAGGCCAATAGTGCTGAAGAAAACTGTGACCAAGTCAGAGGACTGGCACTGCTCAACTCTGAGACTCACTGTAAAGCTCCAGAAAGCAAGACAATATGGCCCTGGCAAAAACAGCAAAACAAACCAAAAACCCCAAACAGACAAACAGATCCACGACCCAGAGTACCAAGCCCAGAAACAGACACACAAGTGAGCCAACTGATCTTTGACGAGAGCAAAGGTGATCCAACGGAGAAAGAACAGCTCTTCAACAAACGTGCTGAAACTGGATATTCACATGCCAAAACAGAAAGAAAGAAAGAAACAATCTAGACACAGACCTTAAGACAGTTCACAAAAATTAACCCAAAATGGATCATAGACGAAAAGGTAAAATACAAAATTATAAAGCAGAGAGCAAAGGTGATCCAACAGAGAAAGAACAGCTCTTCAACAAACGTGCTGAAACTGGATATTCACATGCCAAAACAGAAAGAAAGAAAGAAACAATCTAGACACAGACCTTAAGACAGTTCACAAAAATTAACCCAAAATGGATCATAGACGAAAAGGTAAAATACAAAATTATAAAGCTACTAGAAGTTAACACAGGAGAAAAGCAGGTAACATTCTCTTTGGCATGACTTTTTTTTAAAAGAATTGTATTTAGTTTTTGGCTATGCTGGCTCTTTGCTGCTTCACAGGCTTTTCTCTAGTTATAGCAAATGGGGGCCACTCTCTAGCGGCCCTGCATGGGCCGGTCACGGCAGCGGCTTCCCCTGTCGTGGAGCACGCTCTCTAGGGTGCTCAGGCTTCAGCAGCCGCAGCGCGGAAGCAGCTGTGGGTCCCAGGCCACAGAACACAGGCTCAACAGTCCTGGCTCACGGGCTCAGTCGCGCCGAGGCATGTGGGATCCTCCCAGACCAGGGATCGAACCCATGTCTCCTGCATCAACAGGCAGATTCTTTACCTCTGAGCCACCAGGGAAGCCCTGGGTGACTTTTTAGATGCAACATGAGACAATTCATGCAAGAAAAAAAGCGATAAAACTGGACTTCACTTCAATTAAAAACTCCTGCTCCACAAAAGACAGTATTAAGAAAACGAGAAGAGAAGTTAGAAACTGGGGCAAGATGTATGCAAAAGACGCATCCGAAAAAGGAGCTCACACAGACACAATACACAAAAGCACACTGAAAGCGCACGTAAGGAGCTCTTAAAACTTAACAGTAAGAAAACCACCTGATTAAAATACAGAATAAAGACCTGAACAGACCTCAACAAGGCAGCTAGATGGCAAGTAAGCACCTATGAAAAGAGGCTCCATGTCACACGTCATCAGGGAAACGCAAACTAAAGCAGCGAGGCACCACCACACACCCACCAGAAAGGCCACATGTGAGCCTGCCGACACCAAATGCCGACGAGGACGTGGAGTAACGGGCCCCCACTGCTGGTGCAAACGCAGAACGGGACAGCCACTCTGAAGAAGATGGCAGCCCACTCCAGTATTCTTGCCTGGAGAATCCAAGGACAGAGGAGCCTGGCGGGCTACAGTCCATGGTTTTGCAGAGTCAGACATGCCTGAAGTGACTTGGCACAGCCACTCTGGAAGACAGTTTTTCAGTCAATTACAAAACAGTGTAATCTTATCAGACAATCCACCAACCCCACTCCTTGATATCCACCCAAAGGGGCTGAACACCATATCCACGCAGGGCCTGCACAGGGATGTCGATGGCGGCTTTATCCACAACTGATGCTAAAACCTGGAAGCAACCAAGATGTGTTTCTGAAGGAGAAGGGACAAATGAACTGTGGTCCATCCAGACAACGGAGTATTATTCAACAACTGGGAAGGGGAAGAAGCTATCAGGCCACAAAAGAGACTTCCCTGGTGACCCAGTGGTTAAGCCTCTGCCTTCCAATGCAGGTGCAAGGGTTCGATCCCTGGTTGGGGGGCTAAGGTCCTGCATGATGTGGGGTGCATCCAGAAAAAAAAAATTAGACCATAAAAGACATGGAAAAACCTTAGAAGAAAATTCCTAAATTCAAGGAGTCAGTTTCAAAAGATCAAAACCCACAGAATGTACAACACCTGGAGTGAACTCTGATAAGCTGACTTAAAAATAATGTATCAATATTAATCCATCAATTGTAGCAAATGCACCACATACCAGCAAGATGGAAATGAGACAGGAAACAAAGGCGTTGCAGAGAGGGACTGTGTGAGAACTCCCTGTACTTTCCCAGCAGTTTTTTCTGCAAGCGTACAACTGCTCTAAAAAAATAGTTTGCTAACAGAAAATAAGGTTTTAAAAAAAGCAAGCTATCGAAGCTTACAAAAAGGCAAGGAAGAACCTTGCATGCATTTAAGCATGCTGCTAAGTGAAAGAAGCCAGCTGAAAAGACTACACACTATGATTCCAACTGCGTGACATCCTAGAAGCGCAAAACCATGGTGGCAGTAAAAGATTTGGGGAGGGGGGCCACAGGGAAAGCATGGTATAAGGGAGATGAACAGGGAAAGCGCAGGGCAACAAACCACGCTCTATGACACTGCAATGGAGGATACAAGTCACTGTACACATGTCAGAACCCACTTAAGGCAACACAAGAGTGAACTTTAGTGTATTGATATTGGTTTATCAATGCAACAAACGAACCACACTAGGGCAAGATGCAGTGAACTTTCAGATGTACAAGGTGGATTTAGAAAAGGTAAAGGAACCAGATATCAAATTGCCAACATCCGCTGGATCATATAGAAGGCAAGGGCATTCCAGAACAACATCTACGTCTGCTTCAATGACTAAACTAAGGCCTCTGACTGGGTGGATCACAACAAACTGTGGAAAATTCTTAAAGAGATGGGAATACCAGACCACCTGACCTGCCTCCTGAGAAGTCTGTATGCAGGTCAAGAAGCAACAGTGAGAACCAGAAACGGAACAAACTGTTCCAAAATTGAGAAAGGATTTTGTCAAGGCTGCAATATCGTCACCCTGCTTATTTAACTTCTATGCAGAGTACATCAGGTGAAATCCTGGGCTGGATGAATCACAAGCAGGAGAAACATCAACAACCTCAGATATGCAGATGATACCACTCTAATGGTAGAAAGTGAAGGGGAACTAAAGAGCCTCTTTTATCAAGAAGGTAAAAGAGGAGCGTGTAAACCTGGCATGAAACTCAGCATTCAAAAAACTAAGCTCATGGCATCTGGTCCCATCACTTCATGGCAAATAAAAGGGGGAAAAGTAGAAACACTGACATCCTTTATTTTCTAGGCTCCAAAATCACAGTGCAGCCATGAAAGTAAATACACTTGCTCCTTGGAGGAAAAGCTATGACCAACCTAGACAGCATGTTAAAAAGCAGAGACATCACTTTTGCTGACAAAGGTCTATCTAGCCAGAGTCATGGCTCTCCCATTAGTCACGTGCAGATGTGAGAACTGGACCATAAAGGCTGAGCGCCGAAGAACTGATGCTTCTAAACTTTGGTGCTGGAGAAGACTCGTGAGTCCCTTGGACTGCAAGGAGATCCCACCAGTCATCCTAAAGGAGATCAACCCTGAATACTCACTGGGAGGACTGATGCTGAAGCTGAAGCTCCAATACTCTGGCCATCTGATGGCAAGACCCAACTCACTGGAAAAGACCCTGAAAAACATCAACAACCTCAGATATGCAGATGATACCACTCTAATGGTAGAAAGTGAAGGGGAACTAAAGAGCCTCTTTTATCAAGAAGGTAAAAGAGGAGCGTGTAAACCTGGCATGAAACTCAGCATTCAAAAAACTAAGCTCATGGCATCTGGTCCCATCACTTCATGGCAAATAAAAGGGGGAAAAGTAGAAACACTGACATCCTTTATTTTCTAGGCTCCAAAATCACAGTGCAGCCATGAAAGTAAATACACTTGCTCCTTGGAGGAAAAGCTATGACCAACCTAGACAGCATGTTAAAAAGCAGAGACATCACTTTGCTGACAAAGGTCTATCTAGCCAGAGTCATGGCTCTCCCATTAGTCACGTGCAGATGTGAGAACTGGACCATAAAGGCTGAGCGCCGAAGAACTGATGCTTCTGAACTGTGGTGCTGGAGAAGACTCGTGAGTCCCTTGGACTGCAAGGAGATCCCACCAGTCATCCTAAAGGAGATCAACCCTGAATACTCACTGGGAGGACTGATGCTGAAGCTGAAGCTCCAATACTCTGGCCATCTGATGGCAAGACCCAACTCACTGGAAAAGACCCTGATGCTGGGAAAGACTTGAGGGCAGGAGAAGGGGAAGATAGAGGATGAGATGGTTGGATGGCATCGCCGACTCGATGGACATGAGTTTGAGCAAACTCTGGGAGATGATGAAGGACAGGGAAGCCTGGCGTGCTGCAGTCCATGGGGTCACAAAGAGTTGGACACAACTGAGCGACTGAATAACAAGGCAAGATGCTAACAACAGCAGATTTCTAAACCTATAATCAAATGACCGCTGAGATATTCTTCTATGCACTACTGAGAAAAGAAAAAATACTGCCAATAAACTGTGTCACGTTACCAAGATGTACTCTGACTTCAGAAATGCTAAGTGAAGACTGTAGTGACTCAGCATCAGAGGAATCCAGTGTACACTGACACTCGCAAACCCTCCCACCCACCTGCAATACTTGCTTCCCACCCACCCTCGTTCGACCCACCCTTCAAGACCNCTCAGCATCAGAGGAATCCAGTGTACACTGACACTCGCAAACCCTCCCACCCACCTGCAATACTTGCTTCCCACCCACCCTCGTTCGACCCACCCTTCAAGACCAGGCCCACCAACTCTGTCCTTTCCTCAGTCAGCTCCAAGGGAAATCCAGAATGTGGTATTTACTCCCTCTATGGTTATTTAAGGTTTAACTAGGTAAGTCTTATCTCTCCAACAAGATTAGGAGGAGGGCATGAACTTTTCCTTACAACGTTTCAGATCCTTCAAAGAACCTTCACAAATAAATATAATGTGAAGGAAAAATTTATATGCGCTCGAAAAGTGGCAACTATCCAGTTTCCACTAAGCTTAAGAAAGAAGAGAAAGGACTTAAGTTGCAAAGAAAGAGAACTAAAGAAAATAAGCAAATGGGGTGCTCAGTTGTTAGGAAACAAAATCAAAACAACAATGAAACTACATACCCACCAGAACAACAAAAGAATTTTCAGATTAAAAGGACCAACAATACTAAGTGCTGGCAAAAGTGGAGCCCCTGAAACCCTCAGACACTGCAGGTCTGCCTCTGAGGGGATGGGGCAGAGCACACTAGAGCCAAACCCGTGTGCAACGTGTGGCCAGCACGTGAGAGCAGGTGTCCACCCAGAGACTCACACAGCAAACATGGGTCAACTGTGCTACGTTCAGACAGTTCATCAAAATAAGACAATGGATTCCGCCTCTCAGAGCACTGAGCCACAAGAAGCCAGCTGCAGAAAGAGGGGATTCCATGCACAGGAAGCTCAACAGGCAGAATTACTCTGTGGTAATAAAGGTGAAAACAGGAGATAACACTGGGTTGTTGTTCAGTCACTAAGTCATTTCAACTCTTTTCAACCCCATGGACTGCAGCACGCCAGGCTTTCCTGTTTTTCACTATCTTCCAGAGTTTGGTCAAACTCATGTCCATCAAGTCGGTGATGCCATCCAACCATCTCATCCTCTGCCATCCCCTTCTCCTCCTGCCCTCAGTCTTTCCCAGCATCAGGGTCTTTTCCAGTGAGTTGGCTCCTGGCATCAGGTGGCCAAAGTACTGGAGTTTCAGCTTCAGCATCAGTCCTCCCAGTGAATGTTCAGGGCTGATTTCCTTTAGGGTTGACTCGTTTGATTCTCCTTGATGTCCAAGGGACTCTCAAGAGTCTCCTCTAGCACTACAGTTCAAAAGCATCAATTCTTCAGTGTTCAGCCTTCTTTACAGTCCAATTCTCACATCTGTACATGACTACTGGAAAAACCATAGCTTTGGCTAGATAGACATTTATCAGCAAAGTAAAGTTTCTGCTTTTTAACACGCTGTCTAGGTTTGTCATAGCTTTTCCTCTAAGGAGCAAGCATCTTTTAATTTCATGGCTGTACTGACCATCTACAGTGATTTTGGAGCCTAGAAAATAAAATCTGTCACTGTTTCCACTTTTTTCCCTTGTATTTGCCATGAAGTGATGGGACCAGATGCCATGATCTTAGTTTTTTGAATGCTGAGTTTCAAGCCAGCTTTTTCATTCTCCTCTTTTACCCTCTTGATAACAGAGGCTCTTTAGTTCCTCTTCACTTTCTGCCATTAGAGTGGTATCATTTGCATATCTGAGGTTGTTGATATTTCTCCTGGTAATCCCGATTCTAACTTGTACCTCATTTAGTCCAACATTTCACACGATGTACTCTGCATACAAGTTAAATAAGGGTGACAATATACAGCCTTGAGGAACGCCTNTCTTTAGTTCCTCTTCACTTTCTGCCATTAGAGTGGTATCATTTGCATATCTGAGGTTGTTGATATTTCTCCTGGTAATCCCGATTCTAACTTGTACCTCATTTAGTCCAACATTTCACACGATGTACTCTGCATACAAGTTAAATAAGGGTGACAATATACAGCCTTGAGGAACGCCTTTCTCAGTTTTTGAAGCAGTCCATTGTTCCATGTCTGGTTCTCACTGTTGCTTCCTGACCTGAGCACTGGTTTCTCGGGAAGCAGGTAAGAAGGTCTGGTATTCCCATTTCTTTAAGAATTTTCCAGTTTGTTGTGATCCACACAGTCAAAGGCTTTAGCTTAGTCAGTGAAGCAGTAGATGTTTTTCTGGAATTCGCTTGCTTTTTATATGATGCAATGGATGTTGGCAATTTGATCTCTGGTTCCTCTGCCTTTTCTAAATCTAACTTGTACATCTGGAATTTCTTGGTTCACATACTGTTGTGCCCATCCTTGAATGAAACGTTCCCTATCTCTGGATAGGAGGGCTCAGAATGGAAGGGTGCAGAAGGCAGCCTCTGGAATGCTAGGCAAGTGATCTGATCGGAATGGTGGGACCCAAGGTGTGTTCACACGTAAAAATCCTTCAAGCAGAACCTACAGTTAATTCCCCGCCCAGATTCCATCCCCAGTCACTTGAGAGTAACTGCCACCTCTCAGGAGAACTGCGCTCTCACCCACGCCGGGGGCAGCCTGCAGACAATGAGTAAGTGATACAAGAAGGGGCAAGTCTGTGATGCCAGCCACGCTCCAAAGCTACAGGCGGGACTGGCTAAAGCTGGACTGCAACCCTGGTCCCCTGACCTCTCCTCTTCAACTTCACTCGTACAAGGGTTTCCTCCTCAGGCTTCTAGCAGATGTGGCCTAAGATACAGACACTTAATGTTTGTGCCTTGACTGTATGTTAAGTTTAAACCTCAATGAAAAGGGGAAAGGAAAAAAAAAAAAAACTGTTTCACACAGTTGAAAAGCCAGATACACAATCTCCTCTTGAGATTCTGATTGACAGATCACTATTTTCCTCAGAGATGAGATGTGTTACCTGGTGAGAGAACAGGATCAGCACCCAAGCAGGACCTGTGGGGCGCTCGTCGGTACTGAAGTCACAAGGTTGTAGAGAAATGAAGGGACATGGATTCTCAGGTGGTGACCTTCAGCCAGGCCACATGGCCGTGCAGTCACCCAGTGGCTCTTTATCCCACCTGAAAACTAACTCTGGCCCACAGGGTCTTCAAGGCCCCTTCCAAGGGCAGAAATCCTTTGATCTCACCTGGAATTTTCACGGATAGCCAAGCCCGAATGCAGCCCATGCCAGCCCTGCCACACTTCAACACGTGTTCTAGCCTGTTCTGCAGCCAGCTACATTCAACCAATCACCATCTTGCAAAACCCAAAGCCTGAAAACTATCAACAGGCTTCTCTCCCAGCTCCCTGCTGGGATCCCATCCTCACCCTCAGAAACGATCACATACACACCCCCGTGTGTGCTCAGTCTTCCTCGCTCTTTTATGACTCCATGGACTGTAGCCCAC
The DNA here is from genome assembly GCA_006410675.1 of Oreotragus oreotragus. Taxonomy (NCBI): domain Eukaryota; kingdom Metazoa; phylum Chordata; class Mammalia; order Artiodactyla; family Bovidae; genus Oreotragus; species Oreotragus oreotragus. The sequence goes on along the minus strand of SJYX01013963.1, from coordinate 186,537 downwards.
CAGGCTTCCTCTGGCTGTGGAATTTTCTAGGCAAGAATACTGGAGTGTGTAGCCATTCCCTTTTCCAGGGTATCTTCTTGACCCAGAGCCTGAATCCAAGTCTCTTGTATCTTCTGCATTAGCAGGCAGATTCTCTACCACTATGCCACCTGGGAAGCCCACACACACTCACAGTGAAGTGAAAGTCGCTCAGTCCTGTCCCACTCTTTGCAACCCCATGGACTGTAGTCTACCACACTCTTCCATCCATGGGATTTCCCAGGCAAGGGTACTGGAGTGGGTTGCCATTTCCTTCTCCCACATACACTCACAGTACAATTTAAAACAGATATCTTTACATTGAGCAATCACTTTAGAGTCACCAGTCGCCAAATGTAACAAATAGTACATTAATATGGAAGAAAAAATAAACGAAGCATTTAAAGACCATTTTAGAAAACTATTTAGTAAGTAAACAACTAATTACACTCAGTTGAACTTTCCAAACACTCTAAGTAGGGAAGACCACACTCTATTTTCAGCCTGATAAAACTAAAACAGGCAGAAAAGGGATTCAGTGAAGTAGTGGAAAGCAAGCAAATGAAACAACACTGACGCTGCGCTGCATACCAGCAATTCCAGCCAATCAGCAGATGCCAGTCATCAGAGAGGACAGCAGAGTAACCAGTCTGTCCACTCTTACTCTCAACTGTTATCTCAAGAATAACTGTCCATCCTAAAAGAAATCAACCCTGGATGTTCACTGGAAGGACTGATGCTGAAGCTGAACCTCAATACTTTGGTCACCTGATGCGAAGAGCTGACTCATTAGAAAAGACTCTGATGCTGGGAAAGACTGAAAGCAGGAGGAGAAGGGGACGACAGAGGATGTGATGGCTGGATGGCATCACCGACTCAAATGGACACGAATCCGAGCAAACTCGGGGAGATAGTGAAGGACAGGGAAGCCTGGCGTGTGGCAGTCCATCGGGTCACAAAGGGTTGGGCAAGACTAACAACAACAAAAACAGCTACCATAACAGAAAAAAAGTTCTAGAGTCTCTCCAGAAATGTTTCCCGAGGGTTGCTAAAGGATAATTTTCATGCTCTTGGATTCAAACACACGGCCAAAGACGAGGAGTACGCCTCAATTTCAGAGACTGTCGTCAAGAACGAATACATCCTGCTCACCTCCTACAACAGAGGAGAACTCCATAAAAGCAGTCACCACCAGACGTCAAGGCTGACAAAGTATCCAAAGCTCAATTCGGAAAGAAACAGTGTGTCCTTGGCCCCGGGTTTTTCACCATCTAAATGTGAAGGGCCGTTCACCCTCAGCAGCCTCGCAGCTCCTGGGCGATCCCGGTGCACATGGCCCGGGCACCCATCAGCCTTCCTCCCGGACCCGGTGTGACCCTAGAGGGTGACCCCGCCGCCCGGCCCGCGGGACGGACGCGCCCCGCCCCCGCCCGGCCCCGAGGCGCAGCCGCTCGCAGGCCGCTCTTACCTTCCGGCTCGCGCCTCCCAGGGACACCTTGGGCCTGGTTTTGAAGTCCCCCTCAAAACTAAACATCTTTAAAGCCTATCCCATCTGGGGGGCCCGACCCAGAGAGCGCGGGCGGCGAGCGGGCGCCGGGGGAGCGCCCCGGCGGGGACGAGGCCGCGCCGGGCAGGGACCCCGCGCCCGCCGGCGTGCTGCCCGCTCGGCCTGCCCTGGGTGGGCGAGTGGCGACACAGGGGGCGGCCCTCGGCCACCGCCGCTCCCCTCATCCACGCCTCGCCGCCACTCCGGCCGAGCCCGAGCGCCAGCGGGGGCCGCGGACCCCTCACTCGCACCCAGAGCGGCCGCTGTGTGGAAAGATGGCCGCCGCCGCCGCTGCCTTGCACCGCCCCGTCGGCGTGCGCGCGCCCGGCACGGACGCCGCCGCGCCGCTCCCGGCGCCGGGCTCGCGTGCGCGCGCCCGTGTTGACGGCGCCGCGGAGCGTGGGAAGAAACCGCGGCGCCCGGCGCTTGTGGCGGGAGGGGCGAGGGGCGGGACCGGGGCCTTGAGGGGCGGGGCCTTGAGGGGCGGGGCCGGGGCGCGTCGCTGCGGCGCAGGTGCGGGGCTAGGGAGCGCCCACAGCAGGTACCTCCGAGCAGAGGGCGCTGTCCGAGGGGTGCTGAAGCGTCCCGCGTGCACAGTGCTCCGGGGCCGGCTTCGTGGGCACCTGCGTCCCGAAGCTGGATTCGGATCCCGTGTGTGCACTTTTCTGGGAAGCCGGCTCCAGGCCTTCCGTAAGATACCAGGCTTGATTGATACGAGAGGAGAAAGATCAGCTTTATTACTTAACGCCCTTAGAGAGTGCATCACTAAACGTTGTGACCTAGTTATGTGCGAACTTAGTACACACATATATACGTATATATTATACACACACAGAAGCATGTAGCACATGCACAGCCTAAAAGTATATCACGTACACACACATAACTGTTACATAAATGTCAAAAGCACGTCAATATATACACAAGTACATATCATATGCACATATATAAACATATACATACAAACGTATAACATACACAGAGAAATAGATATCGCATACACACACATATATACATATCGTATACACACCAGATACATTTCATATACACACGAGTAAAATCAAAATCGTAAAATCTAATACTTCCATTTCTATGCGAGAGGCACTGTTTTCTGTTACTCTGATGTCTTTTTTTAATACCAGCTGCAAACCACTAAGTACATTTCACAACCCTCTAATGGGTTTCAATCTTAGTTTGAAAAATTCTGCCATGTACACAGACAGACACACACACATATATATAATGAGAATTAGGTCACAATAGGATCAAAAAACTTTGAAAGTCAATGATAGTGTGGCTTCCCAGTTAATGTTTAAGCTACTCTGATATGTCAAGAAATCCTTGCTTCATCAAATATGTCCAAATTGTATCAATTTTTAAATTGTGCAGATTTTATAAATAAATCATCACTTTTTTTTGAAACCGTCAGATGACAAAGATTTAAAATATTGATAATATCCGTTCCATGTCCTCAGTGAGTCTGCTCTGAGGTGTCAGGTTCTGCCCCAAATGAACTCTTCCAAGGTCCAGGCCACACACAAGGAGCAGGGGACCATTTCACCAGGACATCAAACTTAGTTCTCCACTTCAGCTTTGTTGGTAATTAAGGGTATTTTTCAAATTTTCTGAATTGTCTATCTTAGTTTCCTATCATTGTTGTAACAAATTACCATAAACAGTGGCTTAAACAACATGAACACACTGTCTTTCGGCTCTGAAGGTCGAAGCCTCTCTGGGCTAAAACCAAGGGGTCTACAGGGTTGTGCCCCTCCTGGGGATGGGACGGGCTATAATTCATTATCTCACCATTTCCCTGTAGTCTGGCACTTAGGCTAACTCCATTTTGTCGTTGTCAAAATTATACTTCAGGAACATTCTTGCATACAGGAATGAGTTCTTTCTGCAGGAAAGACACCGCAAAGCGTTGCGGCTGGGTTGTAGGGCCGCAGGCTTACCTCTGATGGGGTCTGTTCCTTGCTGTCCGCAGAGGATATGCTGCCTCTCCTCCAGCTATGTAGGTGCTGGCTCCAGAGACCCCGGAGTGGGTCCAAGAGAACATCTGTTAAATTAACACCAAGGCCACTGTAGACCCAAGGCTGGAAATTCACTCCTTTTGCCATCCCACACTGTCCAGTACAATTCCTCAGACCTCATGCAATGAGGTTAAGTGATCACAATCAGAATCTCTGATAATAAAATACCAAGATAATTCCAATGAATAAAGCGATGAAGAAATATACAGAAAATCTTGTCCCAAAGTGGAGCTGGTATAGTTACTGATGGGAGGAGACCGGAGGTAGAAGGAGGTGACTGGCAGATTGTTTCTCAATCTGCATAGTCTTTCCAGGCTTGTCTTTAAAGTGTTGATACATGTTTAATATGCTTTCTATGTGTCTAATAATTTTAATGATGAATTTCTTTCAGGAAAAGAAGTTTCATTATCTTTGTTCAGGCTGCTTTGATAGAATACCACAGACTGGGTTTCTTATAAAAAATGGAAATTTATTTCCCGCAGTCCGGAGGCTGGAAGTTCCAGATCAGGCCTGGCGGATTCGGTGTCACGGGAGGACTCACTTCCTGGCTGGTCACTGGCGCCTTCCCTTTGTGTCTTCATGTCAGGGAGGGGACAGGGAGCTCTGGGGTGGAGGGGATGCTTTCACAAGGACCCTCATCCCCATTCAGGAGGGCTCTACACTTGTGACCTCATCACCTCTCAACACCATCACACTGGAGGTTACGATTCAACACATGAATTTAGGGTGACCAGGCTGGCTGGAGGACCTTTCTCTCCCAGTCCCCGGATCCAAAACTCCAAATCTCTCCACGCTTCCCCAAGCCCTGTATCATAATATTGATTAATACAGTGGCAACAGTAAAATGCCCTAAATTTAAACACATACTCCTCTTCCATTATCATATTTCAGGCAACATTAGAAGAAAAAAATTAAATCTCTTTGCAAGATTAAATCCAGAGGTGAAAAAGTCCAAAAGAATCAAAATGTGAAAAAACGGACAGAAATGAAGGGAGAAGTTGACAATTTGAGAATATTAGTTGTAGGCTTCAGACGCCCACTTTGAATGCTGGCCAGAACATCTAGACAAAAGATCAAGGAATGAAGATTCTAAAGCCACTCTAAGCAACTTGACCCCCAGACTGTGGGGCACGCCCGCTTCCCGCAGTAGAGCGCCTGCTCTGCCCAGGGGTACCCGGAGCATACGCTGGGCCCTTCGGCAAAAAGACAGAACTACAAACGGTGTCCTCCACCCACAGTGGGATGAAACCAGAGATTCTAGACAGGAAAAAACCAGGACTCTCACCAATGTGGAAATTAGCTTCTAAGTAGCCCCAGCTTCAAAGAAGAAATCAGAAGGGAAACCAGAAGTGAGTGCAAATCATCGCGAGAGACGTGGCCCACAGCAGGGGCTCCAGGGCGTTTAAGAGGTGGGTGGGCAATTCTTGAAGTTCACAGATGTGCCGCTCCCAGAGTCAACGCCGCGGGCTCTCAGTTCCTATGAGGCACGTAATTATCGCAACCATCCGGAGCGATGGGACGCTTGCTCAAACACCTGGGCAAACGCCGCTTTTCACAAAGTGGTACGCACACGCTGCTGCGTTCTGCCTTGTCACACTTTGCCGTGACCAGGCTGGCTGGAGGACCTTTCTCTCCCAGTCCCCGGATCCAAAACCCCAAATCTCTCCACGCATCCCCAAGCCCTGTATCCCTGGTGCTGGATGCCCAGCTCTGACTGTGATATTGGCTGATGGGGGCTCTGAAGCTGTTCCGAGATGTGGCGGCCCTCCGCCTGTGGCCCCTCGCTGCAGAAGGTTCCTGCTCCCCCACTTTGGATCCAGCTGAGAGTCCCGAGCTGAAGCCCTATGGGAGTTGCCGTGGGGTCCCCAGGAACTCTTCCCTCTGTCTGTCCTCCACTCAACACAGTCCAACCGTGACCTGAAGCCAGGCCAGCTGCTGGCTGGCCCTCCTACCAAGAGCCCTGGTGGGGTGGCTGAGATGCCCTTCCAGCCGGGCTCGAGTGAAGAGTCTCACGTATTAAAGGCCCAGACACATGGCATTCACCTGTGGGCAAACCCACCATCATCGGCAGCCACCTGCATGGGCCAACACTTCATGTGGCCCCCAGTGAGCATTCTCTCCCCCCAGGCAGCGAAAAGCCAGCTGATGTGCAGTGTGAGCAATGCCACCCTGGTGGGCCCCGGCTCAGCATGGTGCCCCAAACCCCAGGGGCCCCAGGCCCATGCCCTGCCAGGGCCCCACACAAGCAGGGCCCTGTAGCCAAGGCCTAAGTCATGCTCCCAGGCCTCAGAGGTGCATTACAGTCTGATGTAGAGACCAGGGACTCCTGGAGAGAGGAGTAGTCCAGCCCAGTGGTGGTCGTGGAGGGACAGGGTGCGGGTCAAGCCAAGCCCGGCAGGAGTTATGGGGTGGGAGGCAAGTGCTGGGTAGAGAGAGCTCAGGAAGGCTGATTCCACACTCAGACTGGCATTCGTCAGCGGTGACCCTTTTTCTCTTCATCATAAAGCTCCTTTTAAAAATACATATATTTATTTATGTATTTCCAGCCACAGAACTGGAAAAAGTCAGTTTTCATTCCAATCCCAAAGAAAGACAATGCCAAAGAATGCTGAAACTACTGCACAACTGCACTCATCTCACAAATACATTGACATGAATCCGTCATGGGTGTACATGAACTCCCAAACATGAACCCCCCCTCCCACCTCCCAGGATGTTGTCAAATATGGATTTGCAAGTGCTTTCTCCAATTTTATGAATTGTTTTCTGACTTTCTAGATAGTATTCTTCAAAGCAAAAAAATATTTTAAATTTTGATCAAGTCCAATTATGCTGATATATACAATTAGAGATATGCCAACAACCACATTTCTGTTTTAAATTATTTCTGTTTAATTCTAAAGTTATGAAAGAGACATCTATGAAGTAGAAAAATTAAAGAATGCATATTAATTTTATCATGAGACATTTATAATAAAAGAATGTTTTTCTGTACAAGTTAGGGAAAAATTGCTTAATAGGACATTAAAGTAAATCTGTGCAATTTCTTTGACAATAGATAAAAGTTAGGACCATATCTAGACAGCCTATCTGCTTACAGAATTTCCATATTTTTAAATATTTTGGAATCTGTATCTTGAAGAAATGTTAATATTATTAGTTCACAGAACATCTTTGCTTGGCATCATTTCTAAAGATGTGAAGTTATACAAGCATATTTCCCTTGTGACATTTCAAAACATGCTCAATCATTAGAAAAAAATTAATTTAAAAGACATCTGTGCCAATATGTGTATTTGCTTCTTGTGTAGAGAGCTATAACAGCCAGAACTTCACTTTGGTAAGAATAAAATATGCTATGGTAACTTCCAAGCACTGTCTAGTTTTCAAATGGAAAACAAGCTGGAGAAGCTTTGAAGGTCTGTCAGAAACTGCAACGTCTGGGTGGCAAGTGGGATCTCACTGGGCTCAAGGGACATTGCAAAACCCTACTCCCAGCCATCTGTTGCTTTGTATCTGAAATTCTACTGGAAGCCAGTCAAAAAGAGGATAACCAGTGAAAACTACTTTGGCAACAAAAATAAAAAATAAGAAACCCCAAACAAACATCTCCCCACAAACAGATTTTCTGCTGGATTTAAATCATACATGGTAAGAATTTTTTGAAAATGTACAAGCTAAACTCACTGAAAATGCCAAGAGAGACAGTGAAGACTGAAAGAAAACCAGGAGGGGACCTCCCCTTCAAGAGGCATTTGTCTGTTTAGTTGTGTTTCCTCCTAAGACAGAAGCTCCTGGAGGCAGAGACCTCTGCCTTCTTAGAACCTCAGGTCTGGCTAAATATGTTAGGAGAAGCTATAGAAAAGGATCATGTGATCTGTAGAGGAAATAATGAGCTTGAATGAAAATACCTACAGCATGTGATTTCAGATGAGGAAAGAACAGTGACTGTGGAAGTAGTATATTCGACACTGGAAGTGGTATTCTAGAGAAGTCTTTAATAGCCGTTCAACACTTATTCAGCAAATATTTGTAGAGCACTTACCATGGGTACTATCTTAAGGTGCTGGTGATAAACAACTAGAAACAAAAAGAATGAAAACCTTGCCCTTATGGCACGTACAATTAAAAGCTAATGTTCATGGAGCATTGATTTGTGCCAACCATTGTATTCAATTGGACAAGACTGAGCAACTGAACAATTGTATTCAGATCTTCATATGTGATAGCTTCTTTGATCTTCACTCCAATCCTATGGATAAACTGCTATTATTATTGAGACAACTGAAGTTTAGGTTAAGGGACTTGCCTAGGTACAGGAATCAATGACTCACACACAGGTCTGCCCAACCACTGAAACTCTCTCTAGTCTTCACAGCTGCATACTCCATCAGAGATTCACTATGTGATTCTAAGACCATGATCTTACAGCTGCTGTCATGTTGTTTAATTTTGGATGACAATTATACAAATGATTGTTATGCCATTTTTTCCTATATTATACCAGTACAGTCATTTATGGGCTTCCCTAGTGGCTCAGAGGGTAAATTGTCTGACTGCAATGTAGGAGACCTGGGTTCGATCCCTGGGTCAGGAAGATCCCCTGTAGCAGGGAATGCCTACCCACTCCAGGATTCTTGCCTGAAGAATTCCATGGACAGAGGTGCCTGGAGGGTTACAGTCCAAGGGGTTGCACAGAGTCAGACACAACTGAAGTGACTTGGCACACAGCATGTAGTCATTTATAGATGAGAGAAAAAAGCCTCAAGATTTGTACAGTTTAAACATGATGACTATGTGACGGCATGTCTGTGTGATTATTGTTGAAAGGAGAGAGGAGATACAAAGTTAAAAGAGATACTCATGTGGGAAGCAACAATGCTATGAGTTATTCTAGATGGAAAAGCACTATCTCTCAATAGAAATAAAGAAATGGCTCGGCGCCTAAGGAAAAGAAGAAAATAGGTAAAAGAGGAAATCTGGCAAACTCTGTGCTAGAGAGGTGTGTAAATCCCAAAGTGATTATTAACAGGAGATAGATAATCCAAAAAAAAAAAAATTAAAGACAGGAGAGTATATATTATCTCTGATGGTTTTTCAGTAATTCAGACTCTTGAAAATACCTTATATTATCATAATCCTCCAGAAATATCTACAAAAATATGATTGCTATATAAAAGTTAATTATGGGTATTGCTTCATAAAATGTCAACTTGTTTCAACCTTCAGTTCAAATTTAGAATACCAAAGTCCCTCCTGAGTCCTGTGGCTATAACTTTCATAAAAACGGCTTAGGGGGCCTGTGACATAACACAGGCAGACTGTGGATTTCTGGGAGAAAAGATACACTCTGAAGTATATGGTACTTTTTACTTTGTCCTAGCAATATCACATCTTCACTATTAGGATAAAGTAGGTCATGCCTTTTTCTAATTACAATAATTTATAGATTCTTCCTCTTAAAGAGTAATCTTTCTAGATTTTATTTTGCTGGGATATCAAAACTCTCAAAAGATGCAGTGACTCGGTAATTAAAGAAATACAAATCTTCCAGGGTCAAAATCAACACCATTGCAGATTTTTAGGTAAGTGTGGCAAAAAAAGGAGATATTAAAATGACAGCAGAATGTTATACATGCAAAATAGTCCCAGTGATTCATAGCTAAATTAGAAACTGCCACATGATGTATTGCGCAAATTGCAGCCCAGATTTGTGCTTCATTTCGTTTAACCAATATTTACATAGTAACAGTATGCCAGGCTTTGTGCTACATGCACATAGACAGAGACAGAATGGCACATTCTCAGCCTCTGATAAATTTACATTACATAATTACATAATTTTATTATGTAAAAAATACATAATAATACACTATGTAATATTGATTGATATAAATCAGTGAGAAAAGCAGAGTCCAACGCTATCATTTGTTTAAAAAGGGGAGAATCAAGAAGAAAATATATATTGATTTATATATGTGTTAGTTACTTAGGCGTGTCCAACTCTTAGAGATGCCATGGACTGTAGCCCAACAGGCTGCTCTGTCCATGGAATTCTCTAGGCAAAAATAGTAGAGTGGGTAGGCATTCCCTTCTCCAGGGGATCTTCCCAACCCAGGGATCTAACTCGGATCACATGCATTACAGGCAGAATTTTTACTGTCTGAGCAGATACCAGAGAAGTCCTATGAATTTATATATATACCCATATATACACACACACACACACACACATACATACACACACATATACATATATATATGCTTCCCAGGTGGCACAGTGGCAAAGAATCCGACTGTCAACACAGGAGATGCAAGAGAGGTGGGTTTGATCTCCAGGAAGATCCTGTGGAGCAGGAAATGGCAACCCACTCTAGTATTCTTGCCTGGAAAGTTGCATGGACAAAGGAACCTGGTAGGCTACAATCCACGGGGTTGCAGAGTCAGACACTACTGAGCATGCATGCATGCGTGTGTGCAAGTGTGCACATACACACATACACACACACATTTTTATGCTTCTTTTAGCTGTCTCCAGGAAAGATAAAAGGGTGGCTGGCAGGAGGACCTGGATATCGCTTCTACCATTTCTACAATGACCATGAATGTTAGAAATACAAAAGTAGTTAACAAGTACAAGTCTTTCCCAGTTTTCCAAGTCACTAATATTACTCATAGAGCTGTTTCATCAATCTCTCTTGTCCACATGGGATCGCAAAATTTCACAAAGTTGAGAATCGAAATAGAAAAGAGTAAAATTATCATTGCATTCCTCCTCCTTTGTGCCTACTGAACACATAATTATTAACATTCCCCTTGTTAAATGTCCCCAAGTAGGTGTTAATGCACTGGAAGCTTTTGTTTCTTAAAAAAAAAAAAAAAAAAATTATTCATGGGTAAGAGAGATGTGAATGTTTATAAAACACTCCATGAACCTCATCCCAGTTCTGTGAAATTGGAAGTATAAAGGAAACACTAGTGTAGGAGCACACGAAATACCAACAGATGATAGCATGTGTAAATTAAAAGGAGGCCAAAGTGGGTATCAGGGAACTGGTAGAGAAAATGGAAATAACAGGACTCTTACCTGTCATGTTAGTTAGTAACCATAGTTCTTAGCCTCATTTCTGCTAAGTGGTTAAGAGCCTAGGGACTATATTACCAATAGTTATTACCTGAGTGAGTGTGGGTAAGTTATTTAACTTGCCTCAGTTTCTTCATTTGTTCAATGCAGAATAATAATAGCAACCACTTAACAGGGCTCCTATGGAGGATAAATACATCATTTGGAATAATGCCTGGTATAGCTGTGTATAATAAATATTATCTATTATTATTATTTACTACATTCTAAAAGTATTAGCATTCCCAGTGATGGCCCATTATTAAGAATTAGAAACATCACAGTTCTAAGAAACTAAAAAGTTATATAAACAAAGAAATTTGTGCACATGCAGGCAAGTATATGTGCAGAGAGAGACAGAAATGGTTTCTCAATCTGGTTATTTAATTAGTCATAAAACCAATTTTCTATCCAGTCTCATTAGCAACATTTAATTACCTTCATTAAATGAGGTGTCAAAAGGTCATCAGGACTACATTACAAATTCCTATTATCAGAAAGATGCTTTAATAGGTATTCTAACAAAATACTCATTGAGAAAAAGACTTGAATGAATGACAAATGGCTGGAGATGAACAAACACACAAGGTACCCTATGGAATCACATATGACCTCAGCCAAACTCAGCAAGTATCAAGAGATAGTAGAAAGTGAACTTCTCATTTAATTTATGCTTTATTTCCTTTTCTTTTTTTAACATTTTCTAGTATTTATCCTTTCTAGTGAGCGTAAAGTACACCAATGTTGGAAGTAATGTGTAAAAAGCAGTTTGTAAGTTTCCATTAAAATCTCACAATTATGCAAATACTCAGAGTTTTAGCATAAATACTCATCACTACCCCGAACTGTGTTGCCGAAGGAAACACGCAAACCCACAGCTGTGAGATTAAGTACAGAAAACACAGATCTCCACTCTGGCACAACTTCAAATGCCTCATCAGAGACAGAGAGATGTCAAACCCAAAGTTTACACTGAAGCACTGCAGCTCCCAGGGACCGGAAAGAGACTACCAGAGCACTCTGTATGCACCCTGTACGCACCCCTCGTGCACTGTAAAAAGGGCAGCTTGCAGAAACTCAGGATGAGTGCCTTTATGGGGCTGCACAAGTCACTCCCATGTGCTGAAAAATCCAGCTTGAAGAGCTGCACGTCCAAATGGCTGCTGTTCCAATAAGACCCGGGGTGATCTCCGGTCCTGTTCTTTTCCTTGATCGTAGTTACACTATTCATGTTGCACTAGTCCAAACAGCAACTCACAGAGCTTCCACATGATATTCTCCTTTTAACAACAGCTGATCTTCTGAAATCTGGGTGGTGAAGGTTCCAGTGGATTCTAATCCACAGTACATGTGTGAAGCTTAAACTATCTGCTGACTTAGAGGAAGTTACTCACGGAAAAATTACCTTTGATGTACTGCACACAGTCTGGCTGTGCTGAGATAGTTGTTTGAAAAGAAAAAAAAAATGTGCTAAGCATTGCTTTTAGATAGAAATGTTAAAAACACCGGTAGAAGTTAAAAGATATTATGGTAGAAAAAAAACTCCATTTACAGTAACAACGAAAGAGGTAAACTTAAAAAGAACTTAAACCTGAAAAGCTTAAAACTTATATGAAAAACACTGTTTTAAAACCCTCCTATAAAACACAATGGTATATTTGAACAAATAGAAAGACATCACTAGTTCTTGGTTAGAAAATCTAAGCATTATTTTTTTTAAAAATCAAAACCCTGGGTTTTCTAAGTCAATTTATAAATTTTGTCAAATCCCAATAAAAATACCAATGAGTCATTTTTTGGAAAAATAAAAATAAAAAACTGACACTAGTAAATAAATACTGAAGTTCCTATAAAAAAGTAACAGCAAAATGTTATCTAAGGAAGAACTGTGAGGGAACAGCTAACAGAAATACACAGTCTCTGTAACCACTCCCACTAAGAAGTCTCTTTAACTAAAGCGTGGTCTTGGCGTATGGATAGCCAGACCAGCGAAAAGAACAGCAAGTTCTCCTCGGGACCACAGATGGAAATTAGTATACGACAAGGGAATTCCCAAAATGGGGGAATAAAGATGGACTTTTTATTTTTATTTTTTTCATTTTTATTTTTACTTTATTTTACTTTACAGTACTGTATTGGTTTTGGCATACATTGACATGAATCTGCCACGGGTGGGACAACTGGATAGCCTTTGAAAAATGATAAATTTTGATCCATTCTTCATGCTGCTCATAAGCACAAACTCCAAGTTAATAAGATATTCTAAAAGATAAAATTATATAATTAATATTGAAATGGGTGAATTCCAAATTATTCTTCTCTAACCTGAAAGGTAAAAAGGCTTTCTAACTGTGGCTCAAAATCCAGATGCAATGAAAAAAAAAAATTGTTATATTTGACTATCTTAAAAAAAAAAAGCAGTAAAGGAAAAAAAAGCAGTAAGTGGCTATTATGGGCTTCCCTGGTAGATCAGTGGTAATGGATCTGCCTGCCAATGCAGAAGATGCAGGTTCAATCCTTGGGTCAGGAAGATCCCCTGGAGAAGGAAATGGCAACCCACTCCAGTACTCTTGCCTGGGAAGAATTCCCATGGAGAGAGGAGCCTGGCAGGCTACCGGCCATGGGGTCACAGACAGGTGGACGATTTAGCGACTAAACAACAAGAAAAATGCATGACAAAAAACACGGCAAGCGAAACAAAAAGACAGCAAGTTAGAAGAGAAATACCCGGAAATCTATCCTAAATGAAGGACTAAGGTCCCTAATTTACCAAAATGCGTTCAAAAATTGATCAAAAGCAGATGAAAAATATTATAGAAAGGCATAAATAAAAATTTCCCATGAAAGATATGACACTAAAATATGAAAAGGTATTCAAATTCACTTAAAAAAGGAATCATGGTAAAACAATATTGATATACCTCAGCCATCCGACTGGCAAAAAAATCAGAAGCCAGACAATACAGTCTGTGGTGAGGCTAAAGGGAAATAGGCCCTCTCCTACATAGCTGACGGGAAGGGAAAAGGGGTACAACCCCTACTTGGGGTGGGGGGATTTGACAGTATCTAGTAAAACTAAATCATTTACTCTTGACCCAGAAATACCATGACTGTAATTTATCCTGATCATATTATCTCCAACACACATACATGGGGTTATCCATTGTACTATCATTTGTAATCATGAACTATAGAAATTACCTAAACAGTAAATGGTTGAATAAAGTATGGTGCGCTCACACAATGAAATACTAGGTGAATGTACTAAAGAACAAGAAAGTGCTCTATGAACTGATAGGGAATAATCTGCAGGATATATTGTTAGGTTAAAAAAAGCACAGGACAACACAGTATATATAGTATATGCTGCCTTTGTGTAAGGAAAGGCGGGAAGTAACAAAGCATAAAATTCCCTGCTTATTTTTGCAAAAGGAAGTTCAGGAAGAATAAATTAGAAAACAATGAAACTGGTGACCTACAAAAGGAATGAATGAGGAGGGTAGAACCCAAATTAAAAGCAACGGAGGAGTGAGTGACATTTCTGAATATATCTCAATTTTAAATGCGGAAAAATGTTAATGCTGCACATGTTCAAAAGTATCAATACAATTAAATCAATAAGCTTCAGAAAAATTACAGAGAAACCATATGATCCCAACTGCAAAACAGAAATATGCTGTGGCAAGGGGCCAAGCTAGGACAGAATTGATCCAAGTAGCTTCAGAACACAATGCTTTGATACATACCCTCAGTTTGTGGAAAAAAGAACTGTACATACATCTTGAACTATTTTTAGTAGGTCTCTTTTTCATGGCACTGTGAGTATAGCAATTCTGAGACTACTTTGTTTGTTTGCACATTGTAGGACTGAGCAAATGGAGCAAATGTGTTGACATTGCTGAAAGCCAGGGCTCTCGTTGTGAGACGGTGAAATGCAAACATGGGTTGAGGCAAAGGCAACAAAGACTCTTGGGAGCTAGGGTAGAATGGCAGGTATATGTATCAACTGGACAGACATAAATACAATTATGTAACTACATAACTAATGATATAACTGTATATAAAAACATTTCCTAATATATACATATGCTTCTGATATGAATTTGTATGTATATATGCTTTAATTCATACATATGTTTAAAAAAACTTTTTTTTTTTCCCGTAGCTTCATCTGCTGATGGGACTGGAGGCTATGATACATCAGTAACAATAAGTATTCCTAGATCTTGTTTTCTATATACCACTCCCTAGTAAAAGGAACCAGGGAATTTTTTTTTTTAATGGATGATTTCAGGGATGTAGGAAGAAAAGCATAAGATGGGCCCAGCATATTTTTGCTGTGCCAGAAATTAAGGAAACACCCCCAGATAATGAGTCAAATGCACATAGGGACCAGCTTTAAGAGCCTTGCCAGATCTGAGAAAACTGGCACCAAAATTGCGACTATGTAGCAGTTCTGTATAATCAATTGCATAGCGGAAGTAATGAATAGATTCAAGGGATTAGATCTGATAGACAGAGCGCCTGAAGAACTATGGATGGAGGTTCATGACATTGTACAGGAGGCAGTGATCAAGACCACCCTCAAGAAAAAGAAACACAAAAAGGCAAAATGGTTGTCTGAGGAAAAAACAGAAGCTAAAGGCGAAGGAGAAAAGGAAAGATGTACCCATCTGAATGTAGATTTCTAAAGAATAGCAAGGAGAGATAAGAAAGCCTTACCTCAGCGATCACTGCAAAGGAAGAGAGGAAAACAACAGAATGGGAAAGACTAGAGATCTCTTCAAGAAAATTAGAGAAATGGTATGGACATAACAGAAGCAGAAGATATTAAGAAGGGGTGCCAAGAATACACAGAAGAACTGTACAAAAAAGATCTTCACAACCCAGATAATCACGATGGTGTGATCACCAACCTAGAGCCAGACATCCTGAAATGCAAAGCCAGGTGGGCCTTAGGAAGCATCACTACGAACAAAGCTAGTGGAGGTGATGGAATTCCAGTTGAGCTGTTTGAAATCCTGAAAGATGATGCTGTGAAAGTGCTGCACTCAACATGCCAACAAATCTGGAAAACTCAGCAGTGGCCACAGGACTGGAAAAGGTCAGTTTTCACTCCAATCCCTAAAAAAGGCAATGTCAAAGAATGTTCAAACTACTGCACAATTGCACTCATCTCACATTCTAGTAAAGTAATGCTCAAAATTCTCCAAGCCAGGTTTCACCAGTACGTGAACTGTGAACTTACAGTTGTTCAAGCTGGATTTAGAAAAGCCAGGGGAACCAGAGATCAAATTGCCAACATCCGCTAGATCATCGAAAAAGCAACAGAATTCCAGAAAAACATCTACTTTTGCTTTATTGACTATGCCAAAGCCTTTGACCACAACCAGTTTGTTGTATGGACCACAACAGACTCTCGAAAATTCTGAAACAGATGGGAATACCAGACCACCTGACCTGCCTCTTGAGAAGTCTATATGCAGGTCAGGAAGCGACAGCTAGAATCGGACATGGAACAACAGACTGGTTCCAAATTGGGAAAGGACTACATCAAGGCTGTATATTGTCACTTTGCTTATGTAACTTACACACAGAGTACATCATGAGAAATGCTGGGCTGGATGAAGCACAAGCTGGAATCAAGGTTGCCAGGAGAAATATCAATAACCTTAGATATGCAGATGACACCACCCTTATGGCAGAAAGAGAAGAAGAACTAAAAAGCCTCTTGTTGAAAGTGAAAGAGGAGAGTGAAAAAGTTGGCTTAAAGCTCAACATTCAGAAAACAAAGATCATGACATCTGGTCCCATCACTTCATGGGAAATAGATGGGGAAACAGTGACAGAATTTATTTTGGGGGGCTNTGACACCACCCTTATGGCAGAAAGTGAAGAAGTACTAAAGAGCCTCTTGATGAAAGTGAAAGAGGAAAGTAAAAAGTTGGCTTAAAGCTCAACATTCAGAAAACGAAGATCATGGCATCCAGTCCCATCACTTCATGGGAAATAGGTGGGGAAACAGTGACAGCCTTTATTTTGGGGAGCTGCAAAATCACTGCAGATGGTGACTGCAGCCATGAAATTAAAAGACACTTGCTCCGTGGAAGAAAAGTTATGACCAACCTAGACAGCATATTAAAAAGCAGAGACATTACTTTGCCAACAAAGGTCCGTCTAGTCCAGGCTGTGGTTTTTCCAGTAGTCCTGTATGGATATGAGAGTTGGACTATAAAGAAAACTGAGTGCTGGAGAACTGATGCTTTTGAACTGTGGTGTTGGAGAAGACTCTTGAGAGTTCCCTGGACTGTAAGAAGATCCAACCAGTCCATCCTAAAGGAAATCAGTCCTGAATATTCATTGGAAGGACTGATGCTGAAGCTGAAACTCCAATACTTCGGCCACCTCATGCGAAGAGTTGACTCATTGGAAAAGACTCTGATGCTGGGAGGGATTGGGGGCAGGAGGAGAAGGGGACGACAGAGGATGAGATGGCTGGATGGCATCACCGACTGAATCGACATGAGTTTGAGTAAGCCCCAGGAGCTGGTGATGGACAGGGAGGCCTGGTGTGCTGCGGTCCATGGGGTCGCAGAGTCGGACGCGACTGAGCGACTGAGCTGAGCTGAGACTTATTTATCTCGCTGCGCTGGGCCTTCGTTGCTGCGCACGGGCTTTCTCTAGCTGTGGCGAGCGGGGCCACTCTTCCTCGAGGCGCACGTGCTTCTCCCTGCAGTGGCTTCTCCCGCCGGGAGCACAGGCTCTAGGCACCCACGTCCGTGGCTGCGGCACTCCGGCCCGGTAGTTAGCTGTGGCACGGAGGCTTAGTTGCCCTACGGCTTGTGAAATCTTCCCAGACAAGACGAATACTTCTGACTTTTTTCTTTCCCGAAAACTAGACGGTGTCCAAAACAAAGGGGCCCGTGCCCTCATCATTTCCGGCTACGCTGCAGAGATGCTATGTTATTCTGGAGCGAAAGCAGGTTCACACTGTCCACGACAGGGTGAGCAGTGTTCATAGCTATCTATGCTTGCTGTCAACGCACAAAGGAAGTTTAAGATATGTGCTTGTGGAAGACAAATACCACATGACGTCACTTACGGGTGGAGTCTAAGATACGACACAAGCGAACAGACTCACAGACACAGAACAGACTTGCGGCTGCCAGGGGAGGGGAGGGAAGGACCGGGAGGCTGGGACTAGCAGAGGGCAGGTAAGCCACAGGGGCCCGGTGTACAGCACGGGGAACCAGGCTCGGTGCCCTGTGATAAACCGTAGCGGAAAAGAACGCGAAAAAGCTAGTGTGTGTGTGTACATGTATCGCTGAGTGCTTGCCATACAGCAGAAATTAACCCAACCTTGTAAATCACCCATACTTCAATTAAAAAAATAATTTAAGGTATTTGTTTTTGTGGTCAAGCACTGCTGCGACACAGGTTTGAGCCCTGCCCTCTCTAACTGCATGACTTTGGGTCAGCCATTGACCCCCACCGACTTCATTTGCCACAGGGACCAAGTGCCCCCTGGGGTGACAGCAAGGCGTGGTCCCCGTGGCTCAAGGCCTGTGCTTGGTGACCTGAGAGCGGTGGATAAAGCCAAGTTGTTTCCAACCATCGTCACTAGCCTGAAGTATCAGTAGCACTTCGCTAAGTTCATAGGCCAAAAAAAAAATTTAACAACAAACAACGTTGAAAGAGCAAGTATTAATATGCTGTTAACATTCTACTGATACTATTTTTATGCATTATCATCATCATCATTTTAATCATTTAAAAAGGTTAGACAATTAAGAGTGTGCTTGGCAGTCAGTCCGCATGCGGGAAGTGGGAAGCCAAATCGCAAAAGCTCCAGACGGCCGTACACAGACACGAGCTGCCAGCACCACCAAGGAGAAGGCCTCTTCCAGAAGCTCCGCTCAGGTATCAAATCTCCAAGTGAACGGGGCTTTGGAAAGCTAGCTAGACTTACACGTCTGTTCAGAGTCACCCAAAATAATTGAGTGCAGGAGTATATCAACAGAGCAGTGGAAAATATAAGCCGCTGTTTATTGGGCATTCACTCTCTATCAGACGTTACACTTCACGCTACATAGACTTTGCTCAGTTACTTCTCACAGCAGCCCTGTGACCGAAATGTCATTCTCCACATTTGACCCGTGCAGAGACTGGACACAGGAGGAGGGTGTGACAGCCGGTCGGCGCACAGCTGATGCCCCAAAGCCTTCAGTAGCTCAATTGTGTCCAGCTCTTTGTGACCATGGACTGCAGCACACCAGGCCTCCCTGTCCTTCACCATCTCCCAGAGTTGGCTCAGACTCATGTCCATGGAGTTGGTGATGCCATCCAAACATCTCATCCTCTGTCATCCCCTTCTCCTCCTGCCTTCAATCTTTCCCAGCATCAGGGTCCTTTCCAATGAGTTGGCTCTTCGCATCAGGTGGCCAAGGTATTGGAGCTTNGTTGGTGATGCCATCCAAACATCTCATCCTCTGTCATCCCCTTCTCCTCCTGCCTTCAATCTTTCCCAGCATCAGGGTCCTTTCCAATGAGTTGGCTCTTCGCATCAGGTGGCCAAGGTATTGGAGCTTCAGCTTCAGCATCAGTCCTCCCAGTGAATATTCAGGGTTGAGCAATTTGACAGCCAGTCAGTGCACAGCTGATGCTCCAAAATCTGGTGTTTCCCTTCAAACATATCACCTTAAAATCTACAGTCAGCCTGGGTTCAATTTCTAGCAACATAATTGAGGCTTTGCCTCAAAGATTTCCATACAACTTTTTTTGTTTACTCTGAACAGGGGGAAAAAAGTGCTGTGAAACAAGCCAGTGTTGTAAAGACAATATTGTAGAGAGCACTCCACTTAAGTACCTCCCGACAGCTAAACATCAGGGCCGCGTGTGCTGCCAAAGAACGAAGACATTTTATTTAAAATTACACTGGCGCAAGACCATCAAAGTATCCTTAACATTTTCATTAAATTGAGATACAGATATACTTAGGGTAGTAAATCTCTTGTGATACAAAGAGCTTATTTGAGAGCCAAGCTTCTGGGCAGCGATGAGCCTGGAAGGAAACCAGAGAGGACGACACCTTGTTCAGAGCTCTCCCCGCGACGCCCGGCCACACGGTCCACTGTGCCCCCAACACGGTCCCAGAGGGGCGGCCTCCAACGATGCCTTCACGCAGGTCTGCAGCGGCACTGGGTGGGTGTCTGCAGGGGGTGCAGAGAGCCCAGCTGGCACTCACAAATCCCAGGAGGAGGGGGCGTGCTGCAGCGCTGGGGGCGCAGTGCAACGCAGGAGGTGGCGGGGTGCACGGGCCAGAGCGGCGGTCTCAGCCTTTCTGGCACCAGGCACGGCTGCATGTAAGACAGTTTTTCCACAGATGGGGGCGAGGGTGGGCCTGGTTCCGGAATGATTCAAGAGCAGTACATTTACTGTGCATTTTATTTCTATTATTTTTCCATCAGCTCCATGTCAGATCATTGGGCATTAGATCCCAGAGGTCGGAGACCCGTGGGCTAGAGCATTTACTGTGGTTTCTGCAGGAAGAGACAGGTGTGCCGCAGACACCGGACTGGCTGGTATGGATAGTTCAGGTGAGTCTGGGGCAGAGGGGTGGCCCCTCGTTGTTGGGACTGGCCCCGAGCTGGTGTGCGCAGGTGGACGGTAGCCTAGCCCGGGAGAGCCTGATGGAGAGGGTGGTGATGGTTTGTGAAGCGCACTCACCGGTGGCCACGTGTCTACTTTCTCCAGGGACTGGCTGACCCTGGGGCAGGCAGTTCCTCCAGGGTCGCCAAGGCCCCCCGTGGCAGAGCAGCAGGTTACAGAGGACCAACATCTCCCGTGGACAAGCAGCCCGGGCGCCGTCTTCTAGGCGGAGTCTTGGATGAGGCTGCCTCACCTTTTCATTCCGCACAACTTTGTTTTCTAACTGAAGTAGACCTGATTCTATGTTAATTGCTGCTGTGCAGCGAGGTGATTCAGTCACACACACGCACATCCTTTTCACACTTCTTTGGCTGCCTGGGTCTTGGTGGCAGCAGCTGGGCTCTCTCATCACGACACACGGGCTGCTCTCTAGTCGTGGCCCCTGGGTCCCGGAGCTCCCGGGCTCAGCAGCTGTGGCCCGAGGGCTTGGTTGCTCTGCAGCACGTGGGACCGTACTTTCCTGACCGGGACTGAGCCTGCATCCCTGCACCGGAAGGCAGAGTCTTAACCACTGGACCACCAGGGACGTCCCCTCATTCTTTTTTAAATATTCTTTTCCGTTAATGGTTTATCACAGGATATCGAGTACAGTTCCCTGTGCTGTAGAGTGGGACCTTGTTGTTTATCCACCCTGTATCTCACCTAAACTAACATGCTAATCCCAGACTCCCAGTCCTTCCCTCCCCCGACCCCATCTTGAGTGCAGTCTCCCAGGAGTATATCTGTCCTTCGTGTCTGGCTCATTTCACTAATGACCTCAGGGCTCATCCATGCTGTAGCAGGGGTCAGGGTTTCTTTCCTTTTGAAGGCGGATATTCCTCTGTATGGATGGACTTCACTGAGTTTGTTCACTCATCTGTTGGTGGACACTTGGGTTGATTCCCTGTTCCGGATACTGTGAATGATACTCTGATCACTGGTGTACAAGCATGTTTGAGTCCCTATTTTCAATTCCTTTGGGCACACAGGTTTTTTCAGCACCTAGCTGTGTCAGTTCAGTTCAGTTCAGCTCAGGATTCCAAATTGGTCAAGGAGTCATTTATTTATACTTATATGCAGAGTACATCCTGCAAAATGCCAAACTGGATGAAGCACAAGCTGGAATCAAGATTGCTGGGAAAAATATTAATAACCTCAGGTATGCAGATGACACCACCCTTATGGCAGAAAGTGAAGAACTAAAGAGCCTGTTGATGGAAGTGAAAGAGGAGAGTGAAAAAGTTGGCTTAACCGAACATTCAAAAAACAAAAATCATGGCATCCAGTCCCATCTCTTCATGGCAAATAGATGGGTAAACAATGGAAACAGTGACAGATTTTATATTCTTGGGCTCCAAAATCACTGCAGATGGTGACTGCAGCCATGAAATTAAAAGACGCTTGCTCCTTTGAAGAAAAGCTGTGACAAACCTAGACAGCATATTAAAAAGCAGAGACATTACTTTACCGAAAAAGGTCCATCTAGTCAAAGCTATGGTTTTCCAGTAGTCACGTGTGGATGTGAGATTTGGACTATAAAGAAAGCTGCGTGCTGAAGAATTGATGCTTTTGAACTGTGGTGTTGGAGAAGACTTGAGAGTCCCTTGGACTGCAAGGAGATCCAACCAGTCCATCCTAAAGGAAATCAGTCTTGAATATTCATTGGAAGGACTGATGCTGAAGCTGAAACTCCAATACTTTGGTCACCTGATGTGAAGAACTGACTCATTGGAAAAGATCTTGATGCTGGGAAAGATTGAAGGCGGGAGGAGATGGGGACAACAGAGGATGAGATGGTTGGATGGCATCACCGACTCTGGTTGGATGACATCACCGACTCGATGGACGTGAGTTTGAGTAAGCTCTGGGAGCTGGAGATGGACAAGGAGGCCTGGTGTGTTGTAGCCCATGGGTCACAAAGAGTCAGACTCGACTGAGCGACTGAGCTGAACTGAACTGAACTGACACAGCTAGGTGCTGAAAAAACCTGAAAGGTGAAGGCAAACTTCTCCCTTATGGCAAAATCAGAGCAGCAAAAAGAAAACATGAAATCTGGTATGCATGAGAAAGGGGCTTCCTAGGTGGCGCTAATGGTAAAGAAACCGCTTGCCCATGCAGGAGATGCGGGTTCAGTCCTTGAGGTGGGACGATCCCCTGGAGGAAGGAACGGCAACCCACTCCAGGATTCCTCCGTGGAGAATCCCACAGACAGAGGAGCTGCCCAGGCTACAATCCATAGGACTGCACAGAGTCTGACATGCCTGAAGTCACTTAGCGCACGCAGGCATGAGAAAGCAAAGCGTCACTCAGATGCTTTTCCATCCAAGACAGTTTCTCAGAGAGTAGCTGCAAGGCTGCGATCCAGCGCAGAAGCACAACGCCAGGCCTCAGAGGCACAGAGGTTTTCCTCCTGAGACTGAAAATGTGACTGATTCAGTCTATTGAGGAGCCTAAGTCCTGAAACTTTGTAAAAAGAAATATACGTAGAATTGATGTACAATAGAGATTTGAAATTAAAAATTTGTGATGCCAAGCTGGTCATATTCTGGTATCTGGGTTTTACACGCACTTCCTCGCAAAATACAGACTGTACTAGTAAATGAGGGCAGAGCCATAAATATCGCAGTAGAGAGAGACCAAGAGCCTGTGGCTCGTCTTTCAAATTAAATCTGGTAAGCAGGCTTATGATTGTATTTTTCCTGAGGAAATGTGATTACTTTAAAACAGTTTACGTTTTTTTGAGGTGCAAAGACTGACATACAGATATTAAATAGATCAATATTAAATAGAACAGAGATTGATAGTCATGGATCTTGTCCAACCCCCTCATTTTACAGATTAGAAAATTTGAACTGTGAGAAATCAAGAAAATTACCCAAATGGATGCAAATTCCAATTCCCATTCTTTATATTAATATCACTATACCTTTGCTTATTATTCTAAAATTATCTCCATCATGTTTCAAAGTGAGCCTTTTTCCTTGCATTTCAGGACTGGGAGGATGTTTAGCAAAACTCACCAAGGGTGAGCTGAGCAGGCTGCCTGGCCAGGGCCCCGGACTGCATCGCCCTGGCCAGGGGCCTGCTTCTCTGCAGACACTAAGGGTAAGTCCTCTTGATCAAGGGTATCTGTCCTGTATCCTGATTTCCTAGATCACTAATCTCAGCTACCGACCTAGGAAGAGGTGGCAATGATGTTCTTGTTGAGTTGCTCAGTTGTCTCCAAATCTTTGCGACCCCACGAACTGCAGCACGCCAGGCTCCTCTGTGACCCACTACAGTCAACACGGGAAAGGAAGGCAAATGCTGAATTGGTTTTTCCCTTCCTCCACCAGCTCTGAGGATTTCACACTGGTTCCTGGGTACTCCCCATGTTTTGCCAGCTGTGGCACTAGGACCTTGGGTGGTCTTTCCGGTCCCTTGGTGCGAAGCTCTAGGCCCTCCTGAGTGATGGAGGGTCCTCATTAAGTACATGGACCACCCCGCCCACTTATGCTAATGAGGGGGCTGGCCCCAGGAAAGGCCCACACATCCCCAGGGGGCGAGGACTAGTGGGCAGAGGGCTGGGGATCCAGGAAGAGTCCTCTTGGAGCTCTGTCACACATGGGTGCTGGGAGGTCAGGTGGCCCTGAAGACCAAGACACGCCTGTCCCCAGCCTCTGCTTCTCCCTGCGGCTGGTTCTGATCTGTATCCTCTGCTACAATGAAACTGGAATCGTCAGCGCTTGCAGAGGTTTTTTGTTTTTGATATGTTTTTACTTATTTATTTATTAGGTTACTCTGGGTCTTAGGTGCAGCACGAAGGATCCAGTTACCTGAACATGGGTTGAATTCGGGCCCACTGCACCGGAAGCTCACAGCTGTGGCCAGTGGACCACCAGGAAATTTCTTTAAGAATAAGAAAACCCCATAGATTGTATGTCTTCGCCCACTGTAATCAGTATTCTCACTGGGGCTTGTATCACCCCATCGTTTGCTGGGGGAGACCGGTAGACTCAGCTCCCGAGCCCGTCAGGCACGACTCTTGCCATCTTTGACAGCTCCCTTGATGTGGGATGACGAGCTATAGCAGGCTCCACATAGGGGATTCTGGCTCCATTTGTGATGGAGCCCATCGCAATGCCTTCTGGCAGAGACTCAGCAGTTGACAATGCCATGTGCAGACAAGCCACTGTCATGGGGGAGTGCTCACCCATCTCTCTCATGAGGTGTTTGAAACGCAAGTACATAGAGTATAGCAAATATACCCTCTGTCCTCGTCACCTAGACTAGGAATGATTTCCCACTTTTGCTTCACACCTCTTTTCCTTTTCTGGCAGGGTTGGGAGGGTTGCTGCACCATGCACCATATGGAACTTCCCCGACCAGGGACTGAACCCGCAGCCCCTGCAGTGGAAGCGCAGGGTCCTCACCACCAGGCGGCTAGGGAAGCCCACACATTGTTCTTCCTTAAAGAAACAGAACGTCAGCAATTGTTGGAGCCCTCAGGTTGCCTCCCACCCCGAGGTGCTTTGCTAAGGAAGCTGTGCGTTCCCCCAGCCATGCCGTTCCGCTCCACCGCCTGTCCTGTGCGTCCACATACAGTACAGCTTGGAGTGTTCGTAGATTTAATCTTTATCAAAGTAATACAGACCTCGTTTTCAAAATCAAGCAGTACTACACAGCTCTAAACAAAAGTAGGTCTCTCCAATAGCAACTCAATAACAAACAAGCAAACAATTCAATTGAAAAACAGGCAAAGGAACTGAATAGTCATTTCTCCAAAGACCTACAAATGGCCTACAGAAGCACAGAAAGGTGCTCCGTGTCACTTCATCACCAGGGAAATGCAAATCAAACCTACAATGAGCTCTAACCTCATACCTGTTAAATCCCCTATTACCAAACAAACAAACCAAAGCAGATAACAAGTGCGGGTAAGGATGCAGAGAACAGGGGGCCCTTGTGCACTGTCGGTGGGAATGTAAACTGGCGCGGCCTCCGTGGAGAGCAGTAAGGAGGCTCCTCAGAAAATTAAAAAGAGAACGACCAGATGATTCAGCAGTGCTACGTCTGGATAGTAATAGTTTTCCAAAGGTCATGAAATCAGGACCTCCGGGAGCTGTCTGCACTCCCAAGTTCATTGAGGCATTAGTCACATTCCTTTTTTTTTAAAAAATTAAGCACTTACTCTGGTTGCTTTCTCAATGTATAGGTTAATATAAGGCCAGTTTTTGATGGCAGAGATTTGGTTCCACTCAAACTGTTAGGAGAAACACACTGACTGAAACCGCCCACCCTGGACAGGTACCATAGTAACCACTTCCGTGAGTTGTTTTACGACAGGAGGTCCTGGTCAGGAACAGGGAACTAAGAAGCCTCCAGCAACAGGAAGAGTTCGGGAAAGGTCAAAGGAGACGCCACGTGTCCGACCGCCTCCCAGAATCCTCCTCGCTGGCGTCCATCTTGGCTGAACAGGGCGCGCACCACCAGGAAGGACTCTGAGTCAGGACGATTGGCGAGGGACAACCCGGAAACTACTCCTGTCACCATGAGCCCGAGCCGGCGAGCCACGCGGCAGAGCAGTTCTCCTGGGGTCCCTTCCCCTCCTGCTCTCCGCCTCGGCGCCCTTCCCAGTAAAGTCTCTGACTGTATCGGCACGTGTGTGTCTCCTGGGACGATTCGTTTCCGAGTGTTAGCCGAGCCCGCTCTTGGGCCCTAGAAGGGGTCCCACTTCCTGCAACAGTTTCGCGATGCTACAGAGAGGTACTACTTTTCCCAGGAAGTAGGTGAGCAGCTTTTTCACACTGTTCACGAAGATGGTCAGTACCAAAATCAGACCGATTAAATTCTTGGCAGCCAAAGATGGAGAAGCCCTATACAGTCGGCAAAAATACAACGTGGAGCTGACTGTGGCTCAGATCATCAGCTCCTTATTGCACAATTCAGGCTCAAACTGAAGAAGGTAGGGAAAACCACTAGTCCATTCAGGTATGACCTAAATCAAATCCCTTATGATTATACAGTGGAGGTGACGAATAGATTCAAGGGACTAGATCTTGTTGACAGAGTGCCTGAAGAACTGTGGGTGGAGGTTCGTAACACTACAAGAGGCGGTGACCAAAACCACCTCGGGCAAAAGGAATGCAGAAAGGCAAAGTGGTTGTCTGAGGAGGCCTTACCAAGAGCTGAGAAAAGAAGAGTGAAAGGCAAGGGAGAAAGGGAAAGATATACCCAACTGTTTGCAGCGTTCTGGAGAAAAGCAAGGAGGCATAGGAAAGCCTTCCTCAGCGATCAGTGCAAAGAAATAGAGGAAAACAATAGAATGGGAAAGACTAGAGATCTCTTCAAGAAAATTAGAGATACCAAGGGAAAATTTCATGCAAAGATGGGCTCAATAAAGGACAGAAATGGTAGGGACTAACAGAAGCAGAAGATATTAAGATGTGGCAACAATACATAGAAGAACTATACAAAAAAGATCTTCATAATCCAGATAACCATGATGATGTGATCACTCACCTAGAGCCAGACATCCTGGAATTTGAAGTCAAGTGGTCCTTAGGAAGCATCATTACAAACAAAGTTAGTGGAGGTGATAGAATTCCCTTTGACTATTTCAAATCCTAAAAGATGATGCTGTTAAAGTGATGCACTCAATATGCCAGCAAATTTGGAAAAGGCAGCAGTGGCCACAGGACTGGAAAAGGTTAGTTTTCATTCCAGTCCCAAAGAAAGGGAGTGCCGAAGAATGCTCAAACTACCTCACAGTTGCACTCATTGTGATCTACCCAGTCAAAGGCTTTAGCCTAGTCAAAGGAGCAGAAATAAATGTTTTTCTGGAATTCCCTTGCTTTTTCTATGATCCAACAGATGTTGGCAATTTGTTCTTTGGTTCTTCTGCCTTTTCTAAGTCCAGCTTATACAATTGGAAGTTCTCAGCTCAGGTACAGTTGAAGCCTAGCTTGAAGGGTTTGCTAACATGTGAAATGAGCATAATTGTGCAATAGTTTGAACATTCTTTGATATCACCCTTTTTGGGGATTGGAATGAAACCTGACCTTTTCCAGTCATGCAAAGATGATGAAAACCCAAATAGAGCTGTAAAGATATCAAGGGATAATTATAGAAAAGAGAGTGAGTGAACACATTTAAAATTTTTAGCCATAGACATGCTATATATGTGGGCTTCCCTGGTGGCTCAGCTGGTAAAGAATCCGCCTGCAATGTGGGAGCCCTGGCTTCTATCTCTGGGTTGAGAAGATCCCCTAGAAAAGGGAAAGGCTACCCATTCCAGTATCCTGGCCTGGAGCATTCCACGGATTGTATGGTCCACAGGGTGGCAAAGCGCCTGAGTGACTTTCACTTTTATCATATATGTATTTTTACACATATGCATATATGATAGAATGCTTTTCAGCCTTTAAAGAAATAAGGACCCATGGCGGATTCATGTCAATGTATGCCAAAACCAATACAGTACTGTAAAGTAAAATAAAGTAAAACTTAAAAAAAAGAAAAGAAATAAGGAATTCCTGTCATGTGTGACATCACAGATGAAATCGGAGGACATTATGCATTAAATATGCACAGGTTTTGGTNCTTTAAAGAAATAAGGACCCATGGCGGATTCATGTCAATGTATGCCAAAACCAATACAGTACTGTAAAGTAAAATAAAGTAAAACTTAAAAAAAAGAAAAGAAATAAGGAATTCCTGTCATGTGTGACATCACAGATGAAATCGGAGGACATTATGCATTAAATATGCACAGGTTTTGGTATATTTCTAAACTTAAAAAATATATATAGGTCTCCACCCCTAGTGCCCTGGATGGCCACGTTCCAGTTTTTCATTCTGGTTCTTTCTGTGTAAGGAGCACATGCAGTGAAATCTGGATTTGCTCTTCACCACGCTGACCTCATGATGCCACGATGACACGACCTCATAGATGAGGATTTAAACTCTCTAATACCCCTCCCCACCGGCTTCCCCAGACAGATGCATCAGTTCAGTTCAGCTCAGTTCAGTAGCTCAGTCGTGTCTGACTCTTTGCGACCCCATGAATCGCAGCACATTCAGTTCAGTTCAGTTCAGTCGCTCAGTCGTGTCCAACTCTTTGCGACCCCATGAATCGCAGCACGCCAGGCCTCCCTATCCATCACCATCTCCCGGAGTTCACTCAGACTCACGTCCATCGAGTCCGTGATGCCATCCAGCCATCTCATCCTCGGTCGTCCCCTTCTCCTCCTGCCCCAATGTTCAAAGCAGCATTATTTACAATTGCCAAAATATGGAAGCAACCTAAATGTCCATCAACAAAGTGAATGGATTAAGAAGAAATGGTGCACACACACACACACACACACACACACACACACACACACACACAGATATACAGAATGGAATAATACTCAGTCACAAAAAGAACACAATTTTGTCATCTGTAGTGACACAGATGGCCTTGTAGGGCATTATACCAAGTGAAGTAAGTCAGGCAGAGGAAGACAAATACTGTAGATTTCACTTACATGTGGATTCTAAAAAAATACAACAAACTAGTGAATATAACAAAAGAGAAGCAGGCTCACAGAGAACAAACTAACGGTTACCAGTGGGGAAGGTGGTGAGGGAGGGCAACATAGGGGAGGGGAGTGCGAGGTTGTTGGGTATAAGACAGGCTCAAGGACATATTACACAACACAGGGCATATAGTCACGATTCTATAATGATTATAATGGAAAGAAACCTTTAAAAATTGCATAAAAAGCAGAGGATTGGCCTGTGGGCCACAGTTTGCTAAGTCTTAGTATATATAAACAACTAAGGACACATTAAAAATTTTATATACGCTTATTTATTTTGCAAAAAGAAGTATAGGAAGGGTAAACCAGAAACGAATAAAGAAGTTACCCATAGGAGATGGATAGAAATGAGGTGAAAGGAATAAGGATGGGAGTAGGATATCTCTGAGTATATTTTTCTATACCATTTTGAGACAATAAAAAGTATACAGTATCATTTGTTCTTGCCAAAAACCTTTAATTTGAATCTAATCATGAGGAATCAATCAGCAAAATTCAGAATGTGAGACATTCTACAACTGACCTGGATTCCTCAAAAAAGTCAATACATTGGGTGAAGGTATGGTAGCGGGGAAGGGGAGCTAGAAATATTTTAGAGAGTAAAAGATCCTAAAAAGAGATAGAACTATCAACACAATATATGAACTCTGATTGGATCCTGGAACTACAAAAGACATTTTGGAGACAACTGGGGAAATTCAGACTATATTTTAAATATTATTAAATCATGGACTTTCTTAGATGTGACAATTATACGGTGATTATTTGGAGAATGTCAGTCTTTAGAGATTCATGCCAGAGTGTTCAGAGATTAAATATCATGATGATTGCATCTTGTTTTCAAATGCTTCAGGAGAGAAGAAAGCATATGTGTGGTGTGTGTCTATGTTTAGAGGTGGGGAGAGGAACAGAGGAGGAAGAGAGGAACACTGGAAAAAAATATTTTTGATAATGCTATTTTCAAGGCAACAATTGCTGAAAGAAATTCAGAACAAAAGTAATACCTATTCTTTGAGAAAAGGAAATTCCTCTCCTGAGTTTATCTTTAGTTAAACTATATTGTTGGCCAAGTGCAGCAAATATATATACATATATATGTGTATTGGTTTCATTCATCTAAGACTTAGTACAAGGGAACTGAAGACCAAAATGATTTGTAATCCAGCAGTAACTAACAGGCAATTCCAATCTGTTTAGAAAAGTAACTTAAAGAACAACACCGAAAGAAAAAAAAAAAAAGTAAGAACAACACCGAGTGTCAAAATATGGATGAACTTTTAAAACATTATGCCAAGTGAGAGAAGCCACTCATGAAAGACCGCATAATACTGTAAGTCCCCAACATAAGAACCTTCAAGTCGCAGACTTTCAAAGATGCCAACGTGTGCACCAGTCCCTGTATGCCAGCTGCTGAACTGTGCTACTGTTCTTTTCAAGGTTATTATATTGTAAGATTAAAAATGTTTTATTTTTTGTATTTGTTTTTTTATGTACGCATTGTTTGTGTAAAAAGTGTTATAAATCTGTTACAGTACAGTACTATACAGCTGACTGTGTTGGGTGCGTACCTACGCTAACTCTGTTGGACTTCTGAACAAGCTCTCAGAATGGAACTCACCTGTATGCAGTGGACTTATGGTATATGATTCCATTTACACGAAATGTCCAAAAATGGCAAATCAGAGAGTCAGGAAACAGGTTGGCAGTTGTCTAGGGCAGGGGAGCTTGAGGGGAAAAGGGCAATGATTGCTAATGGGTATGGGGTAAGCAGGGGTGGTAATAAATATGGTCTAAAAGTGATTGTGGTGATGATACTACAACTCTGAGTATACTAGGGAAAGTGAAGTAGCCCAGTCGTGTCCCACTCTTTGCGACCCCATGGACTGTAGCCTACTGGGCTCCTCCGTCCATGGGATTTTCCCGGCAAAGGTACTGGAGTGGGTTGCCATTTCCTTCTCCAGAGGATCTTCCTGACACAGGGATTAAACCCAGGTCTATCTGCATTGCACGCAGACGCTTTATCCTCTGAGCCACTAGGGAAGCTAGTTTGAGTATACTAAGAATGACTCAACTGTACATTTCCAATGGGTAAATTGTCAGGTATAGGAATTACATCTCAACAAAGCTGTTATAAGAAAACAGAAGAACAACACAGAAGCACAGCGTCCCCCGTCCAGCTCCAACCCTGAGAGGCTGGCACTCACTTGGAAACCTTCACGGAGTCCTCTGCCCAGCGTCCCTGCCGGCGGGGTGGCTTGGGAGGGGGAACCTGCAAGGGACAGAAACCAACAAAACAGTCACTCAGCATCACCATTTCAGCAAACTGAGGCCAAGGTTAAGGTCACCTAACCCGACCTTCAACCTACCGAAAGCTTCTGAGTTAAAATACGATACTATGAAACCTGGGTGTTTTCATACCTTTCATACCAGGAGGGCAGTCTGGTACTGTCAGCTGAAAGCCCTAGAAATGCTCACACTTTCTGAGCCAACAATTTTAACCCCAGGAATTCATCCCAAGGAAATAATCGGAGAGAAATGTAATGTCATTTTTTAAAATATAGTGACTAACTAGGAACAATCAAGTGGGTTAGTCACTCAGTCAGGTCTGACTCTTTGCGACCCCATGGACGGTAGCCTACCAGGCTCCTCTGCCCATGGGACTCTCCAGGCAACAATACTGGAGTGGGTTGCTACTTCCTTCTCCAGGGGATCTTTCTGACCCAGGGATTGAACTCGGGTCTCCTGCACTGTGGGCGGATTGTTTACTGTCTGAGCCACCAGGGAAGCCCTCAGAAACAATCAAAACGGACATCAATAAGGAATATACACATGTGAAAATACTATCCAATAATGAGAAACTGTTAAAAAAGAATAATGATATGAGTCAATGATATAAATGTTACATTATTATATAAATGTTAACTTTTTGAAGCATATTACAAAACAGTAGGTACATGGTTCTGATTTTGTGAAAGAAAATCACATACATAATATCATACATGATTGAGAGGGAATCCAGTGATAGAATTAAAGCAATTTTTCTTTTTTCTTATGCGTACATTAATTCTTTTTTTTTTAACCAGTCAAGTTATACCACTTTTATAAACATAAAATAAAATAAAAGTATAAGAGACAGGCTTGCTTCAAAGATACAAACTCAATGGGTGGGTTAAAAATCTACTTAAGTTATTTAGGCAGGAAGCATTCACTTGCAATAGATACATCTAGAAACCCAAGTCCAGGAATTCTTGTCTAACTATTTCAACTAAAAATACCAAAGTGGGAATTGCCCAATCTACTGAAATACTCACATTGGTCAAAAGAGTAAAAGCCTTTCCTATTTTGAATGGCCCAGGACTCATCTAGGACTGCTGAGTTACCAAATTTCTTTTCCCAAGAACCTCACATAATCATAACTGCTGTTCTCAGTCTGAGGAGATTCTTAGATACGTGGACTAAAATGGTGGTTGACAAACTTTTTCTAAAAGGGCTAGGTGGGAAATATTTTTGATTTTGTGGGTTGCAAAGGCTCTGTTACAACTTCTCAACTCTGATACGGCAGGGCAATAAGCAGCCACAGACAAGAATTAAACACCTGGGCGTAATGTGTTCCAATAAAACAAGCTCAGTCACTCAGTTGTGTCCAACCCTTTGAGACTCCATGGACTGTAGCCTGCCAGGCTCCTCTGTCCACGGGATTTTCCCAGCAAGAACACTGGAATGGATTGCCATTTCCTTCTCCAGAAACAAGAAGTGGGCCAAATTTTGCGGGAAGTATGCACTCTGCAGTCTCTGGTGCTAAAATCACTGCAATATCCTTTCAATTTGTTGCTTAAAACCTAACTTGCTGCTTGAAAAAAAATTTTTTTTAATTTTAATTGGAGGCTAATTACTATACAATATTGTGGTGGTTTTTGCCATACTTCGACATGAATCAGCCACAGGTGTACATGTGTCCTCCCCCATCCTGAAGCCCCCTCCCACCTCCCTCCCCACCCCACCTCTCTGGGCTGTCCCAGAGCACCAGCTTTGAGCGCCCTGCTTCTTGTATTTTGTGCCCTGCTTCATGTATTGAACTTGCACCAGTCGTCTATTTTACTTATGGTACAATACATGTTTCAATGCTATTCTCTCATATCGTTCCATCCTCACCTTCTCCCACATGGTCCAAAAGTCTGTTCTTTACATCTGTGTCTCTTTTGCTGTCTTGCATTTAGGGTCATCATTACCGTCTTTCTAAATTCCATATATATGTGTTAGTACACTGTATTGGTGTTTCTCTTTCTGGCTTATTTCACTGTGTATAATCAGCTCCAGTTTTGTCCACCTCATTAGAACTGACTCAAATGTATTCTTTTTAATGGCTGAGTAATACTCCATTGTGTATATGTACCACAGCTTTCTTATCCATTCGTCTGCCGATGGACACCTAGGTTGCTTCCATGTTCTAGCTATTGTAAACAGTGCTGCAATGAACATTGGGGTACATGTGTCTGTTTCAATTCTGCTTTCCTTGGTATGTGTGCCCAGCAGTGAGATTCCTGGGTCATATGGCAGTTCTGTTTCCAGTTTTTTAAAGAATCTCTACACTGTTCTCCATAGTGGATGTACTAGTGTGCATTTCCACCACCAGTGTAAGAGGGTTCCCTTTTCTCCACACCTTCTCCAGCATTTATTGTTTGTAGATTTTTTGATGGGAGACCCCTGGTAGCTCAGACGGTAAAGCGTCTGCCTACAGTGCAGGAGACCTGGGTTCAATCCCTGGGTCAGGAAGATCCCCTAGAGAAGGAAGTGGCAACCCACTCCAGTATTCTTGCCTGGAAAATCCCATGGACTGAGGAGCCTGGTGGGCTACAGTCCATGGGGCCGCAAAGAGGCAGCCATTCTAACTGGCATGAGATGGTACCTCACTGTGGTTTTGATTTGCATTTCTCTGATAATAAGTGATGTTGAGCATCTTTTCATGTGTTTGTTAGCCATCTGTATGTCTTTGGAGAAATGTCTGTTTAGTTCTTTGGCCCATTTTTTGATTGGATCATTTATTTTCCTGGTATTGAGCTGCATGAGCTGCTTGCATATTTTTAGAGATTAATTCTTTGTCAGTTTCATTTGCTATCATTATCTCCCATTCTGATGGCTGCCTTTTCACCTTGCTTAGAGTTTCTTTCATTGTGCAAAAGCTTTTAAGTTTAATTAGATCCCATTAGTTTATTTTTATTTCCTTACTCTGGGAGGTAGATCATAGAGGATCTTGCTGTGATTTATGTCAGAGAGTGTTCTGCCTATATTTTCCTCTAAGAGTTTTATAGTTTCTGGTCTTACATTTAGATATTTAATCCATTTTGAGTTTCTTTTTGTGTATGGTGTTAGAAAGTGTTCTAGTTTCATTTTTTTACAGGTGGTTGGTCAGTTTTCCCAGCACCACTTGTTAAAGAGATGGTCTTTTCTCCATTGTATATTTTTGCCTCCTTTGTCAAAGATAAGGTGTCCATAGGTGCGTGGATTTATCTCTGGGCTTTCTATTTTGTTCCATTGATATATATTTCTGTCTTTGTGCTGTATACTGTCTTGATGACTGTAGCTTTGTAGTATAGTCCAAAGTCAGGCAGGTTGATTCCTCCAGTTCCATTCTTTTTTCTCAAGGTTGCTTTGGATATTCAAGGTTTTATGTGTTTCCATACAAACTGTGAAATTATTTGTTCTAGTTCTGTGAAAAATACCATTGGCAGCTTGATAGGGATTGCACTGAATCTATAGATTGCTTTGGGTAGTATACTCATTTTCATCATATTGATTCTTCCAATCCATGAACATGGTATATTTCTCCATCTAATTGTGTCACCTTTGATTTCTTTCATCAGTGTTTTATAATTTTTTATATACAGGCCTTTTGTTTCTTTAGGCAAATTTATTCCCAAGTATTTTATTATTTTCATTGAAGGAGACTATAGCAAAAATCAACAAAACTAAAAGCTGATTCTTTGAGAAAATAAATAAAATTGATAAACCATTAGCCAGACTCATCTAGAAAAAAAGGGAGAAGAACCAAATCAATAAAATTAGAAATGAAAATGGAGAAATCACAATAGATATCACAGAAATAAAAATGATCATAAGAGACTACCATGAGCAACTATATGCCAATAAAACAACTTGGAAGAAATGGACAAATTCTTAGAATAGGATAACCTTCCAAAACTGAACCAGGAAGAAATAGAAAATCTTAACAGACCCATCACAAGCATGGAAATTGAAGCTGTAATCAAAAATCTTCCAACAAACAAAGGCCCAGGACCAGAGGGCTTCACAGCTGAATCCTACCAAAAAGTTAGGAAAGAGCTAACACCTATCCTACTCAAACTCTTCCAGAAAACTGCAGAGGAAGGTAAACGCCCACACTCATTCCATGAGGCCACCATCACCCTAATCCCAAAACCAGACAAAGATGCCACAAAAAAAGAAAACTACAGGCCAATATCACTGACGAACATAGATGCAGAAATCCTCAACAAAATTCTGGCAAACAGAATCCACAACATATTAAAAAGATCATGCATCATGAGCAAGTGGGCTTTATCCCAGGGATGCAAGGATTTTTCAATATGTGCAAATCAATCAATCTGATACACCATATTAACAAATTGAAAGATAAAATCCATATGATTATCTCATTAGATACAGAGAAAGCTTTTGACAAAATTCAACACCCATTTATGATAAAAACTCTCCAGAAAGCAGGCATAGAAGGAACATACCTCAATATAATAAAAACCATATACAACAAACCCACAGCAAACATTATCCTCAATGGCAAAAAATTGAAAGCATTTCCTCTAAAATCAGGAACAAGACAAGGGTGCCCACTCTTACCACTACTATTCAAGTGGTTTTGGAAGTCCTAGCCACAGCAATCAGAGAAGAAAAAGAAATAAAAGGATTGGAAAAGAAGTAAAACTGTTTGCAGATGACAT
Source organism: Oreotragus oreotragus (assembly GCA_006410675.1). Classification (NCBI taxonomy): domain Eukaryota; kingdom Metazoa; phylum Chordata; class Mammalia; order Artiodactyla; family Bovidae; genus Oreotragus; species Oreotragus oreotragus. The sequence continues at coordinate 150,595 of SJYX01013963.1, read as the reverse complement.
GATCCTCTACATAGAAAACCCCAAAGACACCACCAGAAAATTACTAGAGGGCCGGGAGAAGTATCAGTAACCTCAGATATGCAGATGACACCACCCTTATGGCAGAAAGTGAAGAGGAACTAAAAAGCCTCTTGATGAAAGTGAAAGAGGGGAGTGAAAAAGTTGGCTTAAAGCTCAACATTCAGAAAATGAAGATCATGGCATCTGGTCCCATCACTTCATGGGAAATAGATGAGGAAACAGTGGAAACAGTGTCAGACTTTATTTTTTGGGGCTCCAAAATCACAGCAGATGGTGACTGCAGCCACGAAATTAAAAGACGCTTACTCCTTGGAAGAAAAGTTATGACCAACCTAGATAGCATATTCAAAAGCAGAGACATTACTTTGCCAACAAAGGTCCATCTAGTCAAGGCTATGGTTTTTCCAGTGGTCATGTATGGATGTGAGAGTTGGACTGTGAAGAAGGCTGAGTGCCGAAGAACTGATGCTTTTGAACTGTGGTGTTGGAGAAGACTCTTGAGAGTCCCTTGAACTGCAAGGAGATCCAACCAGTCCATTCTAAAGGAGATCAGCCCTGGGTGTTCTTTGGAGGGAATGATGCTGAAGCTGAAACTCCAGTACTTTGGCCACCTCATGCAAAGAGTTGACTCATTGGAAAAGACTGTGATGCTGAGAGGGATTGGGATCCCTTGGACTGCAAGGAGATCCAACCAATCCATTCTAAAGGAGATCAGTCCTGGGTATTCTTTGGAAGAACTGATGCTGAAGCTGAAACTCTAATACTTTGGCTACCTCAAGCGAAGAGCTGACTCATTGGAAAAGACTCTGATGCTGGGAGGGATTGAGTGCAGGAGGAGAAGGGGACAATAGAGGATGAGATGGCCGGATGGTATCACTGACTCAATGGACATGAGTTTGAGTGAAGTCTGGGAGTTGGTCATGGACAGGGAGGCCAGGTGTGCTGTGATTCATGGGGTTGCAAAGACCCGGACACGACTGAGCGACTGAACTGAACTGAACTGACTAAGTATGAACATCAGGTTACCTGGTCTGCTGTGAGGATAAATATATTGGAAAGGTATTTTGAAATTAAAATAAAAAGTCTAGAATTTCAAAATCCAACAGCAGAGACTGTCCCACCTAGACTGCTGAAGTGACTCGGTTACTTGGAATACATGATGGATTGTTCATGCATTGGGCAACTCAGTCCGGCTTGCTCCTTGCTTCAGACAGTCTTAGGGGTAATAACTGAGTAAACTGCACAAGTCAGCAGGGGGATCTTGGGGACCTTGGTGTTGTGGCAACAGCCAGAACAAACCCAAGCAAGAGGGCCAGCCGATGCTCTGACCCTGAGCATCGGGGTGGTCACTTCCCAGAGATTCTGGGCAGACCATATTTTTAAAAAAATTTATGTATTTATGCACAAGTCAGAGGGTAGGTGTTGTGAGAGGACATCAGAGGGCAGACACACTGAAGCCATAATCACAGAAAACTAGCCAATCTGACCACACGGACCACAGCCTTCTCTAACTCAATGAAACTAAGCCATGTCATGTGGGGCCACCCAAGATGGGCGGGTCATGGTGGAGAGGTCATTGCATTCCTATATACTAACAATGAGAAAACAGAAAGAGAAATTAAGGAAACAATCCCATTCACCATTGCAACTAACTTGCAGCTTTTTAAGAAAAAATTCCTTCAACGTGCAGAAATACACTTAACTGCTGATGTTTTTATTTTACACCAAGATGCACTCCCTTTCCTGGTTCTCCAGTAGCCTGCCAAGGATGAGCTCCATGCTTGGAGCTCATGTGGGGAGAGGAGGAACCTGCTGGAAGGGCCTGATGGAGGAGAAGCCAAGAGGTGGAAAGCCTACATCGGAAAGACTTAACTCCCGAGAACCCTAGGCAGTACTTTAGAGAAACAAACTTGGGTAATGGCGCTTTGTACTCTCAGAAATGCCAAAAATGTAGGAGCAGAAAGGGAACCAGTGCTTAGGTCCTCAGCAGGGAGCCCACGGAAGATGAAGGAAGAGATCCCAGCGCCAATTCCCAGTCCACACACCCTTTTTTGGTGTCTCTGCCACTCACACTCACCAGTCCCCAGACTGTATGGAGAAGCCTTTCATCCCAAGACCCCTCTTTCCTAAGACACAGCTGAGTGAACTAGGGGTGCACTAGTCAGACCCAGTCAGAAACAGCTGAGTTCTTGGTCCCAGAAACCTGGAACTGAAGCTCAGGGGTTGGGCTGCTCGGACAGCACCAAGTGTTGGAGCTCTAAGGACCAGCTGGAGCCAGAATAAGCCAAATGGACACAAGCCGAAGTTGTGCATAAGCAGAGGGCAGGAACCTAGTCTTGGTCAGCTCCTGCTGCTTTTGCAAAGGTGAGAGAGATCGGAACTGAATCACATCAGGTGCCTCTGTTACTGCTAAGTCGCTTCAGTCGTGTCCGACTCTGTGCGACCCCATAGACGGCAGTCCACCAGGCTCCCCCATCCCTGGGATTCTCCAGGCAAGAACACTGGAGTGGGTTGTCATCTCCTTCTCCAATGCATGAAAGAGAAAAGTGAAAGTGAAGTCGCTCAGTCTGTCCGACTGTTAGCGACCCCATGGACTGCAGCCCACCAGGCTACTCCGTCCATTGGATTTTCCAGGCAAGAGTACTGGGGTGGGGTGCCATTGCCTTCCCCAGGTGCCTCTAGCAGGTTTTAAATCAGTCTGGCTTACAGCTTTCTTCCCTATGCTTTTGCAGATAACATCCCACTTTCCTTTACCCAAGGGTAGGACCACCTTGTGACAAGCAGCATTAGTGAATTTGGAGGTCACAAACTAGGAACCACAAGTTTGGTCTGGCCATACAGTGGCTTTTGTCTGTTTCTAAATTTAAATTACCATTTTAAAAACTGCAAGATTCCGGCTTCTCTCGGAAAACTGGAAGCTCCAGTGGCTCTGGGGCTGAGCAGCAGCCGCCCTCAGGTGACTGGACACGTGCGTTCCAGTTTGCCACAGTCCCCACCCGGCCTGCCTGCCCCTTCCTGCCCCGTCACGTGCCAGTGGACATCTATCATCATGCTGCTGTCTCTCTTCCAGTACAGAATTCCCTCCGGTTCCTATGACGACAGGAAGTGGGAAAATGAAAGCTGTGTCGGGTGTTTTGACAAAAACGGGAACGAGCATATATTTCTTGGTTGGAAGTGGGGTCTCTTCTTTACTGCATCAGCGCGTAGACCGCTGGTGTGCCTGTGCCTAACCCCTAGGCCCGCTTTGCTTCCCCAGGCGCCCTGCCTGCCCCTGGGGCATCCGGGTGTTGGAAGGACAGGAGGAACTCATGTGAAATCCATGGTGCCCGCAGGGTCAAGAGGCCCAGGTCTACCTGGCGCTTTTCCACCGAGAGCCTGCAAGAAGAGAAGGGATCCTGCTGCCCCAGTAGGGTTCCTCAACCCGTGTGTCACACTCCACCTCATTTTCTGCCATGGGGTGTGGGTGACCGGGGGCAGGAGACACAGAGACCGAACTGGGGAAGGATTGTGAGAGACCAGGAAGCAGGGAAAAGGGGTATAAGTGATATCAAATGAGGTCAAGATGCACTCCTTTGAGAAATGACTAACCTGTTGAGGGATTAAATGTGTGACTACATGGTAAGTGCTCAGAGCAGTGCCTGGCACATAGTAAGTGCTGGATCTTCATTGTTAGCAGCAGCAGCAGCATCACTAATGTCAATATAGGAAAGGTTAGACCACGTGTAATAAACTACGCTACACCATCTGGAGGAGGTGGGGGCAAGATTCCTCTGAGCCTGGCCTGAGCTGTCATTTTGATGATTAATCCGTCATACGGTTCATAAAGTTCCTTAAGATTCCCAGGGCTTCCCTAGTGACTCAGCTGGTAAAGAATCTGCCTGCAATGTGGGAGACCTGGGTTCGATCTCTGGGTTAGGAAGATCCCCTGGAGAAGAGAAAGGCTACCCAGTGCAGTACTGTGGCCTGGAGAATTCCATGGACTGTATAGTCCTTGGGGTTGCAAAGAATCGGATGCAACTGAGCGACTTTCACTTTCACAAGATTCCCAAACCCAAAATGATCTGCTTTATCCTCTTCAACCACAAACCTCAGAAAGTCACAGCCATTGGGAGGATGAGTGAGAATCCTTTCTGCCCAGAGGTCACACAAAGACACGTTTCCTCTCATCTTCCTTCCATTCTGAAACGGTGACAACTGCTAACACAGCAGCTTCCAAACAGAAAGACCACTACCCAAGAGTCACTCCTCCACAGCCAGAAGACCTTAACACCTTGTCCCCAAATCAAAGGGGCGTGTGCACTAATAACTGAAGACTTCAGGAGCTGACATAATGCTGGAAAAACTGCATAGGCTGCTTTTCCTCGAGATCACTAAGAGTTACAAAGACCTTCTCTACACCAAATGGGCAGGGTTTAGCGGCCTTCCCTGCTCCCCACCAGGAGTCTTGGCTACAGCTGGGAGAGAGCACTGAAGTGGCTGGGAGATGGGGGTGGGTAGAACTCAGCTCTCTGCAAGGTAGGGCTTGGGTGTTTAGTGGGGGGGTTGTCTTTTCTGATGGGGAATCCTTACGCTCATGATTTAGTACCCTGAGTCCAAGGGTAAGAAAAAACATTGTTTTTTAAATCTTCCTACTATGAGTCTTGTTATGGCCACCCACAAATACCCTCTCTGCATGAGACAGATGTAATCAACCTCTATGCAGTCAGTTCAGTGTCTGACTCTTTGCGACCCCATGGACTGCAGCACGCCAGGCTTCCCTGTCCTTCACTATCTCCTGAAGCTTTCACAAACTCATGTCCATTGAGTCGGTGATGCTATCCAGCCATCTCATCCTCTGTCGTCCCCTATCCTCCTGCCCCCAATCCCTCCCAGCATCAGGGTCTTTTCCAATGAGTCAGCTCTTCGCCTCAGGTAGTCAAAGTACTAGAGCTTCAGCTTCAGCATCAGTCCTTCCAGTGAATATTCAGGGTTGATTTCCCTGAATTTAAGATGGACTGGTTTGATCTCCTTGCTGTCCAAGAGACTCTCAAGAGTCTTCTCCAGCACCACAGTTCAAAAGCATCAATTCTTCGGTGCTCAGCCTTCTTTATGGTCCAACCCTCACATCTGTACATGATCCAGTGATAAAGGCTCCTTCCCAGAATACAACTTTGCTCCTCTATGGAGAGCTGAGCACTGCCCTACACACACCAGGTGAGTTAGAGGAAGCAGAAGACGTCATCCCTGTTCTCAAATGAGACCCCAGTCCAGCGAGGCCAGGAAGAAGCAGAACTCAGAGTGAATCAGGTCTTTGAGAAATCTACGTGGTGGATGTCCAGCTCAATTTGAAACTACAAAGGCCACACTGGAGAGGGGGCATAGGCATCAGGGATGGAGGAACTGGAGGGTCCTTCCAGGGAGAGGCTTCATCCAGGGTCCAAAGGTGAAGCTGAGGAGGAAGCCCTCAGCCGTGGGGCTGTTCCACTGAATTTTGCTGTTTTCTCATCACCTGTGGTGATGGTTTTTACCGGGCCACACTCTCCTGGGGCATCGTTCAGGCAGTGATCTGACAAGCACGCATAAGCTTGCAAGACAGGACTGAAGGCTACACAGAATCGTAGCAAATGGGCAGTGCTGGGGATAAGGAGACTGACAGAAGCTTTATGGACTAAGGGGGGCTTACCCTGGACCGGGAAGATAAGCAGAAATGAAAAGGAAAAGCAATCCAGGAGCAACCCGAAAAGGTGCCATGCTATCAGGACAGGACAACACAGGGGCTGTAGCAGATGCTGCTCCCTGATCATCATCCTGGTGGGGAGCCGAGGTCCTCAGCAGCCATTATATACAGGGCTGGCTGCAGTGAAAGCTGATGTGACTTGACCATAATGGAATAGTTTAAAATCAGGTGCAAACGGTCTGTTTGAAAATGTAAGCGATGACTGGCTTTTCACAGTACAATCTAAAAGGTCTGGTGGGTTCTTCTGTGCAGACAGTCTAGCCCCTGAAAGCTTGGCTCCTCTCCCTAAAAGCTATGACGATGTCATGGAGACACCTATTATCACAGTTTCAGAAAGAGCCCTGAGCTGTCTCTCTAGGACAATCTGAAACACAGGACACACTCTAAACCGAGATGCTACCGTTGCTCCTTTTAGAATCAGCTGCCACGACTGCTACGTTCTCCCTGCCGGGGTGACAGAGAAGATGCTGGGGGCACTCTGGGAGCTGGAATGCTCTCCTCAGCACACGGTCAGAGCCCAGTCCTCACGGGGAGCTCTGTGAAACCATCACCCTTCATTACAGAGCCTTCCATTCGGACCAGGGGAGGTCCTGCCCACCAAGTGTGGGTAGGACAAGAGGAGACATGAATGTGTAATTTATTATTTCTCAAATCGTGTGTGTCAGAGGTTTCTCGGTGCAAAGGCCTAGGCACTTAAAGAAAAAGGAATTGACTCTTGCCCCATCCTTGAAACTAGAAACTCAGTCTAAGACAGTGGTGACCTTTTTCATAGAGCCCACAAACACCGCAATCCTCCTTGACCAACCACCTGGGGAGACACTACCAATCTGTATGAAGCATGGCTCTGGGAGAAATCTGTTTCTTAGCCTTGTAGGAAAGAGGTGTGGTGGGTGGGTAGGGGGGGAGCGGGGGGAGGGGGTGGACAAAACCCTGGATAGGTGAGAGACAGTAGGGCTCAAATGGATCTTAAAAATGAAGAAAGGACCTAGACCTAGAATTCAAAAGCTCTGGTTTATTCTTCACATTGCTCCGCTTCTGAAAGTCAGAGGCACAGCCCCAAGACATCTGCTGGGAAAACGATTTCCAATTTTGGCAGATTTAGTGTCAGGTAACGTTACCTAAACTTGTTTGTTTGTTTGTTTGTTTTAATAAAGAAAGAGTCTTAAAATGTGCAACACCAGTAGGGACAGAAATAGGAGTGGGTGACGGCAGTGCATCCCTTGCGTTCTCTCCTAGAAGCTGGAGTCACGTCTCGAGTGTGGGAAAGCAGCACAGCCTGCCGGGGCGGCCGCCTGATGGACGGAGGGGCCAGGACCCCGCATAGCTCCTGGAAAGAAGCAAAAATGTGCTCTCTCCAAAAATAAACAGGGGCAGGAATGACTGCGAGTAAAGGGTTGGAAGCACGTGACCAGTGGTTGCGGTCCTGAAATACCAGCTTTTGACAAAAAGGAGGCAGAGAGCAGGAAATTCAGGAAATGGCCACTTTATATGGTCTCATCCGAATGGGCAAGGATTCAACTAACTGGAATTACCAAGTCACAGGGAGCCTCGAGGGCTAGACTCGTTTCTGATCTTTATATGGTTCCCCCAGATTCTTAAGATGCCGGAATAGAAAAGACATCGCAGTGCCAAAAAAGGAGCCTTTCGAGTTGGGAAACTTCTCACACACCCTCAGAAGTCCTGGAGAAACCCCACAGGGTGAAGCAGTCCAAAATCCAAACTGCATCCTATTTCAAAACAGCCAGTCCAGACGTATGTGTGAATTCCCAACAGAAAAGACATTCAGTTCAGCAAGGATCCACTGTACAGCTCACATCTCCCATCTTCCAGGGGCCATACACCTCCCATGTTCAACCTTAGCTAGAAACAAACTTCCTTTCCTTTCTCCAGCAACCTGAGAAAAGATGCAGGAAAGCTTACATGCTTCATAAAAGAGAAGATTAACCCTTATTAATACGTGCATATGCTGTAGAGGCGGTGTGTGTTCTTCAAATCTATCCACCATGCACAGTTCCTTCTCTTAAAAAAAATTTTTTTTTTTAATGTGGACCATTTTAAAAGTCTTTATTGAACTTGTTACAATATGGTTTCTGTTTCATGTTTGGGTTTTTTGGCCACGAGGCATGTAGGACCTTAGCGCCCTGACCAGGGATCAAACCCACACCTCCTGTGCTGGAAGGTGAAGCCTTAACCAGTGGACCACCAGGGAAGTCCTCCACAGTTTCATCTCTGCCAATTTCTCCCTCTAGCCTCACACTGGGTCTGACAACTAACTCACCACAGACCTGAGTTTTCCCCTCGTGGGTTTAAGGTCATGGCAGGTAATGGGCCATCTGAGCTTATAACTGAACCCTTATGAGGAAATGTAGCTCTTTCAAGCTGTAACGGACCTAATAAAATGCAAGATCTATTTCAAGTATGGGACAGAAACCTAACCACCAAGAGATGCTAAAGCCACTAACTGATTGATTGACAGGGAATCATACATTCTCCTGGTGCCAAAGAATCACCCTGTGTGTGCCAGGTGTGAGGGAGAAAAATGTTCCTGAACAAGAGATATCTACTGGCATCATAACTCAGGGATCAAACTTAGCCTGTGAATGGTGGGGACCAATGCGCTGCCACTAGAGGCACATGGTGCCACCCAGAAAAAACTGTTGCCACAGAGCCTTCACTGGGAATGCAATTAAGCCTTCCAGTCTGATTACTTCCAACCTGCTTGCTGCAGGTCAGGTGAGACAGGAGGATGTTTAGTGATACAAAGGAAGAAAGAACCAGAAAAATCCAGCACGAGGGAAAAGAAGGGGCTCCAACTCTTCAGAAAGTCAACACCATTAAAAAGAGGGAATGAAACAGGAGACTATTGCAAAACAAAAGAGACTTAAGAGAGAGAGAAACTCAGTGGAGTGGTTCTTGATTGGACCCTAGTTTGAAAAAAATTAGCTGTAATAGATTATTTTGGAGACAAGTGGGGGAAATGAACGTGGTCTGGATAATAGCTGGCACTGGGGAATTGCTAATATTGTTAGGTGTGGAGTTGTGGATTTCGAGAAAAATGTCCCTATTTCTCAGAGCTATGCGCTTAAGTATTTAAGTGACATTTTATGATGATGGCTCTCAAATAGTTCAACAAAAAGTTACATGTAAAATGTGTAAATACATATTTTTAGGTATTTTAAAAATTATCATTTAAGCAAATATGGAAAATGTTGAAAACAGCAGAACCTAGGTGGTGGGTGTATGTTTTCCATGGTACTATCATTTCCACCTTTCTAGATGTTTCAAATTTTAATGAAAAGTAAAAGCTAAAACAGAAAAACTGGATGCATGAAGTTTAGGCTAACAAAAGGGAAAAAAGACAGAGGCGGTGAGGAGGAGAAGTCCAGTATGAGGGTTGTTCATGGGTAAATCTGCTCAGTGAAGACCTGTGCCAAATAGGAACAGAGACCTTTCCACTTTGGAGCTGGAAACTCCTAACATCAGCATCCTGAAGGCCAGAAAATAACTCTATACCCAAAAGATCAGGTCAGATCCCTGCCAGGGCTGGATGTGATGGGAGAATGAGTTTATAAATAAAAGTGCCTCCCCATGCCTCCTACTCCCGCCCCTCAGTCTACTGTCTTTTAATTTTGTATACACGCATACATGAAATTTGGGTAAGGAAAAAAAAAATGTGGTAGAAAGAACACTAGGCTAGACTGCTTCTAGGTTCTGTTTCTGACTCTGCCACTAACTATTTTCGTGATCCTAGATTTTAATTCATAATAGAGGTGATTCCCCACAATTCTATAATTCTGTGATTCTTTGAATCTGTGAAATTGTTATTTTTCAATTTGGGGAAAGGGTGTCTAGGCAAAAAGATGTAAATGATGACATGAAATGTTTACCATCAATCTTAACTTGTACTAAGCGGAAGGGGACACAAAACAGAACACAAGGTTACAGAGAGAAATGAGACTTCGTAAGCACAAAGACTTCATCTGTGGTGAGACAACCGAGGCAATGAGAAACAACACATTAATCTATTGCTAATAATTATCATTTGATCTGGACAGGAAGGAGATCAAACTAGTCAATCCCAAAGGAAATCAACCCTGAATACTCATTGGAAGGACTGATGCTGAAGCGGAAGCTCTAACACTTTGGCCACTTGACGCAAAGAGTTAGACTCACTGGAAAAGACCCTGATGCTGGAAAAGACTGAGGGCAGGAGAAGAGGGTGAGAGGGTTAGATGGCATCACCGACTCAGTGCACATGAGGTTGAGCAAGCTCAGAAGATAGTGAAGGACAGGGAAGCCTGCAGGTTACAGTCCACGGGGTCGCAAAGAGTCGGATATGACTGAGCAACAGAACAAATAATTAGAATGATGGCCAGCACCTACTGAGGGTTTCCTCTACGCCAAAGCTTTAGTAGGATTACTTTGCAGAATCCCTGTGACCCACTGAACTGTCCACCACCTCATAACAAATTTACTCAAGAGGAAAACTGAGGCTTAGATAACATTAACTCACCTAAAATCATTTGAGCAGTACAAAATGGAGCAAGGGTTCACATCTAATTTGCTTTCCGACACCAAAGCATCACACTAAACCAGATGGTATCTGACTTCCTAGACGCTCAGTGCGTGCTAGCCAGCACAGGCTTGACAGGACACAGCAGCTACAGAAAAGAATCTGTCTGGGCTGCAACAAAGTGCCCAAGTACAAGAGAGACCAGATCAATGACAAGGGAAAGACCTGGTCTAAACCAAAAGGAACATCTCCTTCACATATCTTCTGGGCACAAAGTACAGTTGACCACTGAACTCTACTGATCTGAATTGTGCGGGTCTACTGATTTGCAGATTTTTTTTTCACACATGCAGCCTTTGGAGGAAACAAACGAACAAAAGACACCTCATTAATGCCCAGGGTTGAGACAACGGGGAGTCTGGGAGAGGTAAACACAGTAGGGCCCTTATTTGGAACTGCCGTGCGTAAGTTCACGCCGGGGATCCAACTCTTACTTTAGTCCACTTTCTCTGAACAGAGAAATGCTTTAAAGTTGCCTGAACAAAGAGGAGGAAGCCACAGTTCCTCTGTGCACTGGGAGATCCGTGCCATGTTCAGACAACCACAGAGTCTGGCGATGACTCTCGTGGTGTCATACTTCCCCCAATATTCCCACACACCCTACTGTAAAAAGGCCCGAATCCCGTATCTCAGTACAGCCATCAAACGGCCCTCTTCAAATGACTCATGCCACAGGGCTGCCAGCCATTTGTCGGAGAGGCTGATCCAAAGGGAACAGATTTCAGCCAGCAACTCTTAAAATTCATCCTGGATGTTCCTAATTTGGGTGGCACCCTCTTCATCTCAATTACATCCCTTCCGGTCATTCGAAATCAGCTTTTTCAGGTCTGCACCTTCCATAGACTTGTCAAGAAACGCTCTAGTTTCCCCCAGACTTTCTTCCGTTCAGCCAGAATAAACATTCCTTTTAACTTTTATCATAAATCAAGACCTGTATGTCTGTGTCACTCTCTTAACGCCTGTCAGTTTGTTAAAACCCATCCGGCATGTATGTAACTGGAAGGATGCACAGCGTTGTGGGTGGAAGTGCCCAGCCCTCCAGGAAGCGACCCCTCCCGGCACCCGTGACTTTGGATAACCACTATCCAGACTCGTTCCCTCAGTGAAACCCAGACTGGGATGACCTGGAACAAGTGAAGAGCAGAGGTGGAAACGATAACCTCTCTGCTTTAGGAAACTTGACCTCGCATGACCCCTCAAGGGCGATGATGGAAAAGAAGTTGGGGGGAGTTAGGAGCAAGTGTTACCCTGTGAGTCATCGGAAGTGTGCAGTTTGAGGATGTGCACTGAGATACGAGGTTTGGATCTTCTTGCGGTAGGGTATGCCGGAATAGTTGGGAATATTCCCCTGACTGGGAGAGGCAGAGAGGAATGCCCGTCTGAATCCCCTACTCCGTTCAGTACCTTGAGACCACAGACATCAAAGACCTTGTCTTATAGTTCTTTATCTTGCTGTGGTCCCGGAGGTGAGAGGAGAAGATGCTCTGGGTGAGCGCAAGGTCATGGCTGGCGAGTTAACCCTACAACCCCCAGTCCCGCAACATGACAAGTGACTCCGGCAATCCTAAAAAGTTGTTGTAACCTTCTAGGACTGTGTTTCCTAAACTTTTAGGTTTCATGGACAGCCAATACCTCAAATAACAAATTTTGTTTGGGGAGGGGGGCAAGCGAGGGCAGATATGGCTGGTGGTACCTGGTGGCTCAGACGGTAAAGCGCCTGTCTGCAATGCGAGAGACCCAGGCTTCAGTCCTTGGTTTGGGAAGATCCCCTGGAGAAGGAAATGGTAGCCAACTCCAGTATTCCCGCCTGGAAAATCCCATGGATGGAGGAGCCTGGTAGGCTACAGTCCATGGGGTCGCAAAGAGTCGGACAAGACTGAGAGATGTCACTGAGTTTACAGTTTTAATTTCGTTGAGAATCTTAAAACACACACACACACATACTATTCCATCTCACCACTATCTCATTAAAGAAGGGATCTTTTCAAGCTCCCCAATTAGGAAGGACATAAACCAGAACAAATAATAATCCTTTACGCTGAATAAATTCAGTTTATGAAAAACATGCTACATTTTTCTTGGTTTGCTCATTTTAGGAAAAAAAAAAGTCCTCCTATAGACCAGTGTTGAGGAGTCCTATACTCGCTCTCTTCTTCAGCTTTTCAGGCCAAGCCCGAGGATGACTTCTCAGGCTCCCTTTCCACCCTTTCTCACACAAGAAAGACCGAAAGCCATCTGTTCGACTGCTCCCAGATGACAGTGGCCTGATGCGAAAGGCACAGCCTGGGTTCACTTACCCCATAAATCTTCCTACTTGGTTTGAGGCTTTACATGAAGAACCCCTGCCCTTGATACAGCATCCTGCCAACCTCTCCAACTTTAGAGGCCTTCCTTTTTTTTTTTTCCTTCCAGTTTTATTGAGATTTAATTGACATACAGCACCATATAAGTTGAAGGTGTACAGAATAATGATCTGATTTTCATATATTATGGAGTGATTATCACTGCTAGTTTAATGAATATCTGTCATTACACAGTTAAAGAAACAGAAATTTTTTTCTTGTGATGACAGCTCTCAGGACTTACTTGCTTAACACCTTTCATATGTAACATATAGCCCTGTTCATTATCATGTTCTATGTGAGAGCTCAGTTGGTAAAGAATCCACCTGCAATGCAGGAGACCCCGATTTGATTCCTGGGTCAGGAAGATCTGCTGGAGAAGGGATAGACTACCCACTCCAGTATTCTTCGGCTTCCCTGGTGGCTCAGCTGGTAAAGAATCCGCCTGCAATGGGGGAGACCTGGGTTCGATCTCTGGGTTGGGAAGATCCCCTGGAGAAGGGAAAGGCTACCCACTCCAGTATTCTGGCCTAGAGAATTCCATAGACTGTATAGTCCATGAGGTTGCAAAAAGTCAGACATGACTGGGCAACTTGCCCTTGCACTTTTCATGTTAAACCCCTAGTACTTATTTATCTTATAACTGGAAGTTTGTACCTTTTGATTGCCTTTTTCCAACTCCCTCTCCCACTCCCACCTCTGGTAATCACAAATCTGATCTCCATTTCCAAGAGTTTGTTTTTTGAAGTATAAACTGACCTATGTTAGTTTATACAACATAGTGATTCGATATTTGTATACATTTCAAAATGATCAACACAATGAGTCTAGTTATCATAGTACTTATTTATCTTATAACTGGAAGTTTGTACCTTTTGATTGCCTTTTTCCAACTCCCTCTCCCACTCCCACCTCTGGTAATCACAAATCTGATCTCCATTTCCAAGAGTTTGTTTTTTGAAGTATAAACTGACCTATGTTAGTTTATACAACATAGTGATTCGATATTTGTATACATTTCAAAATGATCAACACAATGAGTCTAGTTATCATCTGTCATCATACAAAGGTCTTATGGTTATCGACTATACTCCTCACATATATTTCATCTCCACGACTCATGTATTTTGCAGCTGGAAGTCGGTAGCTTTTAATCTCCCTCACCTATTTATTCGGGGAAGGCAATGGCACCCCACCCCAGTACTCTTGCCTGGAAAATCCAATGGACGGAGGAGCCTGGTGGGCTGCAGTCCATGGGGTCGCTAACAGTCGGACAGACTGAGCGAATTCACTTTCACTTTTCTCTTTCATGCATTGGAGAAGGAAATGGCAACCCACTCCAGTATTCTTGCCTGGAGAATCCCAGGGATGGGGGAGCCTGGTGGGCTGCCGTCTATGGGGTCACAGACTCGGACACGACTGAAGTGACTTAGCAGCAGCAGCAGCACCTGTTTATTCCCTTGCCTGGCTCTCTCCCCTCAGACAAACAGCTCCTGTTCTCTGGATCTATAACTCCAGAGTCCCTTCCAGACTGACTTTTCAGAGTGCTCAGGACAGCACATGCAAGGATGAGAGTGTCCATCCTGGTGACGGAATCCCAGGTCTCTGGGCCTCTTTTCTACCCATGTTTCTGATCATCACTACTGATTCACCACTGATATCAGAATACTTCCTGTTCCAATAGCTAACATACCTGAATGCCCATGTCAGTTATCTCAAGAGAAAACAGACACAATCTGTTTCTGCAACAACCACTCTCATTCTTTTCTTGCCAACAGTACTACTCAAAAACAACCACAGTGTTTTCTGAAGCAATCTCAAAGCAATTTGCAGTTTCTGGATCTAATAATGCAGGAGCAGTTTGTGTTCAACTAACCTTCACATAGATATCAAATATAAACCCTGGACAAAATATATGAAACAACTATTTGAAGGTACCGGAGGGCAAACAAAAGCCGTAAGGGAAACTGGAAGGGATCTGACCCTTGAAAGACAAGAACTACACTGGGTAAAAAAAAAATCCGTTTAAATGGACTTTCCCTTTGAAAGTGTACTCTCCAGTCTGGGCAGTGACTGAGCACCTAGAATTCAAGCAGAAAGCTGTAGTTTTATTGGTTTGAGGACAAATTTGGGACTGCCAGAGTCACTAAAAATAGACCAGGAGAGATCCTGGGAAGGAGAGAGCCCCAAATCTGCATATGAACTCCCCTAAAATCCTTTAGTCAATACCTGAACTACATATCCATGGAGAAGACGCTAAGAAACTCAAAGCAATTGCAGTAGAGCTTAAAAAAAAAAAAAATGAATGGAGGTAATATTTCAGCTGCTGCAGCCTGTAGGCAAGACAGAGACTGGAATACCAGTTTCAAGTTAAAGGTACTTGGTACACACCTTGGGGTTGTCCACTGAAATTCCAGAAAAACCACACCTTAGGAGTATAGTCTATGTACTGGGTCTATGGTATTTGCCCTGGGATTAAGGCCAAAACCAAAATAGACCTGATCTAGCAAAGCCTAAAACCAGTCTTCATAAATTCAAGGTGATCTGCAAATAATTAAACTGCCTGCTCAAACAAAAATCAAAACTTTCCAGAGAAAGAGAACATAACCCAGAGTTTCTACACTTTATTATCCACAACATCCTGCATACCAACAAAGACTCCTTGACATGTGAAGAAACATGAAAACATGACCTATAGTCAAAAGTAAAAATGATAAAAACGGATCCCAAGGTGACCCAGATGCTGGAATTAACAGACAAGGGTTTTAAAATAGCTATTACAATAAATATGTTCAGGGATTTAAAAGATGCTTTAATGAATGAACGAATGGGAAATCCAATAAAGAAATAGAAGCTATGGGGAAAAAAATATGGAAATTTGGAATTTAAAAGTTCAGTATCTGAAATGAAAAGTTCAAATTGGAGACAGCAGAAGAAATAATCAGTGAACTTGAAGACAGATCGACAGAAAATGCCCAATTTGAAAAACAAAAAGATAAAGGAAAGAGGAAAATGAACCATGCTTTTGGGACAAAAAACACAGGACAAATCTATGGACCAATAGCAAGCAGCTTAACAAATAGGCAACTGGAGTCCCAGCAAGGAGAGAGGAAATGGGGCAGCAAAGATGCTGGAAATGGTAATGGTCTAAAATTCTCCAACCTGGTGAGACATACTGATTTACTAAATCTACAAACTGCAGCAAATTCCAAGCAGAATAAATACAAAGCCAATCGCCTAGGCACATCATAGCCAAACTGCTGGAATCCAAAGATAAAAAGCCTTTAATGCAATCAGAGGGAGGAGAAAAGACTGACAGAGTGGAGAACAATCATCAGAAACAATAAAGGCAAAAGAATGACAACCTTTAGTGTTGACAGGAAAAAAAAAATTCTCAATTCGGAATTCTGTACTGATAGAAAAGATCCTTCAAAAATGAGGGTAAGATAAAAATATTTTTAGTAGAGCAAATAGAGAAGCTGTTCTTGGCAAACCTGTACTAAGAGAAGTTCTTCAGGCTAAACAGAATGACACCGTTGCAGTGAAAAGGGAAAAAAAGGAACGAGTTTTTCTTTCTTTTCTTTCCCTTTCCTGAGAACAAAGATAAAAAGAACACCGAATAGGCCTGATCACTCTTAATTTTTACTTTAGCTATTTCTAATCTGTAGTTGGTAACTAAATTTGTTTACTTCAAAACTACCTGACTCTAGGTAAGTTACACCCTGCACCCTTTAACTCCTGCTGATTACATCCTGTGCCTTCATCCGGTTCTCTTCAGACCACCCCTTGTAGCCCTTTGCATTTCAGAAAGGAGGCTGCAGTGGAATAAACCAGAGACGAACGGACCCATTTCTGGGACTGCCAGACCCAATTACCAGGCAACCTGACACCAGCTATGGCTGTTCTAAAGCAATGCAAGAAGAATGTTAGATGCTTACTACTTTGTTTCTTATCCCTTAGCCCAGACTGTGAGCCCTATCTGTAAAGTCTCTCAGTTCCCCTAGGGCCGGGGCGGAGGTAGGGGGCCAGGGGGCACAGCTCTGGAGGCACTAGCCTGCAGTGTTCTCCCCTCCACCGGCTGTGGACTAAAGCCATCTTTCTACTTCCTCCAAACTCTGTCTCTGTATTTGTTTTATTCAGCTTCGGTGGGCAGAGAAAGCCAAGGTTTTGGTCGTATCAACACTTAGATGGAAATCTGCATCTACAGGAGGAAATGAAGAACAATTATAAAGGTAAGGATTTATTATATATATATGTTGGTGCTCAGTCAAGTCCAGCTCTTTGCAGCCCTAAGGACTATGTAGCCTGCCAGGCTCCTCTATCCATGGAATTTTCCAGGCAAGAATACTGGAGTGAGGTGTTATTTCCTTCTTCAGGGGATCTTCTTGACCCAGGGAATGCCTCTCAGATTCTTTACCGCTAATGCCAGCTGGGAAGTCCATATGGGTGAATATAAAAGACTACCTTTGTTCTTAATTTCTCTAAGTGGCAACTGTTTAAAGTGAAATGGCAATTGTATTGTGGGGTTTATAACGCAATTTTTTTTTAAGTATGACATTACTACTACACAGAATAAAAGGGGACAAATGGATTTATTCTGTCACAAGGGTCTCACATTTCATGTGAAGTGATATAATACTATCTAGCCAGTGATAAGGATGCATAGTCTAATCCCTAGAGCAGCCACTAAAACAATAGTTCAAAAAGCTATACCTGAAAAGCCAACGGAGAGATTAAAATGGAATATAAAAGCAGTCGGCCAAACACAGTGACATAATTCTCTATTACACTGGGTAAAGGCATGTGACCAGAAATGTTTCAGTCTATCGCCAGTGACATTCAACATTAGGCAGAACCCTTTTCCTGTAAAGTATCATTATTAAAAGAATATTTTACGACTATCCTGCTCCTTTTCAGTAATTATTGACATGCTACGTAATGAGAAGAAATCTAGCCTAGCTAATGATTTCAATGAGGCTTTCCAACCACAATCCTATGGTTCCCAAGCAGATCAGACGTTCTGTATTCACAGCCCACCCTTTCCATCTCTTTGCCTCTCTTAAATCCTGGCTTTCCCCCATAGCCTTCATTACTCTTGCAGCTCTTTCAGGTAGGGCCAGCTCATTCTTCAAAACCCCATCAGGGTCCCAAGATAACCCTCCTATCTCACTCCCCAAAGTGCCTCTAGACCATTGCTCTTTCAAATTACAATGGAACATTTCCTTTGAAACTCATATTGTTCAACTATATCACTTCTCTTCCTTTCTTCATTCCTGTCACTAATAATTGCCTGAGAGCACATTGAGCAAAAATGTGGGCGTTCCTGGACCACAACCAGCCCCACTGATGTTCACATGTGAAGTCAATGCTCACATGAACAATCCATCTAATGCTTGGCTTCACAGTTCCTGGACCCTTTAAACGCCAATGACCTTGCTACTTCCCCAAATTCGTTATCTCCTGAAACTGCTCCAATCTGAAATATCTAGCCTTCTCCTCCCTCTGGATCTAAGAATTTCCTTCTTGGTTTCTCTCCCTTCCCTATCAACCCAGCTCACTGCCATGGTCCTGATGGTGTTCATGGCCTCCATGTCCCCTAGAACTGCCCCAAACCTGGATCCAGCCAACCCTCTGCCTTCAATGTGTCAATACGGTGCTGGGGGGTGTTGGAGAGACGTGTTGCTGCTGCTGCTGCTGCTGCTAAGTCACTTCAGTCGTGTCCAACTCTGTGCGACCCCATAGACGGCAGCCCACCAGGCTTCCCCATCCCTGGGATTCTCTAGGCAAGAGTACTGGAGTGGGTTGCCATTTCCTTCTCCAATGCATGAAAGTGAAAAGTGAAAGTGAAGTCGCTCAGTCGTGTCCGACTCTTTGCGACCCCATGGACCACAGCCCACCAGGCTCCCCCATCCCTGGGATTCTCCAGGCAAGAGTGCTGGGGTGGGGTGCCATTGCCTTCTCCGGAGAGATGTGCACAACCACGCAAATAAAGGCTTCAGAAGCTCAAACTCTGCGTTCTCTCAGATGGGTCCCACCTGGGCTCCCTACCTCCTTTCTCTAATCTATATACTCCACCTACGCACAGGTCCCTAAGAGTTCCAGATGAAGATGAGAAGCTAGCTCTCAATCAGGAGCCAAATCTACACAAGCATTTCATATACACTGCCTAATAAGAACTCCAAGAAAGAAATCTGAAAATCCAAGGCCTAGTAACTTGGCTGTGAATTCTCTTCTCATTACAAGTAAGCATTCGCTTTCATATCTATTTTGAATTCATAATTTTCAATTATGTTTCTTAAATAAGGTCTCCAAATTGGGTAAGTCTCAGGACCCACAAAACCTGGACCCGTCCTTGACCGATTATTGTCAGTATGCTCTTTCTAAAATGCAAATCTGATTGTATCTCTTCTCAGCTTCAAATCACACATTTGCACCTAGAAATAATGAAGGGTCTCTGCCCCATACAAAAGAATCAGAAGCTCTTTCTATATATTCCTCTTAGAGACTTCAGAATGGATGATATTAATATATGCTGGTCACTCCCACATCCATTAACACTCATTTCCAACTTTTCTCCCTTAAGATCCAGACCAAATTTTCAACTGTTTACTCAGCAGCTCTCTTGGAAAATCCCGAAGGCGATTCACATTCAACAGGCCCCAAATTAAAATAATCGTCTCTTGTTGCTCCGCCTACTGCTGAGACTTAAATTCTCGGCCTCAGAAACATCATTATCCTTTCAGCCTTCTCAGCTACACATGGAGTCCACACAAGGCCTGCCTTCCCCTCCTACCTCCAACAGCCAATCTGCTACCACCTCTTACCCATCGTCCTTGAAAAATGTCTCTGAGCACTGTTCGTGTCTATTCACCTCTCTGTCAGTCTTTAATTTTTTTGTTTCCCAAAGTAGGGTACATATGCCAACGGTGTAAGCAAGATGAGTGGGTGTGGTACACAAATGTGCCTCTTAAAAATTGTCACCTGTGGAAGTTCCCTGGTGGTCCTGTGGTAAAGAATCGACCTTCCAATGCAGGGGACGTGGGTTCGATCCCCGGTCAGGGAACTAAGATCCTACACGCTGGTGGGGGCAAGTAAGCCCACACACTGCAACTAGAGCCCAGACACCACAACTCTGGAAGCCTGTGCTGCAGTTAGAGAAAGCCTGTGCACCACAGTGACGACCCGGAGACCCGGCATAGCCAAACAAGAACGAAACACACAGCCACGTGTGCATTTTCATACGTATCGGGAAAAAACACAGCTTTCACAAACTGCCCTTTCCGTTCAGAAACAAATGTCTTTAAATATAAACAGGGAGCTGATTTAAAGAAAATTGTTAACACTCATGCGAGTGGTATGTGAAGACCCAAAACCACCAGAACAGTCTGGGAATGCCCGAAGTTTGGGAACCCTGCCTGCTTCATGGCCCATCATCGCAGGAGGAGATGCTCCAGCTGCCTCCCTCCCATCAGGCTCCCTGCCAACAAGCCCTCCCCCTCTAAACTCTCCTCCACTAGCTGCCAGACTCACCTTCCTAGAAAATGAAGTTAGCAACATCATTTCCTGCTTTAAAATCTTTGTGGAATTCCCACAACATACAAAATAAACCCAAACCCCTCCACTTGGAATGCCAGGCCTTCATTCCTAAGACACTGAGTTGTGTGCTGTGGGCTGGAAACACCAGGCCCCTGAGAAACACAGGCCTCAGTATAGCTTTTTCTGCTGCCCTTCCTTCTCACTGGAAAAATCTCTCCTCGTTTACTGCAACTCACCTCCCAGGTCACCTCCTTCAGGACACCTTTCCTAACCCCCAGGCAGGGTCAGTTGCTCCTTCTATGCTCCCACTGATGCCTTAACTATGTTATAATTCTTTTGTTTGCAGAAAAGCCAGAGATCAAATTGCAAACATCCATTGGATCATAGAAAATGCAAGGGCTGTCCAGAAAAACATCTACTCCTGTTTCACTGATCACATTAAAGCCTTTGACTATGTGGATCACAACCAAGTATACAGACTTTTCTTAAAGAGACGGGAATACCAGACCACCTTACCCATCTTCTGAGAAATCTGTAAGCAGGTCAAGAAGCAAGTTAGAACTGGACATGGAACAACAAACTGGTTCAGAATTGGGAAAGGAGTACGTCAAGGCTGCACATTGTTACCCTGTTTTCTTAATTTCTATGCACAGTACATCATGCAGAATGCCAGACTGGACGAGGCTCAAGCTAGAATCAAGATTGCAGGGAGACACAAAAATAACCTCAGATATTCAGATGGCACCACCCTAATGGCAGAAAGCAAAGAGGAACTAAAGAGCCTCTTGATGAAGGTGAAAGAGGAGAGTGAAAAAGTTGGCTTAAAGCTCAACATTCAGAAAACTAAGATCATGGCATCCAGTCCCATCACTTCATCACAAATAGATGGGGAAACAATGGAAACAGGGACAGACTTTATTTTCTTGGGCTCCAAAATCACTACAGATGGTGACTGTAGCCATGAAATTAAAAGACACTTGCTCCTTGGAAGAAAAGCTATGACAAACCTAGTCAGTATATTAAAAAGCAGACATATCACTTTGCTGACAAAGATCCATCTAGTCAAAGCTATGGTTTTTCCGGTAGTCATGTATGCATGTGAGAGTTGGACCATAAAGAAAGCTGAGCGCTGAAGAATTGATGCTTTTGAATAGTGCTGCTGGAGAAGACTCTTGAGAGTCCCTTGGACTGCAAGAAGATCAAACCAGTTAATCCTAAAGGAAGTCAACCCTGAATATTCATTGGAAGGACTGATGCTGAAGCTGAAGCTCCAATACTTTGGCCATGTGATGTAAAGAGATGACTCACTGGAAAAGACCCTGATGCTGGGAAAGACTGAAGGTAGGAGAAGTGGGTGACAGAGGATGAGATGGTTGGATGGCATCACTGACTCAATGGACACGAGTTTGAGCAAACTCTGGGAGATAGTGAAGGACAAGGAAGTCTGGTGTGCTGCAGTCCACGAGGTTGCAAAGAGTCAGCCACAACTGAGCAACTGAACAAAAGTTTGTGGTCTATATAACTAGAATATGGAGTTATTGTACTCATTTTTGCATTGGAATGTGTATATGAAATGTACAAATAATAAGTGAATAAATGAATGGAAGGATAAAGTACTCTTATAAATCAGTTCAGTTCAGTTCAGTCGCTCAGTCGTGTCCGACTCTTTGCAACCCCATGAATTGCAGCACGCCAGGCCTCCCTGTTCATCACCATCTCCCGGAGTTCACTCAAACTCATGTCCATCGAGTCCGTGATGCCATCCAGCCATCTCATCCTCGGTCGTCCCCTTCTCCTCCTGCCCCCAATCCCTCCCAGCATCAGTCTTTTCCAATGAGTCAACTCTTCACATCAGGTGGCCAAAGTACTGCAGTTTCAGCTTTAGCATCATTCCTTCCAAAGAAATCCCAGGGTTGATCTCCTTCAGAATGGACTGGTTGGATCTCCTTGCAGTCCAAGGGACTCTCAAGAGTCTTCTCCAACACCACAGTTCAAAAGCATCGATTCTTCGGCGCTCAGCTTTCTTCACAGTCCAACTTTCACATCCATACATGACCACAGGAAAAACCATAGCCTTGACTAGGTGGACCTTAGTCGGCAAAGTAATGTCTCTGCTTTTGAATATACTATCCAGGTTGGTCATAACTTTTCTTCCAAGGAGTAAGCGTCTTCTAATTTCATGGCTGCAGTCACCATCTGCAGTGATTTTGGAGCCCCAAAAAATAAAGTCTGACACTGTTTCCACTGTTTCCCCATCTATTTCCCATGAAGTGATCGGACTGGATGCCATGATCTTCGTTTTCTGAATGTTGAGCTTTAAGCCAACTTTTTCGCTTTCCTCCTTCACTTTCATCAAGAGGCTTTTTAGCTCCTCTTTACTTTCTGCCATAAGGGTGGTGTCATCTGCATATCTGAGGTTATTGATATTTCTCCCGGCAATCGTGATTCCAGCTTGTGTTTCTTCCAGTCCAGCATTTCTCATGATGTACTCTGCATATAAGTTAAATAAGCAGGGTGACAATATATAGCCTTGACGTACTCCTTTTCCTATTTGGAACATAAAAATATGTATGAATGGATGGGCAAAAGGGGGTATGAGGGATGGAGTTCTCTGTTATCACTGGTAAAGAATGAAAAACAGGGAGAGATACAGGAAAAAGAGAAAGAGGAGGGAAAAAGGGAGAAGCAGAGGAATGCTCAATAACAGAAGAAAAGGCGAAAAAAGACCTGGGAAGGAGACGGGGAGTGTCATGAGTGTCATAATTATTCATGCAGTTCTTTCAACAAATATTTGAGAACCTACCTGGTGTGGGGCGTGTGGGACTGCATCACGTGCATGCCACCCCTCTCTGACTGCTTTCCTGTAAGTACAGGGAACCCCCAGTTGCTCAACCAAATAGATCCTGCTCCAGAGGGAAGGTCAGGTGTCATCTGCATATCTGACGTTGTTGATATTAGAGTTCCAAATTAAGGATGGGAGGGCCATGCCCTCTCTAAGGGAAGATTCTTCTTGCCTCTGCCTAACTTCTAGTTGCTGCTGGCAATCCTTGATGCTCCTTGGCTTGTAGATGCAGCATTCCAGTTTCTGCCTCTGTTGTCACATAGTGTTCTGTGTGTGTGCCCTCTTAGGTGGATTTGAGTTATACTGAATCCAGGGTCCACTCTAACTCAGAATTACCTCATCTTAACTTGCTTACATCTACAAACAACCTATTTCCAAATATGGTCACATTCCTGGGTTCCCAGTGAACATGAATTTTGATGGAAAACTATTCAACTCAGCACAAGATCCTCTCTTTCACCTTTTTTCAAAGCACCTACCCTTTAATATCCCCTACTGTCCTATTCTGCACAGGTTTTGATCACAAATGCCTACAAGGAAGCAAACACATAACAAAGATGAGTGATGTGCTTCTGTTATAAGAACAACTAAAAATCGCCTGCATTGTGAATAGCAATTCACCCTTGATCTAAAAGGCAGGTGGTATGGTGTGTCGTCAGCTGAAGAAAGCATGTCCTATTCTACAAGTGACAGGCTGTTCAGGCCTACCAGAGTGTGACCATTCAAAAATGCAGGGTTAGTGTTGTTAAGTTGATTTTGTTTTTTAAGAAAAAATAAAAATCTTGATTTTCATATAAAATCACTTACAAAATGATTCAAAAATAAATAAAACAAACAACAAAATGTACCAATACATGGGTAAGCACTATGCAGATCAAACAAGGGTCATTTATGTGAATGGGCACAGGTCCAGTTTGTAATCTATTCTATACACATCTCTCTGATGATGTTGAGAGTTACTTAGGATCAATGGTAACTCGGTTTTTAGACTGCCTGTCTTTCTAGTTGTGGAGATGTAGAAAGAACATCATAATGATCAGTCATACTTGTCTGTTCACAAGAATATCAAACTTCATATGTCAAATATTAAATTCAATGTTTCCCACCACTAAACCTGCCTCTCTCTCACAGTCTCTTCCTTGATGAATGTCAAAGTCATCTCAGATTTCACACTATCTCTTAGCATATATATTATACCCATCCAATATCTTTTAAATCTCTCAGATGAATTCCCCAAATCTCTCAAATGAATGCCCTTCTCTCCAGCTATTTAAATACTGCTTGTTTTATGTCTTGTTCTAATAGCAGCCTTTATATACAAAGCACTAATTCTCTTTTAAATAAACATGTTATCTCATTTAGTCTTCATAGTAAGAGTGTGATAGTGTCCTAATTTAGGTTCTAAACTAGAGCATGAGAAAGGTCTTAGGTAAGAAAAGCAGAAGTAAGAAAGGGAGGAAAAGCCAATATAAGATGAATCGCTATGATTGCCGCTATTGGCAACAGGAGTAGGAATATCTGAGAAACGGACAGGAGGCCTCCAAGAAATGGCCTTCCAAATGGTGCGAGTTTGAGGCATTACTCCAGCTGCTGTCCCCCTTTGTTAGAGGACTGGGCCTGGGCCATGTTTGTTTTGATTGAGAGCTTCCTACCACCCGGGGAGATACACAGCCTACACCAGAGTTGATCTACTACCAGGGCAAAGTGAGTCTGAGCTCACATGAACTATTAAGCACAGCTTCAGCTAAACCCGAGGTAAGCCAAGGGAGGTGATACAGACCACCAAAGCATCTGCTTCTGATGAAGAAAGTAAAATTTGAGAGGTAACACAGATTGAAAAGCAACCAAACTAGGATTTATATTCAAGTCTGACTCCAAAGCTTCTACTTTTAACTCCTATGTGTAAGAAGTGGGGCTTCCCTGGTGGTTCAGATGGTAAAGAATCTGCCAACAACGTGGGAGACCCAGGTTCAATCCCTGGGTCGGGAAGATGCCCTGGAGAAGGGAACGGCTACCCACGCCAGTGTTCTTGCGTGGAGAATTCCATGGGCAGTGGAGCCTGGAGGGCTGCAGTCCATGGGATCATAATGCGTTGGATATTACTAAGTGACTAACACTAACTAATGTAAGAGGTTTCAGGCAACCTTAAAATTAGAAGGCACAGTCCCCAAAACTGGCCTCAATTTTTAAACCAACTTCAAGTTTGGCAGTGTGCGGTAAGGTGGGGAGAGTGGTGTCCCAAAGTTATCATCGGTTTCAATAATTCACTGAAAAGACTCATAAAACTTACTGTCTAGGAGGGTTCTAAATGTAAACTTCCTTGGTCTGCTCCCCATGGAGTCAGGATGCATTACTTTCCCAGCATCAACTTGTGGCAGTACTCATAGAGCACTGCCACCAAGAAGGCTTACCCAAGCATCAGAATTCATCATTTTTCTTAGTGTTCCATTACATAAAAGACTGACTTTTTTTTGGCCACGCCTTGCTGCATGTGGGATCTTAGTTCCCCAGACAGGGATTGAACCCTTGCAGCCTGGAGTGGAAGTACACACTGGACTGTCGGAATTCCCTACATAATGTTGATTTATTATTAGATCATACCTGAATGGTCTAGCGGTTTTCCCTACTTTCTTCAATTTAAGCCTGAATTTGGAAATACAGAAAACTACACAAAAACATTTGATTTTGTGGATCACAATAAACTATGGAAAATTCTTCAAAAGATGGGAATATCAAACCACCTTACCTGTCCTCTGAGAAACCTGTATGCAGGACAAGAAGCAACAGTTTATACCAGACATGGAGCAATGGACTGGTTCAAAAGGCTGTACATTGTCACCCTGCTTATTTAACTTATATGCAGAGTACCTCATGGGAAATGCTGAGCTGGATGACTCATGAGCTGGAATCAAAGTAGGAAAAATATCAAGTAGGAAACATATCAAAAAATATCAACAACTTCAGATATGCAGATGATACCACTCTAATGGCAGAAAGTGAAGAGGCACTAAAGAGCCTCTTAATGAAGGTGAAAGAGGATAGTGAAAAAGCTGGCTTAAAACTCAACATTCAAAAAACTAAGATCATGGTATCTGGTCCCATCACTTTATGGTAAAGAGATGGAGGAAAAGTGGAAGCAGTGACAGATTTTATTTTCTTGGGCTCCAAAAATCACTGCAGACAGTAACTGCAGCCATGAAATTCAAAGACACTTGCTTCTTGGAAGAAAAGCTATGAGAAACCTTGACAGCATATTAAAAAGTAGAGACATCACTTTGCTGACAAAGATCCATTTAGTAAAAGCTATAGTTTTTCCAGTAGTTGTATATGGGTGTGAGAGTTGGACCATAAAGAAGGCTGAGAGCCAAAGAATTGATGCTTTTGAGTTGTGGTGTTGGAGAAGACTCTTGATAATCCCTTGGACAACAAGGAGATTAAACCAGTCAGTCTTAAAGGAAATCAACCCTGAATATTCATTGGAAGGACTGATGCTGAAACTGAAGCACCAATACTGTCACCACCTGAGGTGAAGGGCCAACTCATTGGAAAAGACCTTGCTGCTGGGAAAGATTGAGGGCAAGAGGAGAAGGGGGCAACAGAGGATGAGATGGGATCACTGACTTGGTGGACATGAGTTTGAGCAGGCTGCGGGAGATGATGAGGAACAGGGAGGCCTGGCATGCTGCAGTTCACGGGGTTGCAAAGAGTCAGACATGACTTGGCAACTGAACGACAACAAAAATCACGCTCTAAATTTATGTTGATTTCTTTCTTATTTTTCCCCTCTGCTCATTAGAATGTAATGTTCTTGAGGGCAGGAACATCTTTATCTTAACACTGTATATGTAGTTTCTAGAACATTTCTTAACACATACTAGACTTTCCATAAATATTTGTTAAATGAATCAGTACACTGACATGGTTTTAATTCTTAAAGATTTTAAATGGATTTCCTGTGGATTCTTTCTAAATAGACAATCATCACTTATAGTCAGTTTTTGTTTTTGAATGTTTTACTTTTTCTTCCTTTATTATATTTGGCTAGAACTACCAGAATAATGTTATCTAATATAGGTAATTGTAGGTACCTTTGACTTGTTTTTGTTTTGGTTACTCATCACTGATTATGACACTGGTATTACTTGGGACAGACATTCCTTACCACAGCAAAGGAACAGGCTCCTAATCCTAAGAATTAGGATTTAAAATATAGTTTAATAATTAGCTTCAGTTCAGTTCAGTCGCTCAGTCGTATCTGACTCTTTGCGACCCCATGANCATTGATCTCAGCCTCCAGTTTGACTGATACCACTTGACTAAATCATGTGATTGGTCTCCCTGTCATAACTAATCTTGACCTTAAGACTGTAAAATATGGCTGGCCTTATCCTAAAATCTGGTATGGCCATCCCCACTCTGAACAAAGATACTCTGCCTAAAAGCATCTGCCTACAAGGCAGGAGACCCAGGTTGGATCCCTGGGTTGGGAAGATCCCCTGGAGAAGGAAATGGCAACCTACTCCAGTACTCTTGCCTGGAAAATCCCATGGACCAAGGAGGCTGGTAGGCTATAGTCCATGGGGTGGCAAAGAGTCGGACACAACTGAGCAACTTCACTTCACTTCACCACCAAGAAGCTCAGGGCGAAAACCAGACCTCTTATGGCCATGCCAAATTCTTGACTATATACTATGAAATATGATTCATGATTCAGAATAAATCATGGCTAACAAAATATAGGTCTGATTTTGTCTTTCCTTCCTTGAATAGCTTCAGCAGCTCTGATAACCTTCTAAGTAACATTCATTCTCTTCAGAATGGCATTAGGTACGTGGAGATATGACCTCTGTCCACCTTTGCAACCTCCTACTATGCACTCTTTTCTTTGTACCCTATAGCCCTTCCAAACCACTGGAACTTACCCTAATGACTTTGTCCTGTCCTCAGCAGCAGCCTCACTAGTAAAAATGGATAATAGTACATAAACACTATACAACAACAAGAAAGTTACTTTTTTTTCTGAGTAGTGCAAGTAGATTAAGACAAGTTCCTGTGACCTGTAAGTGTATGTGTGTGTAGGAGGTGTTCCTTGATGAAATTCAACTGAAGAGAAAGGAAGATGTGAGGGAATAGGAGAGACGGATGGATATGCTCTAGTTTAGCTGCTAAGTGGCAGAAGTAGGGTTAATGTTCCACTTTTCTTCCATCATTTGGAGCAGAAACAAAATGTTCAGACTTTGATCAAACTCTAATTGTGATCCTTTGTTTCCTCAGAACTTCTGAAGATGCAATAGCATCTCCACTCAAAACATATGCACAAATGCACACATGGCTATGCTTCAAGACTCCATTCAAAATGTTTTCCCTCACCATCATCCATGCCTTCTTTCCTCTTTAGATGTATCACTCCTCTTTCTCTTTATTGCACAATACTATCTGAACAGTTATCAAGCTGAATTACGACTGTTTGTTTGTATGTTCTTCCTGTATGAGCTTTGCAAGAAAATAGACCATACTTTTTATCCCTACACCTTTATCATCTAGCACAGGGCCCAGTAACAATGGGATAAAAATTTACAGACTACATGAGCAAATAAAGAAGGAAAAGAGAGAGAATGGCAGGAAAGAAGAGAGGGCAGAAAAGAGGAAGGGAGGGAGTACTGAGAAATCATTTGGTTTGCAGATAAGCAGAGGAGGAGTTAATGTCAAGTTTAATGGAATACTATCCCTTGAAACCCCCAGTCTTCAGCCCCCAAGCAGCAACACTGCTTCTGATGGCAGAGTTTAGTTAGCTCAAGGATAACACAAGGCATAAGCTGAATGACATTAAACTGCTCATGGGTTCATGCCCAAACCAATTCCCTCTGCAGGGAGGTAACATTTCTGTAGTCTTCTATGGTACTTTGAGAATCTCTCCAGGCTACAGTGGCAACAGATTTAGTAGACATGAGGGAACTAGCAGCACATCACATGAACTGAACTGGAAAATATCCTGGCCAATTAACAGCAAATGTCTGTGGCAATTAACAAACAGCCTGGGAACAAAGACTATCTACATTGTTATAGTCAGTCCTGGAATGTTTATTGTCTCTTCTTATCTTTGGTTTTATAGTTTCAACATTTGAAAGATGTATATTCCACTCTTTCACTAGTTTGTAAGCTCCCTCGAGGACCTAAATCCATCGAATACATCTTTTTATTCACACAACACCTAGCACAGTGTTTGACTCAAAGTAGGATGCCATAAATATTTTTGAAATAAACAAAAAATTCTGCCCTATACTTGAAGCTATAGTTTGTCTCTTGCTACCGGGTGTCCACAGCACAGCATGAGTATATAAATTAGTGTGGCTTAAACATTTCTCCATACTTTTTAGTTGCCTTAATCAAAATCAAAACAAATACAGTTAGGTTTCTATGAGGAAGGAAATTTAGAGGTTATTTAGTTCAAATCTCTCCTTTCAGATGAGAAACCTCTTATATTTTCTCCTCTAACGTAATGGAGCTAACCTATGGCCAGACTATAATCAGAAGTCCATCTCCAGACCCTCAGTCTAGTGTTCATTTTTTTTTACAGCAATTTTTTTTCTCACTGCTTCTTTTTAGTAATCAAGACAACAGGGTATTTTTATAACAATGCTTAAGAAAACAGAAATCACTTGGGTCCATTTTAGCAATTTTCTCACTAACATACATCGGCTAATTTTGAACCTTTGTTGGTTTGCACTCAAGATCCCCTTTTAATGGTTTATCATCAGGCTTCCCCCGCCCCCCATTTCTCTGAAAGAATAGAGAACAGCACCCAAGGTCACTTTTTCCTTCTGATTCCTCTTGATCTATTTCTGATTACTTCAGATGTACAAATTGATTTCCTCTCAGTTAACCTTAGAGAAAGAAGTGTTCCTTCTCTTTCTCAATGCTAAACTTACCATCCTGGCACTTGATCTAATTCTTGTCAATATCCAAGATATTTGTTCTATAGTATAGCCACACTCTCTCCTGAAACCTAGACCTCTCTCTGGCTCCTGACACCACAGAAAGGTTGAAGTTTTGTCCATGTTAAACTCCTGATCCTACCCACTTGAATAACTACTGTAAATCCTACTCTCACTTTCTCATTTAAATATTTTGAAAGGATACACTCATTCTCACTTTGTTAACTTCATTCATTTTTCATCTCACTACAATCTGTCTTCCACCCCTTCTCACCCCAGAATACCACTAAAATGGTTGTGTCCAAGATCTAATAATCTGCTTTCTAATAATCAAACACGGGAGAAATTTCCAGTCTTAGGTTACTGCTTCATTCTCTTCGTCTCTAAACATCTCCATATTCTTTCAGTTCGCATGACCCTACATTCATTTGACCCCCTGAACTGTTTTTGATTGTGATTACTTTTTTCCCCACTCTTAAAATGTCACTTTCTCACAACAAATATAACCATGATTTCAATGACAAATATATACTGATGGCCACCAAGTCTGTATTTCCATCTCAAACAGTTTTGATATTCAAATATAGGTTCATATACCTACTTAATGGGTTTCATGTTCATGCATGATAAGCACCACAAAAACTGAGTTCATCTTTGATGCTATCCTGCACATATACATAGTGTAGAATGGCAGCAAAATGTTATATGTGGGGTCCAAGCATCGTGTTGGTTATAATTCAAGGTCACATTATTGTAAGGTTAATTTAAAAGTCATATTATAAAATTGTAATAGGCACAAAGGTAAAGATAGTGAAACATATTGAATGCAGATGGCCATACACTGACTGAAAAAAGGCTCAAATAATTAAAAGGAACTCATTTCCCAACTCTTCCTTGCTTCATATTCCCCCTTCCTGTTTTGTTTCCTCATGTTCCTCTTTCCCTGGGGTCAGGAGAAGGAATGGAACCAATCATAAATCCCATTATATCCAAATTCACATTATGGAGCAACTTTGCTAAATTTTCTATCTTACCTAGTATTATCACCATCAACTTAAGTGGTTCACTTAGAAGAAAAACTTGGGGCTGATTCTTATACCCTCTTTATTACTCCCTGCATCCAGTTAATTAGCAATTCTTGAAACATGTACTTCTTTAGAAGTCCTTGAATTTGCACACTGCTTCTGTGTTCTCTAATGCATACCACAATTCTTTTCTGGGCTACCCAAACAGCCTTCTGTCAGGTCACTCTGCCTCCAGGTTTGTCCCTCTCAAACCCCAGAACTGAAATTCTAGAGAAAATTTGTAGTACTAAGGCCCTCTCCCTGATATACATCTCACAGTCCCATTTAGGATTTCAAAACAAAACAAAACATATCCAGATTTTTTCAGGAGTTTGTAATTTCTCTGCCTAGAATCCTGTAACACCCCATTGTTCTGCTAAGACTCATCTCTAATTTAATCTATGAAGTCATCCCTGTCCTTCCTCTTCCCAAAGAATGCAACTGACCACTCCCTATTTTGGGCATCCACTTTTTATATACAGGCATCTATTAAAATATTTATAATATTTCATTATACTCAGTCACTTACTTTTTTCTTTTACCCACTAAAATTGCAAATTTATTGAGGAATGGGGCTAGATATGGTTCAGCACTGGGTATAGTTGGTGGATATAGATTATAATTACTTTTTAGACTAAATTATTTTTTGTGCAGTATATAGTATATCTCAAAATTTTTAAAAAGGGAAAATAAAAGATTACTAAGGTCATCTGAAAGAAGTCAAATTAAAAACAAACAATACATAGAAAAAAGGAAATATGATGAACAGTCCTCAATAAGGAAAGGAGTCTGTGTTTGCTATCACTGTCTAAATTGTGACTCCCTCTTTTGAAGAGAATATTTTACATATTTTCTATTTTTTTTCCCATCTAACAAGCAAGAGGAAGCTACCTTGGCTGAAATCATACACAAACACTAATCATTCTAAGTAAGCATACAAAAGAGAAACTAGTAAACACATGAAGCACGAAGTAAAAGAGAGCATTTCCCCTCAAAATAAATTTATAAAACCCTCCAAAATTATTTCAAGTGATTATTATATATTAATGACCTTACTCATCCTTTTATTCTTTCAATAGTTTTTATCCCAGACCTGTTAGGGAATAGAATTCTGACTTTACCCTTCTATTATAATTTAAATCATAAATTAGCATAGATAATACATATCCAGATATTATTTTTTTCTTACTTTGCAAATATCTATTTGAAGAAGTGGGAAATTTTTATGGGAGCTAAGTGTGCTAAAGAAAATTAGGTAAATGGTGGCAACTTGAAATTTTCTCTATAGAAA
Organism: Oreotragus oreotragus; assembly: GCA_006410675.1. Taxonomy (NCBI): domain Eukaryota; kingdom Metazoa; phylum Chordata; class Mammalia; order Artiodactyla; family Bovidae; genus Oreotragus; species Oreotragus oreotragus. The sequence continues at coordinate 118,275 of SJYX01013963.1, read as the reverse complement.
GGGCTTGTGAGCAGTAATTTGGCTGGAATCAGACACTCAGAGACTCATCAAAGAGATTTGTTGGCCACACATGCTCTCTGTTTTATTGGCACGTCTGTTTGTTTTGGGGAAAGCTTAAGGAGAGGAGTATGGCTGATAAAAACTGTGAACAGGATAAATCTTCTCAAGCCATCTATGTGTGCCAACACTAAACACCACGTGTACATGGGTTGTTGAGATTTTGGCTTTGTTTTTCACTTTATGAACATACCCAAAATCACAAAGCAAGAGATATAGGATTAAAATATCCAAAAATAAATGAGTGATCATCATTTTCACAATTTCTGAACTGAAAAAATTAAAAACATATAAAATGACCATGGTAGAAATGAGTGTAAATTTTTTTTCATGCTATATTTAAAAGCATAGAAAAATTAGTAAAAGAGCTTGAGAGCCTGCCTCTACCTCCCTCTCTGATGATTGAGCAGTATCTCTCATTCCATATCACTTGATTTGAATGAAGGATGCATTGCCTGAGGAAACATTTTGAAATTACGGGATACAATTTCCTAAGGTCCACTGAAGGCACAAGAGAATGAATAGGATCTCTCACTTGTCTTGGCTTTTATTTGAACAGAATTTGACATGTGTGCCATCAGAAAATCGCACATTTTCCCTAAACAATAATTTTTATCCCCTAAACTCTTTTTAGTTGTAGCGTAGCATAATGTGACAGTAAGTGTCTCTAAGTACTAGTGGAACCAAATTACACTCTTGAGACTAGGCGTGCTCTGCCTGTTGATGGCAATGTCCCTGTTCTGTCATTCTTCCTCATCAGCTGTCCTGCTAAAGTGTGTGGTGAGTGATGATTACAGGGTGATATTCAATGAAAATTCTACCCATGATTCTGAGCCAAATGTGACCCCTACTATTCTTCTACTATTAAGGAAAAATTCCCCATTCCCCATGGAATTGCGGGTGCCAGAGACCTCAAGTTGCCAAAATATGCCAGTAAACTATTCAACTTTTTAAAATTTCTCAACATATAAAGTGCTAATTGATATAGAAATGCGTAGGAAGTAAGAGGTCTGACTCTTGGGAAAATTAAATATAAATAACTTTGCTTCCACTAATTTGGATGAGAGTTGCAACACCCTTTGTAACTAGCTTTTATATATGGCATGAAATGAAGATGCCAAAGATTAATGCTGTCCATTTCAATGGCCAGCATGTATCCAAAAGACAAATATATAAATCTAAAGCAAATAGAAATGCATTGCTTAATTTCTGCTTATCATTCATTATACAATTGCCAGGAAGTTAGCTGTTACATTTTGTAAATCCATCATATCTTAAATTCAACTTGGAAAAGTTCCTTCTTCCATTACTGTATTGGACTTTTATGGACCTTTGATATCTTTCATGGTAATCAGTGCTGGAAGATCTACTGAGAGAAAGAAGATGAATGTATTTTACATTATTCTCTAGTTTTTTTCAGTAGGGGCTTTTATTAATGTAAGGTAAGACACTGTACTTACAATGCCCACAATTCTAGCAAAGAAAAAATAAGTTTAGGGTTTCTAGCCACCTGTTCCTTGATATAGACAAAGTAGTAAGCAACTTGTAATTTTTCATGATGCCGAAAGCCTAATGTTCTTAACTTTGGAAAAATGTTCTAACATCACTTTGGAAAACAAATCTGATTTGTAGTAAATGAATTTTCTGGTATTCGTAAGCTTCACATATACTTTCATATGTCTTGTTCAATACATATAATCATACAGGTAGTAATAGCAGCACATATAAGGAGTAGAGTTACAATGGAGCAAACGATTAATGTGAAAAAGGGAAAGGAATAAAGTAGGATGTGAATATGGTCCAAAGGCATCATGGTGGAGATGACTATCTTGAAAAGTAACAGGTGTTTGCTACGTATGTATATGATGATCTGAAAATATGTCCTCACATTCTCTGACACTCCTCACATCTCTCCTCATGAACATGGTTTGTCCTTAGTGACTCACATCTAATAAATAGAATGCAATAGAAATTATACTGCGCATCTACTGTAAGGCTGGTCCTAAAAGATGATGTATCTTCTACCTGACTCTCTTGTTCATTTGATACATTTATAGTTGAAGGCCCAAGACACCATGTAAGAAGTCTGACTCTCCTGAAGCTACTATTCTGGAGAGATCAATTCAAAAGGCCACATGAAGAAATGCCCAAGAAGCCAACTGTTCCAGACCCCTGCTGCTTGACTCCTTTGAACCCAGGAACCAGACATGTGAATTAACAAGTCTCAGACAATTCTAGTTCCAGCCATCATCTGGTTGCATCCACACGACAGACCTCACTGAGAAAGCGCCACCTAGCTAAGCACCACCACCTCTCAGGACTACTACATGATTTATTACCCAGTAGTAGATAGCTAGAATGGTAGACAATGGGAACAACTTGTGAAAAATATGGAGGCTTAAATCATCTGGGTTTTTTCAAGCAGAGACAAGTAGCTGAGTATGGCCAAAAGACATAGCATGAGTCAGGGCAAGGTGAAACGCAAGATTGAAGAGATTCAGTTCAGTTCAGTTCAGTTTAGTTCAATCACTCAGTCATGTCCGACTCTTTGCGACCCCATGAATCACAGCACGCCAGGACTCCCTGTCCATCACCAACTCCCGGAGTTCACTCAGACTCATGTCCATCAAGTTGGTGATGCCACCCAGCCATCTCATCCTCGGTCGTCCCCTTCTCCTCTTGTCCCACCTCCCAGCATCACAGTCTTTTCCAATGAGTCAACTCTTCTCATGAGGTGGCCAAAGTACTGGAATTTCAGCTTTAGCATCATTCCTTCCAAAGAAATCCCAGGGCTGATCTCCTTCAGAATGGACTGGTGGAATCTCCTTGCAGTCCAAGGGACTCTCAAGAGTCTTCTCCAACACCACAGTTCAAAACATCANCAGTTCTAACTGTTACTTCCTGACATGCATCTAGGTTTCTCAAGAGACAGGTCAGGTGGTCTGGTATTCCCATCTCTTTCAGAATTTTTCCACAGTTTATTTTGATCCATACAGTCAAAGGCTTTAGCATAGTCAATAAAACAGAAATGGATGTTTTTCTGGAACTCTCTTGCTTTCTCTATGATCCAGCGGACGTTGGGAATTTGATCTCTGGTTCCTCTGCCTTTTCTAAAACCAGCTTGAACATCTGGAAGTTCACGGTTCATGTATTGCTGAAGCCTGGCTTGGAGAATTTTGAGCATTACTTTACAGCAGAAGCCAAATCATGGAAGTCCTTGTAATTTATGCCATGGAGTTTTATTTTGGAACCAGTGGATATTCATCCATATTTTAAACACATCTATTTATAAAGATTAATCTATTACTTGTGAAAAGGTTTCAGAAATATTATTAATATTTTGTGAATATGAATACTAGCAAACACAGACTAGATTGTCAGTTTAAGAAATTACATGTCTGTAAGTGTGTTTGTTTGCTGGTATGCATCCTCTTTAGTCTTTGGAAAGTCTGAAGAACTGCTTAGATTAGCACTTCACTCTTCTGAAATCAAAGCGACCCATCCTGGATAATGGCTTGTCTCGACATCTTATCAGTCAGGGGTTACTTTCCAGTCAGCAGCTTCAGTGGCTCTGGCTTTATTTAGAAAGTTTTCAGTGTTTCCCTGAAATGCTTCATCTGAGCACTCTGTGCATGGTTAACCTCTTGTGCTTATAAAGATTACTTAGAGTCTTTAATTATAAGAACCCTGAGTGAAAGATAAGTTAACACATTTACCAAGCTCACACAGCTATGTAGTACTAAGACCAAAAAAAAAAAAAAAAAGAAAGATCTACACATTTTTTCGATTAGTGATTCTTTTCAGAACACTTTTGACAGGCCAACTACTGGCCATGTTGGAAAGAAACTAGAATAATTTGGTATAGTGCTTAATGCTTGATTACAACTATTTCCATAGAAATACTGCTAGATTTGGCAAATCCTGACATTTTGATGATCTATAGTTGTAATTCAAAATTATATTTGTTACAGAAAATATGTATCTCATGTTCATAAAACACAACAGAGGTAGAAAAGAGCTTCACAATGTAAGGTTTACTCACTTTATATATTATATATATGTATATATATACACATACACTTATTTTCATATTGAACTCCTATATTAAAGGGCATTTGAAAAATGAGAGTAGAATGGGATTAGATTTGACTTTTTCTTTTTTGTCACTGAAAATTGTTTATGAAAACATAAACCAGACTTCTCTGGTGGTGCAATGGATAAGAATCCACCAGCCAATGCGGGGGACATGAGTTCGATCCCTGGTCCTGGAAAATTCCACATGCCACAGAGCAACTAAGCCTGTGCACAGCAACTATTGAGCTCACGTACCTAGAGCCCGTGCTCCGCAAAAAGAGAAGCTACTGCAGTGAGAAGCCCACACACCACAACGAAGAGCAGCCCCTACCCACCGTAGCTAGAGAAAGCCTGTGCAAGGCGGTGAAGACCCAGCACAGCCAAAAACAAACAAATAAATAAAGCACACAAAGCAATGGACAGTGAAAACATCCCTCTCTTTCTTAACTTCCTGCTAGGAGTAAGGTCAGGCCTAGAAGGGTTAGGGGCAGATGGAAACAGCGCAGAAGGAAAGAAACTCTACATGCTCCTCCTGCTTGCCTGGAGTCAGACATGTTCAGTGCCTCTCAAATTTTGGGAAACGGCATATTATAGTGAAAAGACTATTAACTCTAAAAACAGTATCACAGGGTGTTAAATGGGGCTTGTCCTATTGCCTCTAAATTTCAGCTGAAGGCCCAAGGCCGAGAAAAATGGATAATAGATACCTCCTACATTCTAAAGAAAGGGGTTAGACATGTCCATGTGGCACTAACTTAAGACAGCAAAATCAGTGCAGCAATGGACCCCTAGTTCCTAGCTATGTAAGAGAGCACTAGTACCTCAGAGAGGGTAACCAAGGTAATCATCAGCCTTGTCCAAGTATGCCCCCTTCCACATCTTGATAAGTAGAAGGAATAGGATAATCGACGTAAACATTAACAGTGTCTTAAAGGGGCACACTGGGGAATCTCACTCCCCAGCTGGCTATGTAGAGAACCTGACATATATTCCCAGGACCTATACAAACACTGAAACTGGTCACTGCCTCTCACATGAAGAGTGCAAAAAGTGGGAGGATGGGGGAACTGGGAGGATGGGAGGATGTGGGAAGCAAACTGCACTTAGATGGTCTTGTGAAGCAAGAAGATTTGAGTTCCTTCATGGAAAATGGATTCCTTTGAAGGCAGGGTTCAAAACATACTTTCTGTGGGATGGTGGACATCCCATAGGAAGAAGCTGAAAAGTACCTTGCTGTAGGAGAACTGAAGTTTCATGAAGTCACCCAGAACATGAATCCCCTGTTTCAGACAGCATTTAGAAATTTGCCATCAAAGAGGACATCAAGAGATGAAGTACAGAGCCTACTGTAAGAGAGACATTGCCTTTTCCTCCTACCCCATCTTCCTCCAGCCCCAACTAGGCTGATCTACCCCTATCCCAGTCAACAGACACACACACAGATACATTGGAGCAACCAAGTGCTGAGTAAATGGAGAGGAGTGAAAAGCCGCCAATCAGCAGCTCATTCCAATCTCTGATGCCCAGCTCCTACCTCAGCTATGGAAGGGGAAGAACTTTGAATAAGATGAATGTTTGAAGGTTTGTTTTAAGAAGGATCTGACTTGGTAATACCTGGAAATCAAAAGTAGTCTTGAGCTGCAAGTGACTCAAAAGTTGTACAATCTCCTGATCAAGTGATGGGGACAGGCAAAGGACCTTTCTAGAATGCAAACCTAGAGGAAAATGTTGTGTTCTGATTATGACCCATCAGAATAGCATTCATGCAATAAAGTGGTTACATACAGAGAAGTCTGAATACCAATATTGTCACTTCAGTTTTGTTTGAACTCATCTTCCTTTATGGTAAAGATTGAACACAGAAGAAGAGAGCAAGGGATGATTAGATGGCTGGATGGCATCACCAGTGCAATGGACATGAACTTGGGCAAACTCCAGGAGAGGGTAAGGGACAGGGAGGCCTGGCATGCTGCAGTCCATGTGGTCACAAAGACTCGGACACGACAAGGTGACTGAACAACAATCTTCATTTATAAAAATGGAGTAATGAGATCTATACCATAGGCTGAAAAATAGCTAGGTAATGCATCTATAACACGTAGCACATAATTTGCAATGATATTGTTTCTTCTGACTTCTTCTGTTAGTTGCCATACTTGAAAAAAAAAAAAGAGATAAGGCAGCTTATAGTTAGGTTGCTTACTTAGAAGCTGAAAATCAAAATAATAAAAAGGAATGAGTCGCATATAAGCCAACAACATATTAAGAACCAGATTTATTAATATGATTAAGCCTCAAACTTGAATTTATTAAAGATTAGAACAAACAGCAGCAGCAGAACAAAATAGTTACAAAATTCTTATTATCTGCTTAAAGGAAATTTTCCCATTCTTCAAGAGAGAGACATGCTGTTGGGGCACTAAACCTTAAAAATAATTTTATTATATAAAATATCCAAGAGACTCCCCTTTAATTTATGCTGGCTAGAGATTCCAAAACTGTATAATCCAATTATATTGCAAAACTTCTTTTTTGGGGGGTGGGGGGAGGTCTATATTTGAAATTCAGAAAGATGTTAAAGATCAGTCCATAAAAACTGTTTAAGTACATTATGGCTTTTTATGGTGCTATTTTTATTCTCTGAGTTCTACTTCCTGGTAGAGCAGGCGTCTTGAATATAATACCCTCTGTGGAGGGGTAGGGGTAGGAAGCAGGGGCACTCATGCAAACTCCTGCACAGGAACAAGATTTTTTTTTAATCTCTTTTTCTTGTGATTGATTAAATCTATCTTCAGTTCTCTTCCTGTCCCACAGTGTTGTCCACCCAGGCCTTGCCCACAACAAAGTGTTCCATGTTTTCAAATTATTTGCTTTCTTTTCTCCAAACAAAAATTCATATTGCCAAGGCCCAGCTGAGTTTAGGAGGAAAGCAGTCTTATAGATGAATTCATGAAATGAAAGAGTTACTCAGTCATGTCCAACTCTTTGACCCCATGGACCTGTAGCCTGCCAGGCTTCTCTGTCCCATGGAATTTTCCAGGCGAGAATACTGGAGTGGGTAGCCATTTCCTTCTCCGGGGGAGTTTCCTAACCCAGGGATCGAGCCCTGGTCTGCCGCATTACAGGCAGATTCTTTACCATCTGTGCCACCAGGGAAGCCCCAGTGAATTCATACTAACATGCAACTAGCTAAAACTCATTTACCATTCCCATAAATGTTTGCGATCTTACCAGGGTGTTCAATTTTGAGCCCATACATTCTAATTGTAAGAATTTCACAAAAATGAAATAAAAAAACAGTACCTAAGCTCAATCAGCATGGCCTGTCCATTAAAGCTCTAAGTCTTTGTATAGCATCCATGCAGTGATTTCCTAAGCTGAAAGGACAGAGAGGCAGGGAGAGCAGTCATTTTATTTTCCGTGTAGTGTGGCTTGTGGGATCTTAGTTCCTAGACTAGTGACCTTCAGTAGTGAAAGTGTAGATCCTAACCACTGAAACACCAGGGGATTCCCAAGAACAGTCTGAAGTGGGCCTTTCTCCTTTGAAGATTGACTTCTTTTATAACAAAATCTCATTCAATATATACCTCTCATCTATATTGTATTTTTAATTAAGTTGGATCATTTACATTTCTGAGTATACCTAAATTACTAATAATTAAGCTAAATGAGAAACGAAAGGCTGCAAAACAATAATCTCACTGGGAAAAAAAAAAAAAACTATTTGTCAACTGAGAATGTGCTATGAATTATCTAGGACCAATTATCATCTTAAAAATGGAGAGGCCCACAAAGCAAAGATAATACATTAAAGAAGGGAGATTTACATTCCTGTTTTTCCCAAAATTTTCAGTGTTTTGGAACGGACAATCGGTCTGTTTACTTACGTGTGATTAATGATTTTCTGAGCATCTAAGCTCTAAATTTAGAGAATTTTAAAAGGAGTGAATTATTCCTGCAGCCAGCAATGCTGACAGACTCCAGGGAGTTGAATAATAGAAGGAGCAATGAGATATTTGTTAGCTACCCTTGATAACTTAGCATTTCCCCTGTGAATTTAGGCATTTTATTTCATTAAAGTTGATGTTTACTTGATTGGGGCAAACCATTGTTGAAGTGGTTTTGAAACAGAAAGAACTTCCTAAAATTACTCGAATTCCTCCTCCTTTTTTAGAGGTTGCCTGGTCTGATGGCCCCACAAGATGGAAGTTTGGATTCTAACACTTCTGTTGGTAAAGCTTTGTGTGTGCGTGCACGCGCAGTCACCTTAGTCCTGCTGTACTCTTTGGGACTCTGTGGACCATAGCTCTCCAGGCCGCCGTCCCTGGGACTCTCCAGGCAAGAATGCTGGAGTGGGCTGCCTTTTCCTTCTCCAACGCATGAAAGTGAAAAGTGAAAGTGAAGTCACTCAGTTGTGTCTGACTCCTAGCGACCCCATGGACTGCAGCCTACCAGGCTCCTCTGTCCATGGGATTTTTCAGGCAAGAGTACTGGAGTGGGTTGCCATTGCCTTCTCCGGATCTGACAATACGAAGATAATAATAACAAACCAAATACAGATGAAAATGACAGTATGCAAAGGATTGAAACATGCTTGGTAGATAAGTTTCACCATGTTTACAAGTGAATCAAAGAGTTATAATGCCATAGACAGAAGGAAACAGAATCAAAGGAACTTGTTTTCTGACCTAAGATTATTTTAGAATGTTTATAAAAGAAGCTAGTAGAAAGGATGAGAAAGAAGATGAGGCAGGCAAACTGGCTAAAAGTGGCAAGAGAGAATGAAATTTGGAATCTGATAACAATATAAGCAAAGGTGAGTCTCCTCAGTAGAGAAGACTGGTTTTTTCTTAATTATTTTTTAAATTATTTTTAAAAATTATTTGCTTTTCCTAATTAACTTTTCAAAAAGTTATGCTACAATTGTTTTCTTTCTACTCAAGGAGCTCATTAACTCCTTTTTTTGTTTGAAGTTCTATTCTACCTAATCTGTACCTTTACTATTCTAGTGTCTCATAATGTTTACTATTAACCATCAATGAAGACTTTAAAAGAGTCTGCTTTAAATGCAAATATTTAGGTTTTACAAAAGTACTCTGCTAATTAAGTTGGTATTTTTATCTTGTTCTTTTTGGTTTCCTAGGTAAAAATTAGAAGAGATATCCCCAAGTGGTAATGCACTTTACAAAGCACAATTATATTTGAAGACATGTATTCCCATGGAAACAAAATGCACCATAATAGAGGTTTGATGCAGGGAAGGACATACTTTGACAAATTCATTTCTCAGTTAAAATATCTGCTGAAGCTTTGAAAGAGGAATCACTAAGTTTGTCTTAAATTAAATAATAACCTACTGACAAACTCCAAGAGTGTAATATTCAGTTCAACTGGAGTTTATTTGATACCTGACAAAATGATTGGATCTAAGACAATCACAGACTAATAATTACCCAGTGAAGAGTGTATAGGTCTTGGTCTTTTAACTCAAGGAAAGAGCGTTTCAATCAATTTGCCAATCACTTCCTTAGATAGAGCCTCCCATTTTGGATAAAATGTTACAAGTAATGGAAGTGTCGCAAGTTAAGGAGCAGCTCTGCTTCAGTTCAGTTCAGTTCAGTTCAGTCGCTCAGTCATGTCCGACTCTTTGTGACCCCATGAATCGCAGCACGCCAGGCCTCCCTGTCCATCGCCAACTCCCGGAGTTCACTCAGACTCACATCCATTGAGTCAGTGATGCCATCCAGCCATCTCATCCTCTGTCGTCCCCTTCTCCTCCTGCCCCCAATCCCTCCCAGCATCAAGGTCTTTTCCAATGAGTCAACTCTTTGCATGAGGTGTCCAAAGTACTGGAGTTTCATCTTTAGCATCATTCCTTCCAAAGAAATCCCAGAGCTGATCTTCAGAATGGACTGTTTGGATCTCTTTGCAGTCCAAGGGACTCTCAAGAGTCTTCTCCAACACCACAGTTCAAAAGCATCAATTTTTCGGCACTCAGCCTTCTTCACAGTTCAACTCTCAGAGAAACAGTATTTGAAAGTCTAAACCATAATGTAATTTAAATGTGATATCTGATGGAAACAGTTACACAGCGTACCATCACAAGCATTTGTCTTTGTAGTCTCATTCTGAAACAATTCCAGGTCAGTGTCTTCGGGACACCCCATGATGAGGTAAATGGTAAGAATCCACACAGCTTAGAGCAGGGAGTCTGTAGTGCTTTTTCCCCACTTGGAACAAATGAGCCCTCCCAGTTTCAGTCCTCAATGGGGGTGAATATAGATTGGTTTTCTACTTGGACCTAATGTTGTGTGAGCTACCCCGCCAGAGCTCCTAGCTCTTCCTCTGAAAGTGAGCCCTGTGGGACACCAATTGACCATTTCCAGTGAGGTTTCACAGCCTTACTTTACAACTCCAGTAGATTAGAAAGTCAGTACAATCTTAGAAAGTTCAGAATAATGCTGCCAGTTGATGAAAACACCTGCTTTCAATATGTAAACAACCTATTCTAAATAATTCTGGAAACAGTTTGGCTTGTAGATAAAGCCATGCAAGCAGATGAAGATAGGCAGAGGTTTATAACCAGAACTTGAGGCAAGAGTGCTAAAAGGAGGATTATGTCAGTAGCTGGGTGTTAACCATTCCTTAAATGCACATGTATGAAACTCAGGATTGCATTGGAAATGTGTATTGCATTGGAAATATGCAAAAAGTCAGGATTATTAAATTAACTGAAATTTCAAGCAATGTTTAAATAGTTTAATATTTGCAAGTTTCTGCCATCTATGATTTCAAGAATTCAACTAAATCAAAACCTCTTTCAGAATGTAATGATTTTAGATTTTAAGTAAGTACAGATTATATAGTCCCTATCAACATTATCTTGCACATATGCCATAAGGAATTAAACAAATTTATTATTAATTAGTTTATGGTAAGGAGAAGGCAATGGCATCCCACTCCAGTACTCTTGCCTGGATACTCCCATGGATGGAGGAGCCTGGTAGGCTGCAGTCCATGGGGTTGCTGAGTCAGACACGACTGAGCAACTTCACTTTCCCTTTTCACTTTCATGCATTGGAGAAGGAAATGGCAACCCACTCCAGTGTTCTTGCCTGGAGCATCCCAGGGACAGGAGAGCCTGGTGGGCTGCTGTCTCTGGGGTCGCACAAAGTCGGACACGACTGAAGCGACTTAGCAGCAGCAGCAGTTTATGGTAAAAGAGCTTATTGAATCTCCTTATTATATTTATTGCAAGGATGTTGTGAGAACCCAAGAAAGAAATGTCTCTTGAATCTCTCTTTCAAGAGAACCGGGCCTTCTCCTGAACAAGTAATTTGCTATTTTACATATGCTAGTATTTTCTAGGCATCTTGTAACTTAGTTTATTCTCTGCTTTGACTGCTTAGAAACCCAGAAGAAATATGCAGACCATCTATGGCAGCATTAGAGCATAAGATGGAATTTTTGTACTAACCTTACCCTGAACTTAATCTTATTTATTTGTCTACTTCAAATTCTTCATCTACTTACTTTTTGAAACCATATATCAGTGTGATCTTATGGATATTTAATTTATAGTTTGGGTTATATTCGAGCATTACTTTGTGTATCTTGATGTTCTATTTTTTGCAGTTTTGGCCATTGAGAGCTATTCTAGTTGGTTCTTTGGTCCCATGGACATACCCTATTACTGTAGATGTTATTGTTTTATTGTTGTTTCTGAACACTTCCTTACTTTCTGGCACTCATTGATTCTCAAGTACCATTCTGTGTGTTTCCTCTCCAGTTCCAGAATCAACCATTTCTCTAAGCATGCCTGGATACTTTTCTGGGAGAATGGTATTAGAAACCAAGATCCGAGCCCTAAACATTCCACTGTTTCTAGTTCTGCTTACCTGACAGAACAAGGAAATATATGCGTGTACACTAGCACATATATGAACACATAGCTATAAACATTTCTACATGTAATGATATAAATTGCTAAGAACTTGGCATATTATACCTTTAACTCTTACAGCGACTTCATGGTATAAGTTCCATTTGTATCCCCATTTTATAAATGAGGAAACAGATGTAGAGGCCATAAGAAACTTACCCTAGGCCACACAATTTATGAAAGTCAAAAATGTAGTTGTTTTTGTTCTATGTTTGTATAAATTAAAAACAAAGTTATAAAGTAAACAGTGTGGGAGTTTCATAAAAAGTTAAACATAAGTTTACCATATAGACTGATAATTCCACTTTTAAGATCTTACCCAAAGAAAATGAAATTATTTGTTTACACAAATACATACATGTGAATGTTTATAACAGAATTATTCTTAATAGACAAAATGCAGAAATAACTCAAGTGTTCATGCATAAATGGATAAATGAAATGTGGTGTATCCATATAATTAAATGTCATTTAAAAAAAAATAAGGAATGAAACACTGATACCTAGTACAACAGGGATAAACCTCAAAAATATTATACAAAGTGAAAGAAGCCTAAATAAAAGATTACTTATTGTATGATTCCATATATGTGAAATGTCCAGAAAAGGCAGATCCAAGAAGACAGAAAGTTGATTAGCATTTGCCTAGAGCTAGAAGTGAGAATGGGAGTAAAATCGAAATAGACACGAAATCTTACTAGGTGATATAAATGTTCTAAAACTGGATTCTGGTTTTGTCTGTACAATTCTACACTTAGAAAATTTGTTTAATTGTGCATTTCTGAGGAACTTTATAACTTGCAAGTCATACCTCAATATAGAGGTTTTTTATTCCTTCATTTAAGTGTCACTTTTACATCATAGTGAATATGTCAGTTTCTGAACTGACTTTGGTTTGGCCTGCGGGGTCTTCGCTGCGGCTGCACTTTCTCTAGCTGTGGTGCGCGGGGGCTGCGCTTTCTCTAGCTGTGGTGCGCGGGGGCTGCGCTTTCTCTAGCTGTGGTGCGCGGGGGCTGCCCTCCAGTTGCAGCGCGTGGCCTCTCCCTGCAGGGGCTCCTCTCCTTGCAGAGCATGGGCTCTAGGCCGCTTGGGCTTCAGCAGTCGTGGTGCATAGGTTTAATTGCCCTGTGGCAGGTGGGGTCTTCCTGGATCAGGGATTGAATCCGTGTCCCCACATCGGCAGGCAGATTAACCCCTGAGCAATCAGGGAAAGTTACGGACAGAAGTCATAGTTGCACAACATTTGAATGTACTGAATACCACTGATGTGTACATTGTATGTTATGGGAATTTCACTTGAAAAACCTAAATAAAGTTTGGACACTGCCAAAATGTGTGGTTTTTGTACGTATTTAAAGTTTTTTTTTTAATGATGTTGTTTATTCATATCATTACTTTTACATATGCAGCTCATCTTCTTTGTATAAAAAGTAGGAAATAAAAAAGGACAATAACCTATTATTAATTTCTCATTATTTAACTGCCTAGTGATAATTTCATTTAATTTGTGGGAATATATCCTGCCTTTCTTTTTTCTATGTATTTTTATCAAAAATGTAATCCTACTATATACATAGTCCTATAACATGCTTTTGCATGTGAAAAATAAACATAAATATCATCCTATTCTAATGATATGTCATGGTTTCGAAATTCAAAAGCCAAATGCCCACCTCACTTAAAGGTAAAATCCACTCTGTGGGAGAAAAAAATGGCCATTCCACCAAATATAACCTGAATCAACATTCTTTGTATGCCATGTGCTATGGACTGAATGGTATACCCACAAAATACATATGTTGAAATACTGACCTCCAGATGACTATCTTTGAAGATAGAACCTATAAGGAGATACTTAAGATTTAATAAGATCTTAAGGGTAGGCCCTGATCCAATATGATTAATATAGTGTCCTTAGAAAAAAAGACAACAAAGCACTCTCTCCTGCCCTCTCTCTCTCATCCCACCACTTGAGGACGCTTCTATAAAGTGGTCATTTGCAAGCCAGGAACAAAGCCTTCTTGAGAAACAAGATTGGCTAGCATCTTGATTGGGTCTTCCCCATCAAGTGTTAGTGGTAAAGAACCAGCCTGCCAATGCAGGAGACAGAAGAAATACAGATTTGATTCTGGGTGGAGAAGATCCCCTGGTGGAGGGCATAGCCACCCACTCCAGTATTCTTGCCAGGAAAATCCCATGGACAGAGGACCCTGATGGGCTATAGTCTGTGAAGTGACTTAGCACAGAGTCTTAATAGCCACCTCAACCTTCAGAACTGTGAGAAAATACATTTCTATTGTGTAAGCCACCCAACCTGTGCTATTTTGCTATTTCACTGCAAGCTGACAAATATGCCATGTTTTCCAGTCAATCCTAGCTCCTGGACTAATTAAACTGTGCAACAGCCTTTCCTGAGAGTGAACTATTATGTTTCAGATACTGTACTAGATACTTTAAATATGTTACCTCTTTTTATTCATAGAACTACTTGAAGTCATTTTATAAATAGGGAAACCAGGATTCAGAAAAGAAAACTTAGTCAAAGTCACAGAGCTAATAAATGCCAAAGTTTGAAATTGAACCCAGGTTTTTTTGATGGCAGAGGCTTTGCACATGCCCTGAGACTGCTGAAGCTGAGACTGGGCTAAGTATTAATAGTGTAGGATATATTTCCAGCATAAAATTTTATGTAGATTATACTTTTATTGATCTCTCACTGTGTGCTAACTACCATTTATGAAAGGCCTTAAATGCCAGACTATAGTGTTTTCATTTTATCCTGTAGTCCAGAGGTTAGCTAAACTTTTTTTTTTTTTCCCAAATTTCTATAAAGGGCAAGAGAGTGGAAATAATTTTAGGCTTTGTGGGGGATTCAGTCTCTGTGGCAACTATTCAACTGCTAAAATATAAAAACAACCATTAGCAATGAGAAAATAAGTAAGCATGCTTGTATTGTAATACATTTCATATATGAAAACAGACAGTAGGTTGAATTTAGTTATCAGGCCATAGTTTACCAACCCTGTTGTAACCAATAGTAAGTGATTGAAGGTGCTTGAAAGGCATTTTATCAAAGCTGTATTATTTTAAAGGATAGGTTTGGAAGTAATGTACACTGTGATTTGGGGAAGGAAAAATAGAGGCAGAGAAAGCTTGAGAAGACTAAGACTCAACAGACTCAATATAAGGCATAAAGAGAAAGAAGAAATGTCCATCAAATGAGTCTGTCAGGTTTTTAGATCATATATTAATCCCCTTTAGAACTCAAATTTAGAACTTTCCCTTTTGAAAACTCACAGTAGATTACATGCCAATTTAAGTCAATAGTTAATTTCTTTCTTTCTTGGTAAAAACCAAAACTCCAATTTCCAAGGAATTTGAATATATTTAAAACCAAATTCCTTTGTGTGTGTGTGTCTGTCTGTCTGTCTGTCTGTCTATTATAGCCCAGGGTATCACAGGAACCAAAGAACCCCAGAATATCCATCAAATGTTTTTATTTGTAATTACTTTACTTAGGAAATGAACTAAAGAGTAAGGGTGTGAAAACCAGGATGATGCTGAGGAGCCATACTTCACAAATTACCAAACTCTAAAACACAAAGCTGGGTTGATGAATTAGAATAAAACCATTCATTTGCACAGTCTTCCCTGGAAAGGGATAGGAACTGGGCCTCTTGGCCCCTTATTTCTCTCCATAAAATCCTCTTTTATAAAATGTTGGCACAGCAATTTCCTTGCAAGGCAATGACTGGGCAGAGTGGGCTACACTGTTCAGTAGACATAAAGGAGAAGACTTGGGATTTTATCTGGTCAAGATCACCCAATTAAACATTATTTTATCTGGAAAAAAAAAAAAACATTATGAGTTTCTGTCTACATGATCTCACAGCCACGAACTAGAAAGTGAACAATCCAGTTAATGGGCCAATTTTTGTCTGTGGGATGCAAAACATCGGTTTGATCCATATTACTTTTAAATTAACCAGCTGTTTAGGTAATGTGGTGCAAAACAACTGGCATCCCAAACCATCCATTACTTCTTCCAATTAAATTGTATTGCCTTATAACTGTTAGCAAAAGATCATTCACTCATTTGTTCATGCTTTGTTTACTGGTTAAACACTTAGTGAGCACCAGTTGTTTCTCAGGGCAGGGTACTGCGCTTAGTAATAAAGGAAATACAGAGATGAGAGAGACTCAACCTGTGCCTATGAAGAGCTTCCAATCTCAGAGGGGACATAATACAACAAAATGAATATTGATAAAAGACAAAATGTGATGCTTTGTGTACTGATTTTAAAAAATATCGGGTGCTTACAACCCACAGGGATTCTCTTTTTGAGGAAAGAGCTCTTGATACAACCCTGATATAGCAGATTCAAGTCTGAGCACTGTCACTAACTGGCTTTTGGCATTTGCTTAGTCACAGCTTTTCTGGAACATAATATCCCCATCTAGGAAAGGATCTATTGTGTTAAATGTTTGTTAGTGCTTTTTCCCATGAATACTATCCTAAGTTTCTATATTTTAAGTTGGGAAAGAACATGAATCAGGGTACCTTTCAAAGGATAGAGGAAAGTTTGATTAAAAATGTAGAAATATGGATGTTCTTGAAAACACAAGAATGGATCTTAATTGATGCATTAAGAAAAAAAANTTTTTAATGATGTTGTTTATTCATATCATTACTTTTACATATGCAGCTCATCTTCTTTGTATAAAAAGTAGGAAATAAAAAAGGACAATAACCTATTATTAATTTCTCATTATTTAACTGCCTAGTGATAATTTCATTTAATTTGTGGGAATATATCCTGCCTTTCTTTTTTCTATGTATTTTTATCAAAAATGTAATCCTACTATATACATAGTCCTATAACATGCTTTTGCATGTGAAAAATAAACATAAATATCATCCTATTCTAATGATATGTCATGGTTTCGAAATTCAAAAGCCAAATGCCCACCTCACTTAAAGGTAAAATCCACTCTGTGGGAGAAAAAAATGGCCATTCCACCAAATATAACCTGAATCAACATTCTTTGTATGCCATGTGCTATGGACTGAATGGTATACCCACAAAATACATATGTTGAAATACTGACCTCCAGATGACTATCTTTGAAGATAGAACCTATAAGGAGATACTTAAGATTTAATAAGATCTTAAGGGTAGGCCCTGATCCAATATGATTAATATAGTGTCCTTAGAAAAAAAGACAACAAAGCACTCTCTCCTGCCCTCTCTCTCTCATCCCACCACTTGAGGACGCTTCTATAAAGTGGTCATTTGCAAGCCAGGAACAAAGCCTTCTTGAGAAACAAGATTGGCTAGCATCTTGATTGGGTCTTCCCCATCAAGTGTTAGTGGTAAAGAACCAGCCTGCCAATGCAGGAGACAGAAGAAATACAGATTTGATTCTGGGTGGAGAAGATCC
This sequence comes from Oreotragus oreotragus, assembly GCA_006410675.1. NCBI lineage: Eukaryota > Metazoa > Chordata > Mammalia > Artiodactyla > Bovidae > Oreotragus > Oreotragus oreotragus. The sequence goes on along the minus strand of SJYX01013963.1, from coordinate 100,760 downwards.
CCTGGTGGAGGGCATAGCCACCCACTCCAGTATTCTTGCCAGGAAAATCCCATGGACAGAGGACCCTGATGGGCTATAGTCTGTGAAGTGACTTAGCACAGAGTCTTAATAGCCACCTCAACCTTCAGAACCGTGAGAAAATACATTTCTATTGTGTAAGCCACCCAACCTGTGCTATTTTGCTATTTCACTGCAAGCTGACAAATATGCCATGTTTTCCAGTCAATCCTAGCTCCTGGACTAATTAAACTGTGCAACAGCCTTTCCTGAGAGTGAACTATTATGTTTCAGATACTGTACTAGATACTTTAAATATGTTACCTCTTTTTATTCATAGAACTACTTGAAGTCATTTTATAAATAGGGAAACCAGGATTCAGAAAAGAAAACTTAGTCAAAGTCACAGAGCTAATAAATGCCAAAGTTTGAAATTGAACCCAGGTTTTTTTGATGGCAGAGGCTTTGCACATGCCCTGAGACTGCTGAAGCTGAGACTGGGCTAAGTATTAATAGTGTAGGATATATTTCCAGCATAAAATTTTATGTAGATTATACTTTTATTGATCTCTCACTGTGTGCTAACTACCATTTATGAAAGGCCTTAAATGCCAGACTATAGTGTTTTCATTTTATCCTGTAGTCCAGAGGTTAGCTAAACTTTTTTTTTTTTTCCCAAATTTCTATAAAGGGCAAGAGAGTGGAAATAATTTTAGGCTTTGTGGGGGATTCAGTCTCTGTGGCAACTATTCAACTGCTAAAATATAAAAACAACCATTAGCAATGAGAAAATAAGTAAGCATGCTTGTATTGTAATACATTTCATATATGAAAACAGACAGTAGGTTGAATTTAGTTATCAGGCCATAGTTTACCAACCCTGTTGTAACCAATAGTAAGTGATTGAAGGTGCTTGAAAGGCATTTTATCAAAGCTGTATTATTTTAAAGCATAGGTTTGGAAGTAATGTACACTGTGATTTGGGGAAGGAAAAATAGAGGCAGAGAAAGCTTGAGAAGACTAAGACTCAACAGACTCAATATAAGGCATAAAGAGAAAGAAGAAATGTCCATCAAATGAGTCTGTCAGGTTTTTAGATCATATATTAATCCCCTTTAGAACTCAAATTTAGAACTTTCCCTTTTGAAAACTCACAGTAGATTACATGCCAATTTAAGTCAATAGTTAATTTCTTTCTTTCTTGGTAAAAACCAAAACTCCAATTTCCAAGGAATTTGAATATATTTAAAACCAAATTCCTTTGTGTGTGTGTGTCTGTCTGTCTGTCTGTCTGTCTATTATAGCCCAGGGTATCACAGGAACCAAAGAACCCCAGAATATCCATCAAATGTTTTTATTTGTAATTACTTTACTTAGGAAATGAACTAAAGAGTAAGGGTGTGAAAACCAGGATGATGCTGAGGAGCCATACTTCACAAATTACCAAACTCTAAAACACAAAGCTGGGTTGATGAATTAGAATAAAACCATTCATTTGCACAGTCTTCCCTGGAAAGGGATAGGAACTGGGCCTCTTGGCCCCTTATTTCTCTCCATAAAATCCTCTTTTATAAAATGTTGGCACAGCAATTTCCTTGCAAGGCAATGACTGGGCAGAGTGGGCTACACTGTTCAGTAGACATAAAGGAGAAGACTTGGGATTTTATCTGGTCAAGATCACCCAATTAAACATTATTTTATCTGGAAAAAAAAAAAACATTATGAGTTTCTGTCTACATGATCTCACAGCCACGAACTAGAAAGTGAACAATCCAGTTAATGGGCCAATTTTTGTCTGTGGGATGCAAAACATCGGTTTGATTCATATTACTTTTAAATTAACCAGCTGTTTAGGTAATGTGGTGCAAAACAACTGGCATCCCAAACCATCCATTACTTCTTCCAATTAAATTGTATTGCCTTATAACTGTTAGCAAAAGATCATTCACTCATTTGTTCATGCTTTGTTTACTGGTTAAACACTTAGTGAGCACCAGTTGTTTCTCAGGGCAGGGTACTGCGCTTAGTAATAAAGGAAATACAGAGATGAGAGAGACTCAACCTGTGCCTATGAAGAGCTTCCAATCTCAGAGGGGACATAATACAACAAAATGAATATTGATAAAAGACAAAATGTGATGCTTTGTGTACTGATTTTAAAAAATATCGGGTGCTTACAACCCACAGGGATTCTCTTTTTGAGGAAAGAGCTCTTGATACAACCCTGATATAGCAGATTCAAGTCTGAGCACTGTCACTAACTGGCTTTTGGCATTTGCTTAGTCACAGCTTTTCTGGAACATAATATCCCCATCTAGGAAAGGATCTATTGTGTTAAATGTTTGTTAGTGCTTTTTCCCATGAATACTATCCTAAGTTTCTATATTTTAAGTTGGGAAAGAACATGAATCAGGGTACCTTTCAAAGGATAGAGGAAAGTTTGATTAAAAATGTAGAAATATGGATGTTCTTGAAAACACAAGAATGGATCTTAATTGATGCATTAAGAAAAAAAAACAGATTTATTTATTTATTTTTGGCTGCACTGGGCTTTCTCTAATTGTGGTGACTGGGGGCTACTCTTTGTTAAGGGTTTTGGGCTTCATTAACTACAGCACGTGGGCTCAGCAGTTGTGGTTTCAGGGCTTTAGCACCCTGGCTCAGTAGTTGTGGTGCATGGGCCTAGTTGCTGTGTGGCATATGTGGCATCTCCCTGGACCAGGGATCAAACCTCTATTCCCTAAATTGGCAGGTGGGTTCTTTAACCACTAGGAAGCCCAGGCATACTCTCTAAATAAAGGTAAGCTGCTGCTGCTGCTGCTGCTGCTAAATCATTTCAGTTGTGTCCAACTCTGTGCGACCCCAGAGACGACAGCCCACCAGGCTCCCCCACCCCTGGGATTCTCCAGGCAAGAACACTGGAGTGGGTTGCCATTTCCTTCTCCAATGCATGAAAGTGAAAAGTGAAAAGTGAAAGTGAAGTCGCTCAGTCATGTCCAACTCTTCACGACCCCATGGACTGCAGCCTACCAGGCTCCTCCATCCATGGGATTCTCCAGGCAAGGGTACTGGAGTGGGTCGCCATTGCCTTCTCCTAAAGGTAAGCTACATATATAAGAAAACATAATTATAACAATACTTACATTTATAGGGTAAATATCTGGATATAGAATCTGTTCAGAAAACTAGAAGGAGACATGAGGCTGAAAGCAGATAGAAATATCAGTGACTAATATTTGGTGGGCAAAAAATGAATTCTTTGGGTCACCCACTTTTCTACACAGAGTACTGCATGGGGAGAGGGAAAGTATGGGTGTGTAAGGCTCTCCAGTGCAGGAGGTGGCCTCCTGACAGGTCAGCCCTGAGCACTGAGAAGCTGCAACAGCATCAACGACAGAACGAAGCATCCTTGCTCCCACAGCACAGGGCTACTGGGAGAAGGCACAGGTAATTCTCAGATTCAGTCTTCATACTTGATGTGTTACATGCAGCCAGGAGAACCTGATGGAAGTCTCTGGGTTAATCAAGTGAGTGAAAATTACAAGGGTGATGGGAATCTGGAAGTTTAATTCATAGCAATATCATGAGCGAGGAAAAAGATCTTCAGTTCAACACTTGCGCACAAGTTGTTAAGGATTTGTTTGTTTTAGCCACCCAGAACAGCTTGTGGGATCTTCGTTCCCTAATCAGGGACTGAAACCCCACCCTTGTCAGTGAAAGTGTGGAGTCCTAATCACTTTTCTGAGTTAAAATTAGCAAATCAGTCTCATTTACAGCAGCGAAAACAGGAGTTTTCCAATTAACATGAGCTTTGAAAACTTTGGAAGTTTAATAGTATGTGAGACACTTGCGCAATTGACCCTTTTCCCCGAATTTCTCACTAATAACGATTTTTTTCCCAAAGGAGAAGGCAGATGTAACAACTTCAGAAGCTTATGGGACTAAGTGTAAAACTAGTAGCTGTGGCCTAACCTAGGCGTTCGTGGCGTGCACTGCTGCAGGTACAGGTCTATATCCCCGGGATCGAGTCTGTGGCATGGAGGTTTCTGTAAGCATGAGTGGCCATATGTTCTTTCCCCCAAACCCTTGCAACTCCTTGTTCCCACCTCCTTGGCCCTGTCTTAGAAGCACTCATAGCCTGAGCCCAGTCCTCTTGCTCTCTGAGGTGCATCTGAGCAGGAGAGATTGAGGTGAAAATTGAAGTCAATCCCTACAGGCCTGGATCGTGGGATGTGCCCAAGGGGAGCAGCACAGCATCTTGTTAAATGATTCAAGGGCATTTTGGGAACAATCTAGGAGGACTGCTTTGTGGGAGATTAATGACCTGAGGAATCATTTAAAAGAGCTGTTGGTTAACATGATCATTACTGCTTCAGAGCCCATATGCCTCTCCAGTCATGACAGTGAGAAAGGAGTCTGGAAAAAATGGTCAGTGAATTCTCATACTGTTAATAGCTGAACCAAGAATGATCAATAGACTGCTTGTAAAGAATGTGTAGAGTTCACCTAGTTAGATTTGTGGAATGGATATTACCAGATAGGCGTGCGTGCAAAGTCACTTCGGTCATGTCTGACTCTTTGCAACCCCGTGGACTGCAGCCTGCCAGGCTCCTCTGTCCATGGGATTCTCCAGGCAAGAATACTGGAGTGGGTTGCCATGCCCTCCTCTAGAGGATCTTCCTGAACCAGGGATCAGACCCATGTCTCTCATGTCTCCTGCACCAGCAGGCAGGATCTTTACCACTAGTGCCAACTGGAAGCCCAGATAGTTAGGTGAGTGAGGATAAAGAAAAGAGAGCTTTTATCTGAATAGCAAGGTCTCATCCATTTTAAATGATGCCTCAGGGTCTCTCAGGAGGCCCTGCTTTGAACTCTCAATGGAAACGCTCTTGTTGGTGACAAGAGATGGCCTCAGGTGATTTCTTCCCTTGATCAGAAACGTCTACTATTTCTTAGTAATAGATTAAGTACCTCTCACCTGTGTATACGGAGAAGGCAATGGCACCCCACTCCAGTACTCTTGCCTGGAAAATCCCATGGATGGAGGAGCCTGGTAGGCTGCAGTCCATGGGGTAGTGAAGAGTTGAACACGACTGAGCGACTTCACTTTCACTTTTCTCTTTCATGCATTGGAGAAGGAAATGGCAACCCACTCCAGTATTCTTGCCTGGAGGATCCCAGGGACGGCGGAGCCTGGTGGGCTGTCGTCTATGGGGTTGCACAGAGTCAGACACGACCAAAGCAACTTAGCAGCACCTGTGCATAAGTGAAGGGCCCCAGCTGCTCAGGAAGCAGTGGTTGTCGAATCCAACCCACAGCTTCTCAGTGCTCATCTCTAAGTCGAAGACTGCATGCTGTGAAAGTGTTGCTTCTTAATGGAGATTTGATCCCCACCCCCACCCACTCCAGGCTTGATAACCCAATAGGCTTGCTATTAAGGCTAGGCAAATGTGATAGAACTTCAATCCTCTAGAAGCAAGCTTCAACCAATGAAGAATACTCACCCTTCTCTTCAGGTGATTCTAAGGTATGGTTGGCACAGACTCCCAGATTTCCTTAATGGAATTACCTTCCAGCAGCTCACAGTTGTAACTTGCTTGATAACTTACTCTCTATTGCCTTCCTTCTTTTTCCTGTCTACTTCCCTACTGGTGTTTCTTCGGACCACCTCCCCACTGACTCTCAGCCTTTGTCTCAGTGTTTGCTTCTAGGAGAATCCAAATAAAGACATTCAGGTAACACACCTTGTTATACATCAATCTCAAATATTTTTTTGTTTTGTTTTTGGTGTTTGTGCCTAAAGAATAGGAACACAGGTATATATGTTCTGATAATTTAAATACAAAGCCTTCCATATTTTTCTACCCCTTGGCCCAAAATCGGAAGAAAGGACAGGAAAAGTGTGTCATTTCAGGACACAACTTACATCTTACCCATTTGATGCTCATCTGAGCATCCTCATTAAGAGAAGGAGGGGAATAGGAGTCTCCAGCTCCTTAAAAAACTTGCTCATCAAAGTTGAGTATCACTCTGGAACTTGTTAAAATGCAGAATGTCAGATCCCTTCCAGACCTACTGAATAGGAACCTGCAATTTTTTAAAACAAGATCTCCAGGCAACTCATATGTACATTATAGTTTCAGTGTCGCTGCCCTCAGACACATGGCTGTGGTCTTTCTGAGGAAGAAAATGCAGTATTTCTATCAGCAGATCTTAGCAGCTGCAACTCTCTGCTTAGATGTATAGTGTATCACTGCTGTGGCAAGTAACCCAAGAGGAGTCCTTGAGTTTCTGTTACATGCGGTTACCTGGGTATCAATGAGATTTTACCACTTGCCACCAGGTGTAACAAGCTGTCAGGTGTAACAATGTCCTCCAGCCAAAGACTCAAGATCACAGGTAATTGAAAAAGTTGAGTTTATTACCGGTTGCCTGAAGAGAGAACACACATCATGGGGAATCCTGGGGTGTCTCAGTAAGAGAGTGTCAGAAAGAACTTATTAAAGGATTTGGATTTTGGTTGAATGATTTTGGAGAGGGGCCAAACGAAGTAGGGCTTTGCTATGAATTGGGTGCTGTCAGAAAACAAGGATAATTCTATAACTGAGTGTCTTGTAAAATCTTATCTATGGGGAGGACAAACCAGAGTGAGGCTAAAGTTATCATGGTAAAAAAACCATAGAATAAAAGTGAAACAGGAGATACGAACCTGTTTTTTTGTTTGTAGGTTTCAAATCCCTTTCACCACATTTTAACACCTTTAACTTGCACCTAGGGAATAAAGATGCATACTATTTGTAGACTGAAGAAGACTGCACTTGGGTGTGTGTGCTCAGTTGTGTCTGACTCTTTGCTACCCCATGGACAGTAGCCCCGCAGACTCCTCTGTCCATGGGGTTTCTCACACAAGAGTACTGGAGTGGGTTGCCATTTCCTCCTGCAGGGGATTTTCCTGAACCAGGGATTGAACCCTGATCTCTTGCATTTCCTACATTGGCAGGCAGATTCTTTATCACTGTGCCACCTGGGAAGCCACTATTTGTACAACATGACAAACAAGCCAACTACTTTCTTTAATGCTCAACACAAGAAACAGTGAAATATTCTACAGTTTTTAAAAAATTGGCTGTGCTGGACTCACTGAAGGATAGTATCATTCAATAGTTTATAGAAAAAAAAATTTTGATACTATGCAGTTACTGTGTACCACACAGTATTATCTTGTTGCCTAAATATATATGGTAAAGAAAACAATGTCTCTACTCTAACACAGAATAGCAGAAAGGAACAGACAATAACAGGTAAATAAGATAAAAATTCAAGTACTGAAAGTGTTATAAATAAAATAAAACATGGGGGCATGGTGAAAAATAGAGAAGGGGGCTGCTTGAGTTACTTTAGAAGAGAGATCAGAACTGAGACGTGAGTGAGGTGAAGAAGTGGGCCGTGTATGAACCTGAAGGAAGAGTCTCTGGACAGAGAGAACGTGCTTACCAACAATCGGGGTTACTGCTTTTAAAGTTTACTAATATGATGCATGTAAAAATCATACAGCTCGTTTTTTTTTAATTTGCATTTTCTTTACTACTAGGGGGAGAAGGAAATGGCACCCCACTCCAGTACTCTTGCCTGGAAAATCCCATGGACAAAGGAGCCTGGTAGGTTACAGTCCATGGGGTCGCAAAGAGTCAGACACGACTGAGCGACTTCACTCACTTCACTTACTACTAGGGATGTTTACACATGTTTAGTGTTTGATGGTCATTTAGATGTGCTCCTGCATGAACTGCATTTTAATATTCTTATATTTTTTTTCTATTGGGATATTTATTTTCTTACTGTCAATTTGTATGGATTCTTTGTGTAGTAGACATTAAATTTTTACCTATCATATGTTTGCTTTAAATATGTTTTATTACTTATAATTAGACTATCAACTTTGTTTATGGTATTTTTTCCCATGCAGCATGTCTCAATATACCTTAATATATATATATTTTTTCATGTGGCAAAAGTTTTATTACAGTGAAAAAGGAATAGAGAAAGCTTCTGACATAGACATCAGAAGGGGACAGAGAATGCCCTCTTAGTCTTATCAAGGCCTTATATACTTTTTCAAGATTGTAAAGGTCTTACCGGACTAACTCCCACAACTTACATCTTAAGATAATAGGATTAGTCAGAAGTCCATGTGACCCCATGGACTGTAGCATGCCAGGCTTCCCTGTCCTTCACCAATTCCCAGAGCTTGTTCAAACTCATGTCCATCGAGTCGGTGATATTATCCAATCATCTCATCCTCTTTCATCCTGTTCTCCTCCTGCTTTCAATTTTTCCCAGAGTCATGGTCTTTTCAAATGAGTCAGTACTTCGCATCAGGTGGCCAAAGTACTGGAGTTTCAGCTTCAGCATCAGTCCTTTCAGTGACTGATTATTCAGGACTGATTTCCTTTAGGATGCACTGGTTTGATCTCCTGGCACCAAGGGACTCTCAAGAGTCTTCTGCAGCAACATAGTTCAAAAGCATCAGTTTTTTGGTATACCGTAATATATTTATATAAGGGCTTCTCACGTGACACTAGCAGTAAAGACCCTGCCTGTCAGTGCAAGAGGTGTAGAATCATGGGTTTGATCCCTGGGTCAGGAAAATCTCCTGGAGGAGGCATGGTAACTCACTCTAGTATTTTTGTCTGGAGAATCCAATGGACAGAGGGGCTTGGTGGGCTACAGACCAGAGGGTTACAAAGAGTCAGACACAATTGAAGAGACTTAGCAAGCCTGTTTACAACTCTTTATTTGCCACATTGCACCTTCTTTATTACATTGTTTCTTTTTACTTGTTTGTGGCTGTGCTGGGTCTTCGTTGCTGCCGCCTGGCTCTTACGCTAGTTGCGGAGAGCAGGGGTTACTCTCTAGCTGTGGTGTGTGGGCTTCTCGTTGCGGCAGCTTCTCGTTACAGGGTGGGGCCTGTGGGGCTTCAGGAGTTGCTGTACGTGGCCGCGTAGGGGTGACTCCCAGGCTTTAAAGCACAGGCGCACCTGTTGTGCTACATGGACTTAATTGTTCTTTGGCATGTGAGATCTTCCTGGATCAGATAGTGAACTTGTGTCTCCTGGATTGGCAGGTGGATTCTTTACCACTGAGCCACTAGGGAAGCCCATAAACAACATATACCTTTTTTTTTTTGTAATGGCAATTTCTGTGTTTTAGTGTCATTTCTATCTTTAAATGAGAAAATTCAGTCCATTCATGTTTAGGTAATAACTGATATAATTAATTTTACTCCTTTCATGTTACTTTGTTTCCTACTTACTTCACTATTTTTTCTTTTTTCTTATTTTTCTACTTTTTCTTCTGATTTTTAAGTTACTGTTCTTTCTTTGCTTGCTTCCTAATAACTTAGTTTTATTTCATTTTTCTGTGTCCTTACCAACCATTGCCATATTTTAAGACATTCGTAACAAAACGTATATCAGTTCCAAAATATAAAAACAAGATGCCAATTACTCCTCTCAGCATGGATGTCATAATCTCCAGCTACTTCTTCCTCCAATCCCCTAAAATAAGAATTTAGTGTGCTTTTACTTCCCACCACACTTCTCTAATCAAACAATCCCTACTTTTTACTGAGATGGTTTAGTACTATTGGTGTCAGACTGTTATGAAATTTTCTCTAGAAATATATTTTCTAAATTTAGAAAAATCTAGTTATCCAGCTATGTTTCTGTTTACCTGTCCATCATCTGCCCATCCATCTGTTCATCTACTTATGTTTCCTTTTCAACCTCTTCTTTTGTAGGAGATCTCTTCAGATTCATTGCTGATGAGATGTATCTTCTCTCATCCATTGTCGTCACACAAAACAAATGGAGAGAATTCTCAATTCCTGCACCTTTGCAGAAATCCTTCCTTCTTTGTAGCAGGTGATGTCTAGGTTGGATTATCATATACTTTCAGGTGTCTATGGTTGTAATTCCACTAGCTTCCTGTTGATAAATTCAACAGGACTTATTTTATTTGGTAAACAACTTTTTCTTCCCATCTGCAGTTTCTAAAATGTTCTCTTTATTTTAGAATCCAGGGATTTTATCATGCTGTGTCTGATTTGTCTTTCTTCCTTAATCCTGCATGTAATTTGATAAACCACTTCAATCTTGCAAACTCCAGTCTGACTTCAAAATAAGACATTTTCTTCCACTGTTTTAAAATTAATTTTTCTTTCTCTAGCTATTCCTTTTTTCTTTCTCTAGAACCCATATTATTTGAATTTTTGGATTCTTGACTTTATTGTTTTTTGATTTCCATTTCTTTGAGTTTTTGTTTTGAGACTTTTTAAACTTTATCTTCAAGATCACTCATTCAAGTCTTAACAGTGACCATTTTCCCTTTAAAATTATCTATTAACTTTTTAGTTCAAATATTAGATTTCTCAATATTTAAAAAATTACCTTATTTACCTCTTGAAAGATTCATTAGACCCCTTTAGCAGTTCTTGGTTAAGAATCAGAACCACCATTGGGGGGTTTTTAATTTTTTCAGTGGGCTATGAATCCAGCTGCTAATACAAGGGTGATAATACCACCACTAAAGGGAGAGGCAGTTGTTTCTGCATCTATGGGCTTCTCAAACTTTAATATACCTGTATGTCACCTGGGAATCTTGTTGAAATCCTAGTTCTGATCCAGAAAATCTGGGTTGGAGCCTGAGATTCTGCATCTCTATTAAGCAACCAAGTGATAACACTGCTGATAGGGTCACAGACCACACTATCCACAACAAGGGACTAGCGTGTACCAGCCAACAGTCTGTCCGTTCCAAGTATGGAAGCATCACAAAAACTTCTAACTGCAGCCTCCTCTTATGCAAACATCAGCATTTTCCAGGCCTAGTTGTTACAGAGACACATACCACCTGTTTGGCTTTTCTGCTGGATGATGGAGACCAATTGGTTTTTCCAGGAACATTCATCTTTCTTCCTGAGATTTGTGGCAAACTCTCTCCAGAATTCACAGCGTTTTGATAAGCACTTGGTATCTCTTCATTTCTGGTCTCCAGAGGCATCCTAAGGTCAGAAGAACAAAAGATCTTCCATTTCCTTCCATCTGCTCTTGGAAGAGCCAAGGCCTGGCTTCTACCCTCCAGGCCCCCAGTCAGCTGGTCCAACATCTGCTTTTCTCAGGAGAGGTAGTTTGCTATTGATATGGACTTGGGGGATATGTTCAAATATCATCTTCACATGCACACACACAAAAGCATGTTCTACATATTTTAAGCCAGAAAGTATTTTTTGTGGTAATAAGGAATATATCCATATTTTAAAAGTTTAATATCTGTAAGTCTGATCTTGGCTTCTAGAAAGAGTTCAGATTTTAAGCAGAAAAAAGAAGAGAAAGATCAGATAAAATTACATTACTGAGCTGTAAGGGCAAAGAGTTAGCTAGCACTCTGTTAGAGGAGATTCCCTTGACATTCCACTAAAGACAGTCAAATGATGTTTTATACCTTGAGGTCCTGAACAATAGAAAGAGAGAAAAAAAAAAGTAACTATAAATTGAAAAGAATTCAGAACCGCTATATTCTCTAACCCTTCTTTCTTCTATGAGAGGATCTGGACATAGTTGGGCATACGGACAAGTCAGATAAATGAGAATGAAGTTTGTCCATCAAGTTTTTCCCTTCATGTCCTCCAGAGAGTATGGCTTCATCTTTGTACCTTTCCCCTGCACTGCAAAAGAGGAAGTCAAACATACGTGCTGTGCAACAGTTAGCAGTCTTCCTTTATGTCTCTTAATTCCTGGAAATGTCCAGGCACAACGTCTAAGATACTTGATCTTTTCCCCAAAAATGGAAACTATAGTTTGTATATTTATAATAACTGGTTAAACCAACAGTGATGTACTTTTCATAGAAATCATTTGTACCGTTTTAATAAGTTTGGTCTGCATGGTGTACAAGGGAGCTAAGCAGCTGCAGGCAGAATGAACAGGATTGCTATGAAGTGGGGAAAGGTCTCCCTTAGGAAAGAGCTATGCCTTTAACAATGCGACCTAATGGAAGCACTCCAGACATAAAAATGCAGACTTCCCAAGGCATGAAGCTTTCATTTTTCTGTAACTGCCGTGGTGAGAAAAACTCCCAGAGAGGCTGTAAAAGAGCAGTGGTGTTGTCATTATCATTCCTGTGTAAAGGAGAAAACTTTTATGTCTAAAGGTATTTTTTTTTCTATTTCATAAGATATTTCTATTTGAAAACTTTTAAATATGATTTTAGGACTCTGCTTCCAACCAATAGACCAGCTCTAATACAGTAAAGACTCAATTTCAGCTGCTCAGTGAAGGTCTACTTAAATTATTTTCTTATGAAAGCTCTAAAGATCATCTATTTACAGCCTTGATATCCCTTCTGGAATGCTATGGCACATGTGTGAATAAACAGCGGTACAGTAAAATGTCGTGAACCTATGGATAATAAACTCTTCAGTGATGAGAGCTCGTGTGTTAAGCTATATTTCATCTACTACATTGAGGACATAATCTTGAGATGATAGATCTAGAAGAAACCTCTGGAGGCTATCAGATTCACACATTTCTTTTCAAACATCTCAACTTTGTTGAAGACTGATGGCTGTTTTCCTCGTAAACATATTCCAAGACAGAGACCCAACAATTTTTAAGTTTTTGAAACATCATCCACCTTACAAGAAGCCCTTCTATTTCTCCATCTAAAATGACATTTTAATAACTTTTTTTTTTTCCCAAAAACTGTAGCATTTTTATTTTCTAGGAGAACCAGGGACATAAAATGAGGAAGCCGAATCTCGGAAAGAGTGAGCAGAGAAACAGAACTTTGTCTTCTGACTGCTAGTACTACACTGCCTCAAAAATGAATGAAAACATGATGCATATAATATTATTTTTAAATACCATCATTCCTTACTATTCACAGTGAATTCATCTTTTAATTTTCATACCTTTCATTCTGTCACCTTATCAGCACAATGTAAGAAAGGATGAAAAAGGAGTATGTAAGTACAACACAGATTTTTTCAAGGTATTCTGCAATTGGTTAACACATTCTCACAGAGAAAATTGTTTAATCCAGACTGTTTTACTCATAGGCAAAGTGAAGAGCTGGAACTAGATAATTTCTAAGATGCCTTCTATTTTAACACTATTTGAAACAATTCAGTTTTGTTTTATGAAAGTTTTCCTAATACTTGCAATGCCATGAAAATATCCAAGGCTTCATGATATCTACCTTTACCAAAGAAAACTGACAGAGCTTTACAGTCTAGTGAAATGGTATGCATAGAAAAGATCCCTTTGAACCTGGACTGTGTTTCTTTAATGTTATGGATACAGGATTTACAGTTATGATTTTATACTTTGTTTTCCAGTTCCTTTTTGATATCCTAAAAGTCTATGAAAAATCAAGGTCAGTCAATCCATCAGAGATCAGTACAATAATCATCTGCAAATTACAACTCTTTTTATACTTCAAAGTTCCTCTCCCACCCTCAGGAATATGTATAATCTCAATGACATATTCTTCATAAACAGAACACAGAAATGAATGGGACTTGGGGAATGGATAAGAATTTGCCTTTGAAAAATAAGAGGCTCTCAAGTTGCACATTCTTATGATAATATGCACAGAATGAAGAGTATTATGGGTCTCTTGCATCTTGCAGCGGGATTTGTTTCTCTTAATGTAACTAAGAATGACATGCTGTCTCATCCCTACGGTACAAGGACAAAGACAAGAACAAACAATGTCAAAATCCTTACTACCTCCTCCAATTTTTCCCACTCTCTTCAAGGCTTCAGTTTCACTTCAGCCATCAAATCCCCATGCTGTCAACAGATGGCCCAGTTTTAGAATGCTCTTATAATAGAGTCTCCTGACCATACTTTTCTCAACTTCCTTTCCCACATGCAAATCTCTATCATCACTCATTCTAAGTTCTGCATTACACAGAGGACTTCATCAGGGCTTACCCATCAGACAGATCTGCCCAGGTCCATCACTTGTGCAAGTTATTTCATGTTTTCTTAAACTGGGACTAGTACTTCCTCCAGAATATATCATAAGAATGTGAGATTAAAGTATTCCTCTCTATACAAGGATGCTTAGTAGACTGACTCTAGTTGAAGCATAATATGTGCTAACTACATGGTTGTTGTTCTTCTGATCGCCAAGGAAAGTGTCTTTCCTCTTTAGCAAGGCTAATTTCTCCCATTTTCTTTAGGATCATCATATGTCCTCCACTGCTTCTTAGCTTTATAATTATTAAAACAAACTGCCTCCTGGGCTCTCAAACATGTTTAGGTATACCATTTTTAGTGTACAACTCTGTGAGTTTTGACAAATGTGTCCTGTCATGTAACTCCCACCATGTTAAAAAATGAAGAAAGTTGAAATAACTCCCCAAATTCCTATGTGTCTTCTCCTCATCCCTACTGCTGCTGCTGCTGCTACTGCTGCTAAGTTGCTTCAGTTGTGTCCGACTCTGTGCGACCCCATAGACGGCAGCCCACCAGGCTCCCCTGTCCCTGGGATTCTCCAGGCAAGAACACTGGAGTGGGTTGCCATTTCCTTCTCCAATGCATGAAAGTGAAAAGTGAAAGTAAAGTCGCTCAGTCGCAACCCCAAGGACTGCAACCCACCAGGCTCCTCCATCCATGGGATTTTCCAGGCAAGAGTACTGGAGTGGGGTGCCATTGCCTTCTCCATCTCCTCATCCCTAGATATTGGCAATCTTTGGCTCATTTTCTGTTTCTTCTGCTTTGCCTTTGCAAATATGTTACATAAAAGGAATCATGTAATATGTAATCTTTTGAGCCTAACTTCTTGCATTTAGTATAATAGTTTGAGATTCATCCATTTTGTTACATGTATTAGTCATTTGTTCCTTCTAAATAATGTTCTACAGAATGGTCACATCATAATGTGTTTTCCAGTTGTGTGTATTCTCCATTCTCCAGTTGAAGGGCATTTGGGTTATTTCCAGTTTTTTACAATTGTGAATAAACCAAAGCCAAGTTTTAAATTGCTTTTGTTTTTCAAATTTGTTTTCATTTTTACATTTAAGATTGAGACGCATTTGTCTCTTCCATTCCTACAAATTCATAAATTTATAGATTCATCATGGAATCTATATGAATCTAAATGAATCTATGATTCATTTCTGCTTGCAAAGTGACAGTTTCTGTCTGAGCTCACCTTCTTGTAATATTTTTGCCAGACTCAGGCAATGTCAGTCAAAGCTTGCTGCTATCATTCTGTTTTCCATTCATTCTAGATTCATAATCAGTTACCACATCATTGTGAGCAATGGTTTTATGAAAAGTTCTGCTACTGCAGAGTGTGGAAAAATATTCCAACTTCCAGTAGTAATTTTCATTCTACCTGCTTCTCAGCCTCCATGATGATGCAATAAATTGGGGGCAGGGGAGATGTATTACAATATCTTCAAAATTCTAGATAATCAATTTTTACATTAATCAGTTTAGGCTGTGTTGTCAAACCCACCAAATATCTAGTGACTTAACAAAAATTTACTCTTTCCTTGCACTTCCTGTCTAACCAGGCAGGTGGGGATGCTCATGGTGTCACTCAAAGAGCCAGTTTGATAGAGATGCTATCTCCACATGCACTTCATCACTCATCAGTGCAGTTTTAGGAAAGAAAATGGCAAATTGTACATTGACTGCCTGGGACAGAAACAAGTTTCTACCTGGGAGTGATATCTGCTACTTATACTTACATCTCATTGCCAAAACAGGTCACAAAGCCACACCTAACTTCAAAGATGGTGAAGAAATACAGCCCTATCAGCTGCCTTAACACCTGCATTTAATAAAGATGACACACTTTGCCCAGCAACTTTAATGTTCTCCTTTATTATCTACTAAAATCTCATGTGTGATAAGTCTATTACTGGACTCTATTCTGTTAACTTTTGCTACTACCTATATGTCACTGTACTCCAGTATCATGGCCATATAAAATCTTTTGATAATGGTAGGGCAGATCCTTCTTCACTTTTCTGTATGGGCTATCCTCACATATTTATTCTTTATAAGACTTACTTTATCAATCCTAAATATACAAGTGATGCATCAGTACAAAGAATCTAACAATAAGGAAATACATATAAATAAAACATGAATGTGCTTTTTCAGTTACCCTTTTCCATTCTCATTCTCTGATTAAGAAGTAATTTTGATCTGTATTTTGCCATTTTTAATACATGTACATGCATATTTCTTGAGATGTACAATATATTGACTTGCTGGGTTAACATTGTTGAGTATAAATAAAATCATACTATGCATATTGTTTAGCTCTTTTTTTCTAATTTAGTTTGGTATGGACAGGGAACATGATTTCAAAACTGAAATTTGTTAATCGTTTTACAGTTCAGCATATAATTTATCTCAGTGCATGTTTCATGTGCTCTTGGAAGAATGATATGTTCTGCAGTTGTTGGATATAGTGTTTCGTAAATGTCACTTAGATCATGTTGATTGAGTGTTATTCAAATTGTCTATGATGATCTGTACTGACATGTTGTCTACTCTTTCCACCAATGGCTGAGAGAAGTATTAAAATCTTCTACTTCAGGGATTTATCTATTACTCCTGTTAATTCTGGTCATTTTTCTTTATGTATTTTGAAACATTATTACTAAGTATATTCACCTTAGGATTGTGATGTCTTTTTTATGAATTTATCCTTTTGTGGTTATAAGATGATCCTCTTTCAGTCTCACAATGCTTCTTGTCTTGAAGTCAATGTTGTCTGACATTATTATAGCATACCAGCTTTCATATGCTTAGTATTTGGTGTGTTACCACCTTTTGTGTTTAATCTGGCTTTGTTATTATGATCTTTCTTTATTATTATACTGTAGATCTCTTGTAGGCAGCAAATAATTGGGATTTGCTTTTTTAATGTATTCTATAAACTCTGAATTTGAATTACCAATACAATTGAGATGAAATTTACTATCAGCTATTTGCTTTATATGTGTTGTTTCTTTGTTCTTCCTTTTATTTTTATTTTTTAGTTAATGTCTCATACTATCTCTTCTAGGGCTTCCCAGGTGGCTCAGTGGTAAAGAATCCACCTGTCAATACAGGAGACACAAGAGATGCAGGTTCCATCCCTTGGTTGGGAAAATCCCTTAGAGAAGGAAATGGCAATCCACTGCAGTATTCTTGCCTGGAAAATCCCATGGACAGAGGAGCTTGGTGAGCTACAGTCCATGAGGTTGCATAAGAGTCAGACACAGCTGAGCACTATCTCTCCTATGTGCTGTTTATCTAATACAGCTCTGTGGATTTTTTGGTTGTTTGTTTTTTGGTTTTGGCATGTTTCCTCTAGGGGTTATAGTATGCATCCTTAATTAATCACAGTCTTCTTGAATTAATGTCATGTCACTTCACTTATTATGTAAGGAACAGTTGTAAAATTTTATCTGTACCCTTCTGTTGCATCCTTTCTGTAGTTTATTTGCTAAGTCGGGTCTGACTCTGCAACCCCATGGACTATAACCCACCAGGCTCTCTGTTCATGGAATTTCCCAGGCAAGAATACTGGAGTGGGTTGCCATTTCCTTCTCCAGAGGATCTTCCCAATCCAGGGACTGAACTCACATCTCTTGTGTCTCCTGCATTGGCAGGTGGATTCTTTATCAGTGAACCATCTGAGAAGCCCAATCCTTTATGATACTGTTCCACACTTTTGTTATTGTGTTTTAATCACTAAGTTGTTTCTAACTATTTGCATCACACATTTACTTCTAAGTGTATTACAGATCTTACTTTTTTTAATGTATTTTATGACTTGAAAATTTTAAGGAAACAAATGTTAGTATTTTATAATTACCTATACATATAATATTTCTTATATTCTCCACACCTTCCCATCTATCTGAATTCCCATGTGGTATCAATTTCTTCAATCTGAAGATATTCCTTCAGCATATCTTATACTATGGTAAATTCTGCTGGCAACAAGTTCTCTCAACCTCCATTTATCTAAAATGTATTATTTTTCTTTCATTTTTTGAAAGATATTTTGCTGGATATGCAAGTCTAGGTGAGACTTAAGCCATGATGTGAGATGGTCTAGAATTACCTCTTGTTATTATTTTCAGATAGTGGGGCAATAGGTAATAGAGGGCTGTGATCCCTAAGAAGGGAAATCAAATGAGGTGAGACTTAACATGGCACAAGGAAGGCAAACTTAAAGAGTCCAAGTCTCACTGAACTGAGGAGACAGACTGGAGACCAGCGTAGCTAGAATTTTCAGAATTTAGAATAAGGAGATACACAAAGAATCATTCATTCAGTCAGTTCAATCACTCAGTCTTGTCCAACTCTTTCTGCCCCCTTGGGCTGCAGCACATCAGGCTTCCCTGTCCATCACCAACTCCCAGAGCTTACTCAGACTCATGTCCACTGAGTCAGGATGCCATCCAACCATCTCATTCTCTGTTGTCCCCTTTTCCTCCTGCCTTCAATCTTTCCCAGCATCAGTGTCTTTTCCAATGAGTCAGTTCTTCGCATCAGGTGGCCAAAGTATTGGAGTTTCGGTATCAGTCCTTCCAATGAATATTCAGGACTGATTTCCTCTTGGATGGACTGGTTTGATCTCCTTGCAGTCCAAGGGACTCTCAAGAGTCTTCTCCAACACCACAGTTCAAAAGCATCAATTCTTCAGTGCCCAGCTTCCTTTATAGTCCAACTCTCACACCAATACATGACTGCTGGAAAAACCATAGCTTTTACTATATGGACCTTTGTCGACAAAGTGATGTTTCTGTTTTTTTTAATATGCTGTCTAAGTTTGTCATAGCTTTCCTTCCAAGTACCACATATCTTTTAATTTCATGGCTGCAGTCACCATCTGTAGTAATTTTGGAACCCAAGAAAATAAAATCTGTCACTGTTTCCATTGTTTCCCCATCGATTTGCCATGAAATTATGGGACTGGATGTCATCTTAGTTTCTTTAGTCTTGAGTTTTAAGTCAGCTTTTTCACTCTCTTTTTTCACACTCATCAAGAGGCTCTTTAGTTCCTCTTCACTTTCTCCCTTTAGAGTGATATCATCTGCATATCTGAGGTTGCTGATATTTCTCCCAGCAATTTTGATTCCAGCTTGTGAGTCATCCAACCCAGCACTTCCCATGATGCTCTCTGCAAATAAGTTAAATAAGCAGGGTGACAATATGCACCCTTGATGTACTCCTTTTGAACCAATCCGTTGTTCCATGTCTGGTTCCAACTACTGCTTCTTGACCTGCATATAGATTTGTCAGGAGACAGGTAAGGTGGTCTGGTATTCCCATCTCTTTAGGAATTTTCCAGTTTCTTGCAATCAACATAGTCAAAGACTGTAGCACAGCCAATGAAGCAGAAACATGCTTTTCTGGAATTCCCTTGCCTTTTCTGTAATCCAACAGATATTGGCACTTTGAATTCTGGTTCCTCTTCCTTTTCTAAATCCAACTTGTAAATCTGATATTTCCCAGTTCGCATACAGTTGGAACCTAGCTTGAGGGATTTTGAACATAATCTTGCTAGCACGTGAAATGAGCACAATTGTGGTTTGAACATTCTTTGGCATTGCCTGTTTTTGAGATTAGAGTGAAAACTGCCCTTTCCCAGTCCTGTGGCCACTGCTGACTTTTCCAAATTTGTTGACCTATTGAATGTAGCACTTTTAACAGCGTCATATTTTAGGATTTGAAATAGCTCAATAGGAATTCCATCACCTCCACTAGCTTTGTTCACAGTAATGCTTCCTAACGCCCACTTGACTTCATACTAGGTAGTTATCCAGGTCATTAAGACCATTTTTGTTTTTTTTTAATGGGTCTTCTATGTATTCTTGCCACTTCTTCTTAATCTTTACTGCTTCTGTTAGGTCCTTACCATTTCTGTCTTTTATTGTGTCCATCTTTGCATGAAATGTTTCCTTGGTATCTCCAATTTTCTTAATGAGATCTCTAGTCTTTCCCATTCTATTGTCTTCCTCTATTTCTTTGCATAGTTCACTTAAACAAGAGCTTCTTACCTCTCCTTGCTACTCTCTGGAATTCTGTACTCATTTGGGTGTATCTTGTCCTTTCTCTTGCTTTTCACTTCTCATCTTTCCTCAGCTATTTGTAAGGCCTCCTCAGACAACCACTTTGCCTTCCTTCATTTCATTTTCTTTGGGATAGTTTTGGTCACTGCCTCCTGTACAATGTTCTAAACCTCTCTCCATAGTTCTTCAGGCACTCTGTCTTCCAGATCTAATCCCTTGAATCTATTCATCACCTCCACTGTATAATCATAAGGGATTTGATTTAGGTCATACCTGAATGGCCTAATGGTTTTCCCTACTTTCTTGAATTTAAGTCTGAATTTTGCAATAAGGAAATGCAATAAGGAAATGATGATCTGAGCCACAGTTAGCTCCCAATCTTGTTTTGGCTGACTGTAGAGAGCTTCTTCATATTTGGCTGCAAAGAATATAATCAATCTGATTTTGGTATTGACTACTTAATGATATCCATGAGAAGAGTCATCTCTTGAGCTGTTGGAACAGGGTGTGTGTTTAAATGTTCTATATTTATTTTAATTTTCTTTTATATTTTTAGTCCATTCAAATTTTTGTTGGTGATAGTGTTATCAGTCAGGGAAGGCAATGGCACCCCACCCCAGTACTCTTGCCTGGAAAATCCAATGGACGGAGTAGCCTGGCGGGCTGCAGTCCATGGGGTCGCTAACAGTCGGACAGACTGAGCGACTTCACTTTCACTTTTCTCTTTCATGCATTGGAGAAGGAAATGGCAACCCACTCCAGTATTCTTATCAGTGGTTATTAAATTCAGTTTTATATTTCCAGTAAAAATTGATATAGTACTAATAAGAGAAACTTTGAAAAACACAAAAGAATATATTTTAAGTAAGGAAAAAAGCATTAGTTTTCTTTCTTCTTAGGATAACTTGTTCTGCTGCTGCTGCTAAGTCGCTTCAGTCGTCTCCGACTCTGTGTGACCCCATAGACGGCAGCCCACCAGGCTCCCCCATCCCTGGGATTCTCCAGGCAAGAATATTGGAGTGGGTTGCCATTTCCTTCTCCAATGCATGAAAGAGAAAAGCGAAAGTGAAGTCGCTCAGTCTGTCCGACTGTTAGCGACCCCATGGACTGCAGCCCACCAGCCTCCTCCGTCCATTGGATTTTCCAGTCAAGAGTACCTTGTTCTAGTCATTTATTAATGCAAAGGTTTGGTTTTAAATAATTTGATCATACTGTATATAAAACATTTTAAGATATTTTCCAACTTAACATTATATGAGAAGCATTTTCTTTTGTTAGCTACTCAGATTCTTTTCCATTTTGATTATTTTAAGTAACACACCAGTGATCCCTGTATAATAGTTTCCCAGGAGTGGAATTAACTGGTCAGCATTTGTTGATACATATTTAATAACATTGCTAAATTAAGTTCCAAAATGTTCCAGTAGTTTATATTCATATTTATTAAAGTATATGTTTCATTACATTCTTGACAAGGATTCTTTAAAATTCTGATAATTTCATAGATAAAATATAAGGTTTCTCATCTTTTTCTATTTACTGTCATTTTATTACTTGTAAGGGCTTCCCTGATGGCTCACATGATAATCTGTCTGTAATGCAAGAGACCCGGATTTGATCTCTGGGTTGGGAAGATCCCCTGGAGAAGGAAATGGCAACCCATTTCTGTAGTCTTGCCTGGATATAATCCCATGGACAGGAGAGCCTGGTGGGCTACAGTCCATGAGATTGCAAAGAGTTAGACAGGACTGAGTGACTAACACTTTCACTTACTTGTAAGATTAGACATTGTTTTATAGGCTTATTAATCAGATATTTATCTTCTGTTGACATTTACTAATTTTTTCAGTTCTTTACTTATAATCCTCACCAATACTATTTTCATTTACTAATAACCTGATCAGTTCAGTTCAGTTCAGTTGCTCAGTCGTGTCTGACTCTTTGCGACCCCATGAATCGCAGCACGCCAGGCCTCTCTGTCCATCACCATCTCCCGGAGTTCATTCAGACTTACATCCATCGAGTCAGTGATGCCATCCAGCCATCTCATCCTCAGTCGTCCACTTTGCCACCATCCCTCATTTATTAAGAGCTTTGCTAAATCGCTCAGACTTACTTAAGTTCCACAATTGTTCTGATTACTGATGTCCATCTAATATCTTTGCCTCTCATTTTATCGGCTTTCTTGTTTCCAACGACTTCCATTTCCACTTCACATTTGCCACACTCTTCTGTTTCACTCAGCACTGCAAATGCTTCATAAAGTCATAAATTTACAGTTTCCTCTGCCCTTAACCTTGTTGTCCTTCCAGCTCTCCTACTTCATTCTTACCATAACACTTTAACTTAAAATTTCCAAGTACTTAAGAAACATCAGCATTCTCTCTTGCCATCAAATCTATCTGTAATCTATCTGTAAAACACCCTTTACCTTCAGGTCCCACATCAACTCCATGAAATATTTTCGTAGTTATCCTTTAGGCCCTTATCTCTCTGACTCATTTATCTTCTATTATATATTTTCTTAAAAAGTCCAATCCAGCTTAGTTTACCTGTCCTCTTCCTCTCTGACCAAACTCTGCTTGATGAGCTCTCCTGATAATTAGCACTGTTAAAAAATTCAAGATCTTTTCCCTCAACTGGGCCTTCAGTGCTTCTCAGGAATCCTGTATATTTCCTCTAGTTGTTCTTACTTTCTCCAGCTGTGAACAATTAATACCATAAACTGTCTTCACTTTGTCAAACTACCAAGATAGCTCCACTAGCTAATATGCTTGGCAGATAAAAGATTACAGTAAATGTTTGTGGAATAAATGCTAAAGGGCATTACATTTCAGTGTGATAAACCCTGATACCTGAGCTTCATCAAGTCAAGGGAAAAACCTGTACCATTCTTCTAGAACTATAGGCATAACCAAACAATGCCTTAAAGAACATTCCTGAGTCATCCATCTCTTTTGTGATAACAAAGATAACACACAAACATAAGAATAAGGTAGTATGCATTTGCATGTTTCTTAATTATATAATGTATTTTTGTGTGTGTGAGTTTGGCTTTTTCAGCAGGCCTAGAAATGTAAAGGGACAGAGAACTCCCCTAATTATTCTAAAGAGTTCCAATATATAAATTAGTTTTCCTTTTAAATTAAATTATAAGCATAGTATCTGTGTATGTTTGTATTTTGTTTTATTCAAGTTTCTTTAGTTGAGGTTAGGAAAAAAACTGCATATTTCACAAACTTTAAAGCCTTTCACTTTTTGGCACATTAAAGGTAGTGATTTGCATGTTAAAACATTGTCATTAGTACACATAAAATAGTATTTTTTCCATAAAAGTGTTATTCTTACATAATTACTTGATTATTCATGAGTCTAAAAATTTTATTCTTAAATTATTTGGGTTCAAAGCGAGTATATTTTAAATTAATTTTAATACTAGATACAAGAACTATAAGTACATTGTCTGTATGGATTCTTTTTTTTTTTGGTATGGATTCTTATAACTTCATATCATCTGTAAGAATAGATTCTCTAAAAAATGTCAAATATATACTGAAACCTGAAATTCATTATTTTATGCACCAGATGTCACTGTTTCTCCATGCTACTAAAATGGATCAACCAATTTTGGCAGTTAAAAAACCCAATTTACCCTATATTTCTATTCTTAAGTCTATACCCAATGAAAATATGTAAGTATGTAAACCAAGATAAGACCAAAAATGTTCATGGTGATACTATGCATAATATTAAAACAAGAAATTACCCAAATAAATGATATTCAAAAGTAAAATGGATAAATACATGAGTGGTGTATATTCACAGTGGAATACTATACAGCAATGAGAATTAAAAAGTCTGCAACCACACAGAACATATCTCAAAAACATGTTGAGTGGAAGGAGTCAGATAAAAGAGTACATTGTAAAATTCCATATATTTTATAAAGTGCAAAAATACACAACACTAATCTATGATTTAGAAGTCAGAATAGTGGTTAACCTTGGGGAGAGATTGTCACTGGAAGATGCCAAGAGGGAACGTCTGAGAATGCAAGTAATGTTCTCTCTTTTGACCTGACTGGTGATTAGGTTATAGGGGTTTATTTAATTCACTGAGCTATAAGTTCATGATGTAGACAATTCTATTTATGTATGCTATACCTTAAAAATTCAATTAAAAAAAAACAAGATTAATTGAAACTAGGACTTCCCTGGTGGCTCAGAAGAGGTTATTGATATTTCTCCCGGCAATCTTGATTCCAGCTTGTACTTCTTCCAGCCCAGCATTTCTCATTATGTATTCTGCATATAAGTCACATAAGCATGGTGACAATATACAGGCTTCATGTACTAGTGCTTGGGGATCTGCAAATTATATTGACAAAAGGTAGATTAGAAAGATTTTTTAACAGCCAGGCATCTTTTTTTCCATAGCCTTGTCTCCCAAGAATATCTCCTATGGCAACACAAAAGTTCATGAAAAGTGTTTTACCTAAGGTCAAAAGTAGCCTCCATATTGCAATTAGATTTTGTGTTACTCCCTGAAGCATTTTATACTATTGACAGCTATTTCTTGGGTATAGCTAAGCTATCTGAAACAATGATAAATCATCACCTAATGTGCAATAGGGGGAAATTTTAGTTCTATTTAATAATTTAAGCAACATCATTAGATCTTATTTTCTTAAGGCAAAAATTCCTAATTTCTCAGATATCTGTTGCCATCTGAGGAACCTCTCCAAGATGACATTTAGGTACAGAGTAGCATGTTGCTTATTGCATCTTTTTAGCAGTGAAAAAAAAAAAAAAAGAGAGAGAGATTCTTTAATCCATGTAATGTTCTTGTGCTTTTTCGGCACTTTTCTTCCCTCTTAACAGTATTTATTTCTGATTACTCTTCCTTTTAATGCCATTTGTGGCTGAAATCTGAAGAATATATATTAGAGGCTTTCCATGCNAAAAAAAAAAAAAGAGAGAGAGATTCTTTAATCCATGTAATGTTCTTGTGCTTTTTCGGCACTTTTCTTCCCTCTTAACAGTATTTATTTCTGATTACTCTTCCTTTTAATGCCATTTGTGGCTGAAATCTGAAGAATATATATTAGAGGCTTTCCATGCGGGCAGGACTACCCTCCCGGGGAAGGTTTAGAAATATTGGAGGGAGGAGAAAGTAATGTTTTCTGTCATAATCATTAGGCGATAATACTGGTATTTATTTTAGTGGAAGCAGGGCTGTTAGGTGTTCCACACAATCAAAAATTGCTCAACATCCCATAAGACCTTAAAATGTACCACCAAATGTTCCCATAGATTAAAAGCTTTTTGTAATAATTGGACTCTGAAACCTAACTTCATTGTATATATATATTAAAAAACTATATTTCTTGCAAGTTTAATGTACATTGAATTTTCCAGTAAAGTTGTTACTTTGTAAACTGAGAGATTTAGCTAAGAGTATTTACCACTGCTGAAATTCACAGTGACAGTACTGCTTATAATAATTAATTTGTGATTAAAACATGCCTCATCTGCACAGATTTGTATTCATAGCATTCACAATTATTTACATATGGTGCAGTTCAGTTCAGTTGCACAGTTGTGTCCGACTCTTTGTGACCCCATGAATCACAGCATGCCAGGCCTCCCTATCCATCACCATCTCNTTGTTTGGTTATGTTGTGTTGTGAGGATTTGGGGTTTGTTTTGTTTTGTTTTGTTTTGTTTTGAACAAAATTCAGAATCCATAACACCATCTTTCCACTAACCAATCTCCTGTCATGGTGGCCTATTTCCAGTTTTAAAAACTGTTGACCTATTTCTCTTCTTGTCTCAGACTCCTTTCATGTTCTTTTCCCTCTGCCTTGACCTGTAGTATTAACTTTTATTCACCCACTAAATTATTCATTCTTTAAAGATTCCTTCTTCATTCACACCACCAAATCTTAGCTAGATCCTGCTTAATAGTTTCTTCTGTATTTTTAGTTGCTGTTAGTTCCTGGTACATAGTGGTAAGTGAAAGGATGGATTAATATACTGAACACTTATTATGTTCTAATCAATATAAAATGCCCTCAAGGAACTTTTAAGTCTGAGTTCCAA
Source organism: Oreotragus oreotragus (assembly GCA_006410675.1). Lineage (NCBI taxonomy): Eukaryota > Metazoa > Chordata > Mammalia > Artiodactyla > Bovidae > Oreotragus > Oreotragus oreotragus. Next base: position 74,564 of record SJYX01013963.1, on the reverse strand, counting down.
AGGCCCATGTTACTCTGTAAATGGTATTCTTAGTTTCACTTTATGGGACAAAATTACCAGTTCTGAATGGAATAAGTATAAAGATATAAGAATATACATTTATGTAAATGCATGTATACCTATGTCTGTGTATGGAATGTTACAGAGTAAAGTGAATATTTTACTGTGGTTGCTGTCAAGAAACCTTGAAAGCTACCACTTTAGTGGCTGCTGTTGTGTAATAATTTCCTAACAAGTATTTCGAGAAAAGCAATCGATTTCACTTACAAGCTTCCCCAGGCATCTCTCTGTTTCTACAGCTTTGGCTTCTCACATTTGTTTGCTTAGAATCAAAAACCAAAATCAGAAATCTCCCAGAAAATGCTATTAATGTTTAAGTTCAACGAGCCCATCAAAATTTGGACGAAAGCCTCTTAAAAAAAAAGGAAACACTGTATAACATTCTACCTTTAATTTTCAAAACCTGAACACCTTCTCAAGCCTAGGAAAGCTAATGGTGTTTCATCTCTTCTCCTTATTGGACCATGTGCCCCATCCTGTGATTTTCTTAGAATTCTATAATTCTTCATATTTTTATGCTTTTACTTTGTTTTTCTTCTCAGGATGATCTTTCAGGAAAGAGCAGAGAAATCCTTTTTCTCCAACAAAACCTTTCTAATTTTTTTAAAGCTCTTTGAATTTTCTCACCATTTTAGTATATATATTTCTCAGTTTTTATGTACTACACTTTCATGTACTTGGTTATATAAACATTATTTTGTATTGGATGTAGGCTTTTCTGTGTTTGTTTTATTCTTACTCGTTAATTTCATGTTTTTCTCCACCCAAAAAGTTGTCGCTTGAATCTTATTTTCCTTAAATTTAGTGCAATTTTAAATTGCTTTCCTGGGAAATTAAATGCACATCATTACTGGAGTGCTTTCCTTTACCTCCCCAGAGTTGTAACACAAAGTATAGTACTCAGGGAATTACCACCAATCTCCACCCTCTATCTTCTGTCCACATTGGCTCTGCTGAGATCCCTAGCCGTTAGCTTTGGAAGTTCAGCGGCTCTGCTGCTTCCTCTGCATGAAAATTTTGGCTAAGGTTGGTAGCTTTAGTAGCTTATATTTAATTTTCTATGTTGGATATTTTCTGTTGACCCTTCAAGATTGACTTTTTACTCTTTCCCTTCCCTATTTTGTGCCCGAGGATCCTTAGAAAATTGCTGAGTATTGGTAGCATAGAGAGAAATGGTCCTTGTGAGGCCCTAAATTTTTTAAAATGTGGTTTTAAATCCATGGGCGCCCCAAGGTCAGGTGAAAGTAGAGGAGTTCAAAAAGAAGAGGGGGCGGGTTAGAGCCTGGAAAGTCAAATGGTGGGTCTTAGAATATAGTCTAACTCCAGGAACATTACGGTATCCTTTCTATGGGCTTGTTGAGTTCCATACTATTCCCAGCTAACTGAAGGAGACAGTTAAATATTTTAACAATTCAAGATGGCTGAATATGAGACTGGCGATTTTTAAACAAGTGATCATATCAACAATAAAGCACAAATCTTGTCTTAAGACACTACTTGCAATTCTATTTTTCAGATTAATGAATATGATTAAAAATAAGATAGAATAAAAACTTAAGAAAACGGTTAACTAAAATCCAAATTGGATGTGAAATAAAGGCCAAATTGTTATTTTCAGTCATGTGGTGCATATTTCCATATGTTCTAAAAATCCTTAAGAACTTGGCATAAAGTTCTGCTAAAATAATTTCTGCTTCTTAAATGACAGGTGTCCCATCTTTTATTGTAGTGTTAACTCAGAATCCATACAGTATGAAAATACATAGTACAAAAGATAAATTTGTAAGCATTTGCCTCAGAATCATCACTGTAGTACATTCACTTGCAGCCTATTTCTATATCCTTCCTCTCCTTCACCTGGCCTCCTTATGTCTTTACTTGCACCTTCTTTTCATTTTAACCACCATCACTTTTCTATCAGATGGTTCTTGTTTCTACTTCTGAATACATTTAAATGCCATTTATGCAGTCATAAATTCTTATTGAATTTATGTTTAAACCTCATGGGATTCAGCAGTCATTTGAAACTGCAACATAATTATTAAATGTTGATTTTAATACCAGTGATGATTCACATTTTCCAACCTCTGTATTTTGTAATTTGTTTCTCTTGGCAAGAGTTTGTTTTCATATACATGAATAAGGCAAAAGGTTTCTTGAAATTTGGCTTTCAGAAGGAAGGAATGAATCTTTTACTGTCTTCTGGTGGTTTGGTCACTAAGTCGTGTTGGACTCTTGTGAGTCCATGGACTGTAGCATGCCTGGTTCCTCTGATCATGGAATGAATTCTCCAGGCAAGAATACTGCAGTGGGTTACCATTACCTTCTCCAAAAGTAAAAGTCGCTCAGTCCTGTCCAACTCTTCGCGACCCCATACAGTCCATGGAGTTCTCCAGGCCAGAATACTGGAGTGGGTAACTTTTTCCCTTCTCCAGCAGATCTTCACAATCCAGGAATCAAACCAGGTTCTCCTGCATTGTAGGTGGATTCTTTAGCAACTGAGCTATCAGGGAAGCCCCTTACTGTCTTCTAAAATGTTGCTTTACTTTTAGCAAAAAGATATAAGCAGTAAAAACTGACAGGTATTTAAATCTCACTGATTTAGTCCAGTCATTTGTTGGTAGAATCTCTGGACTTTCTGCTTAAGGAGCTTTCTCTAATAGGCTTTCTGTAGTTCTTAGGTACCTTCCAAAAACTCGTTTGTGTAGTCATTGAATTATATACTTAGATGGACTTGAGAAAGTATTAAGCCTCTCATTCTCAAGATGAGGAAACAGAGTTTGCCTTGCCCACAGTCACACTAGAGGTAAAGTAAGAGACAAAGAAAGAACTGGAATCCAAGTTTCTTGATTCCAAGTCCAGGATTCTTTTATTTTATTTCATTATTTTATGTAACTTGGAAGGAAAACCTAAATAAAAATGTTTGCCCCAAATTTATTATATTGTGTATATTTTATAACTTGTCATTTCTATGCTGCGATTCATGGGGTCGCAAAGAGTCGGACTCGACTGAACTGAACTGATCCACTCAGAAACCATAATATCTCTCACCTCCTCCATCTGCCTACCACATAGTTAAATGAATTAAATCGAATCTTCTAACTCATTGCAGTGTAAATCTACCTTTCAAACCTTAGTGCTTTCAAGTCCTGTATTCATAGCTTATGATTCACCCACATTGGACCACTTGCTAATGACAGGACACACCTGTCATTTTCCATACCTTCCTATCCTTCCTAAACTTTTGCCTGTCTTTTAGAATTTTAGAAAACTCTACTTCTATCATAAAGCCTTTTCTTTTGTTTTCTTTCTTTTTCACTTCCATTACAACATACTGTAGTCCGAGTTTAATTTTTGCTTTCATCTTCCTTCTTTCCTTATTTTCGGTTAATCAGATGAGTCTTGCACAGTGCCTTATAACTTTGGAAATAAAAAGTACCTAAAAAGTAGCTAATATGCTCATTGGTTGCTAAAATTCTTATGAAAGATAGGAATTACTACCCTCCCTATATTCCTACATTAGATAATCAAAAATCTATCCAAGTTGTTAGAACCAAGAGAAGTCCAACAACTCCCATGCCTATCCAGCAATCGGTAGTATCTGAATAATATTGTCATGGTGATTACATGGAGGCTGGAGATACAAAATACCTGCTATAAAATCCCTGTTCTGAGCCTATTACAGTCACCAAATTTCACATTTTATGCAATATCTGTAGAATATACAATGTTCATATTTTGCTTTGGGGAGACTAATAAGACTTTTTTTCTTGTGCAGTTGCATAAAATTATGCCATGTTCTGTGGCAGCTATGTTTTCAGATGCTGTGCATGATAATACACTGAGCAATTTAGGATGCTCCTGAAAAACCTTAAATAGAACTTGATTTTAGTATTTTTTTCATATATGCAGTTTATGTAGTTTGCTTCTTAAGAATGTACTGTTGCTTTTATGTGACTCTTGACTTTTCTTGCCATCCTTTCAAAAAAGAAAAAAAAATTACTGTCTACCTATTAATTAACAGAGGGTAATTGAAGAAAGTAGGGAAAACCACTAGACCATTCAGGTATGACCTAAATCAAATCCCTTATTTTTATACCTGTCTCTTATACACATCTAGATGTGTATAAGAGACAGTGTTTGACCACTTCCAATTTGCCTTGATTCATGGACCTGACATTCCAGGTTCCTATGCAATATTGCTCTTTCCAGCATCGGATCTTGCTTCTATCACCAGTCACATGCACAGCTGGGTATTGTTTTTGCTTTGGGTCCATCCCTCCTTCTTTCTGGAGTTATTTCTCCATTGATTTCCAGTAGCATATTGGGCACCTACTGACCTGGGGAGATTCTCTTCTGATATCCTATCATTTTGCCTTTTCATACTGTTCATGGGGTTCTCCGGGGAAGGCAATGGCACCCCACCCCAGTACTCTTGCCTGGAAAATCCAATGGACGAAGTAGCCTTGGTGGGCTGCAGTCCATGGGGTCGCTAACAGTCAGACAGACTGAGCGACTTCACTTTCACTTTTCTCTTTCATGCACTGGAGAAGGAAATGGCAACCCACTCCAGTATTCTTGCCTGGAGAATCCCAGGGATGGGGGAGCCTGGTGGGCTGCCATCTATGGGGTCAAACAGAGTCGGACACGACTGAAGTGACTTAGCAGCAGCAGCAGCATGGGGTTCTCAAGACAAGAATACTGAAGTGGCTTGCCATTCCCTTCTCCAGTGGACCAGGTTCTGTCAGCCCTCTCCACCATGACCCGCCCATCCTGGGTTGCCCTGCGGGTATGGCTTAGTTTCATTGAGTTAGACAAGGCTGTGGTCTAGTGTGACTAGATTGGCTAATTTTCTGTGATTATGGTTTCAGTGTGTCTGCCTTCTGATGTCCTCTTGCAACACCTACCATCTTACTTGGGTTTATCTTACCTTGGATCAGGGGTATTTCTTCACGGTTGCTCCAGCAAAGTGCAGCTGTTGCTCCTTACCTTGAGTGAGGGGTATCTCCTCACCACCGCCCTTCCTGACCTTCAACTTGGGATGGCTCCTCTAGGCTCTCCTGCGTCCACGCAGCCACCGCTCCTTGGACGTGGGGTTGCTCCTCCTGGTAGATGCCCGGCCTCGGATGCCAAGTGGCTCCTCTCAGCAGTTTCTGTGCTGTCGCAGCCTGGCATTCTTGGCCCCTGCCCCTGATCTCGGATGTTGGGTAGCTCCTCTTGGCTGCCGCCCTTCAGGCATGGGGTCCTCCTGGCTTCTGCCCCTGACCTCGGATGTGGTATGGCTCCTCTCAGCCGCGCTTTGTGCGCCGGGCGTGGCTACCTGCACTTAGTGCAAATGGTGCAAATGGTTGCATTTCTTACTTCAGGGGATCTTCCCAACTCAGGGATTGAAACTGCGTCTCGTGTCATCAGGCAGTTCTTAACCATTGTATCACCTGGGAAGCCCAAAGTATAATGAGTCTATCTAAGCTATGGTTCAGTATCAGATGTAGTTGAGTCTATTGTCTCATGAACTAGGGAGATAAAATATAACTGGTAATATCAAATATTGTTTCTGTTTTTGCTTATTGATATTTTTCTTTGCAGAATTTTTGTTGAACAATCAGGATAAGAGGGCATCATTTATATCTATCTATCTATCTATATATAATATCCAAAAGTAAAAACATAAGCAAAGCTGTTTCAGTGTTTCAGTGGTCCTTGGGAATGCTTTACAAAGTCTTTTTTCTCTTTAGCCTCCAGACAGGAATCCAAAAGATATGTTATTAGAAAACTATATCCTTAACCATACATAAGAAGAGGTGGCAAGAATATACGGAAGAACTGTACAAAAAAGATCTTCACGACCCAGATAATCATGATGATGTGGTCACTAATCTAGAGCCAGACATCTTGGAATGTGAAGTCAAGTGGGCCTTAGAAAGCATCACTATGAACAAAGCTAGTGGAGGTGATGGAATTCCCGTTGAGCTGTTTCAAATCCTGAAAGATGATGCTGTGAAAGTGCTGCACTCAATATGCCAGCAAATTTGGAAAACTCAGCAGTGGCCACAGGACTGGAAAAGGTCAGTTTTCATTCGAGTTCCAAAGAAAGGCAATGCCAAAGAATGCTCAAATTACCGCACAATTGCACTCATCTCACATGCTAGTAAAGTAATGCTCAAAATTCTCCAAGCCAGGCTTCAGCAATACATGAACCGTGAACTCCCTGATGTTCAAGCTCGTTTTAGAAAAGGCAGAGGAACCAGAGTTCAAATTGCCAGCATCCACTGGATCATGGAAAAAGCAAGAGAGTTCCAGAAAAACATCTATTTCTGCTTTCTTGACTATGTCAAAGCCTTTGACTGTGTGGATGACAATAAACTGTGGAAAATCCTGAAAGAGATGGGAATACCAGACCACCTAACCTGCCTCTTGAGAAATCTGTATGCAGGTCAGGAAGCAACAGTTAGAACTGGACATGGAAAAACAGGTTGGTTCCAAATAGGAAAAGGAGTCCATCAAGGCTGTATATTGTCACCCTGCTTATTTAACTTCTATGCAGAGTACATCATGAGGAACGCTGGACTGGAAGAAACACAAGCTGGAATCAAGATTGCCAGGAGAAATATCAATAACCTCAGATATGCAGATGACAGCACCCTTATGGCAGAAAGTGAAGAGGAGCTAAAAAGCCTCTTGATGAAAGTGAAAGAGGAGAGTGAAAAAGTTGGCTTAAAGCTCAATATTCAGAAAACAAAAATCATGGCATCCGGTCCCATCACTTCATGGGAAATAGATGGGGAAACAGTGGCAACAGTGTCAGACTTTATCTTTTTGGGCTCCAAAATCACTGCAGATGGTGACTGCAGCCATGAAATTAGAAGACGCTTACTCCTTGGAAGAAAAGTTTTGACCAACCTAGACAGTATATTCAAAAGCAGAGACATTACTTTGCCGACTAAGGTCCGTCTAGTCAAGGCTATGGTTTTTCCAGTAGTCATGTATGGATGTGAGAGTTGGACTGTGAAGAAGGATGAGTGCCGAAGAATTGATGATTTGGAACTGTGGTATTGGAGAAGAGTCTTGAGAGTCCCTTGGACTGCAAGGAGGTCTAACCAGTCCATTCTGAAGGAGATCAACTGTGAGATTTCTTTGAAAGGAATGATGCTAAAGCTGAAACTCCAGTACTTTGGCCACCTCATAAGAATTAACTCATTGGAAAAGACTCTGATGCTAGGAGGGATTGGGGGCAGGAGGAGAAGTGGACGACCAAGGATGAGATGGCTGGATGGCATCACGGACTCAGTGGATGTGAGTCTGAGTGAACTCCGAGAGATGGTGATGAACCAGGAGGCCTGGCGTGCTGCGATTCATGGGGTCGCATAGAGTCGGACACGACTGAGCGACTGAACTGAATTGAACTGAAACATACATAGTGACTTTGCAGTCAACTACTTACATTATTAAGATGCTTGAAAAGTTATAACACCTTTCAGATAGCTACTGTTTTCTCAGCATTACATTTTTTTTAATCCAAAACTATCTTAAAATGTTTTATATTCATCTTCAGGCAAAGACAAGTTGATTTATCATAAAATTTTTTTAGAGAGAGAATATCATGTGACACATTTGAATTATGCACTGTATTTAGATATACTCAAAAGGTATAAAGAGGTGGCATCTTTGATTTTTTGGTCTATTGTATCCTTGGACTATGTGCACCTGTTCTTAACACTCACATTTGGAGCCTATTTTGTCCTAAACATTTTCATCCTAAAGATGTTTCCCTGAGCTATAAGTAAGTATCAGTCCAGTTCAGTTCAGTCACTAAGTCGTGTCCGACTCTTTGCGACTCCATGAATCGCAGCATGCCAGGCCTCCCTGTCCATCACCATCTCCCGGAGTTCACTCTTACTCACGTCCATCGAGTTCGTGATACCATCCAGCCATCTCATCCTCAGTCGTCTCCTTCTCCTCCTGCCCCCTATCCCTCTCAGCATCAGAGTCTTTTCCAGTGAGTCAACTCTTCACATGAAGTGGCCAAAGTACTGGAGTTTCAGCTTTAGCATCATTCCTTCCAAAGAAATACAGGGCTGATCTCCTTCAGAATGGACTGGTTGGATCTCCTTGCAGTCCAAGGGACTCTCAAGAGTCTTCTCCAACACCACAGTTCAAAAGCATCAATTCTTCAGCGCTCAGCCTTCTTCACAGTCCAACTCTCACATCCATACATGACTACTGGAAAAACGATAGCCTTGACTAGACAGACCTTAGTCGGCAAAGTAATGTCTCTGCTTTTGAACATGCTATCTAGGACGGTCATAACTTTTATTCCAAGCATCTTTTAATTTCATGGCTGCATAGTCTTATGTAAAATAGCCGTGAACTTCAGAAGGACTGAAAAAATGATTTTTAAAATGGTGTGAAGAATGCACCTGCCCAAGAATGAGTCCCTTGCACTTGACTTCTCTTCTACGAATGACTGTCTTTTACCAAGTCCTATGTCTATCTAGGTACACGTTATGTTTACACTCAAATTTTTAAATATTACCTATTTTTGTTGTTTGAATGTTTTTCTATCTGTGAACATTCTTTGATTATCTTGGATTAAGATAGAACACATCGTACATTTTTCCATTTAAAGTACTAGACAAATGTTTTCAGAACTTTCATGTTAAACAGTTTTCAGGGAAGGTGTTCAGCAAAGGAGAAACATAATTTTCCTTGACTTCTAAATACGAACTCAAATAGTTACTCTCCTCCTTCCCCAGGATTATGTCTGGAGAGCTCCCACTGTACAATATAAATCTTAAGAAGTGCTGTTAGTCTGACCAGCAATTTCAATGACGACATCAGTCCTTTGTTCTTATCTAGAGAACACAAAGTTAAAAGAAACTTCCCTGTAAGTATGATACTTTAGTTCAAATATTCTCTCTTGCTATCTAACAATCACAGTCAGGAATTCCTGGTAATATCTCTTATGTTATACCTTAATTACCAGAAAATTGATAAATTAAGGAAAGGATAAATTAGGAAATTAAAGTACAAATTAATATTGCCACTGATAAATCTTTCTTGCGTTTGCTAATAAAAATTACTCTAAGAGATAAGAATGAGAACAAAATATTACTAATTTCCTATCTGTAGTTTAATTTTTTCTTTTATTTCTATCTAGCACTTGCCTCCAGATTCCCATTGTGAAATAAAACTCTTAAGGGAAAATTAATAATTAACATCATACCAATGTGTATATGTATAAAATGTAGTCATTTAATGAAAACATTGTTAAACATTGTTAGGTTTAGCATTCTATTAGTTATCCCAGGTTATACAATGTAAAATTGCGCTTGCTTAAAAATTACTTCTGCACAATTATATTACATTTTCAGCCAAATATTGTTTTATTGCAACTTTATTTTCCTTTAAATTTAGGCAATGATTTTATATTAGCATCTAAACAATTAGATTTTATGGGCAAAACCACTGTCCCTTATATCTGTTCAGCTACAGCTTAACAATGAGCTTCCCAAGCCCTGTCTCTCACCCTATTCCATTCTCTTAACTTTGATGATCATGTATGAGATTAAGTTGCAAAAGTAGTCTTTCTTCCCCACAGTCTGAGAAAAATGAAGAGCTATAATATGAACTCACGTGAATGCAATGTGCTAGAACAACTTGTTTCTTATTTCACAACCACTGACAAAGTTATTGTGTATTTGCAGAACACCTGGTACTGTGCTGAGCATTGAGCATTGAAAAGAAATAAAGACAGACAGAATATCTGCCTTTTTGAATATTAAATCTAGTGTGGAAAATAGATAATAACCAAGTAAACTATTAAGTACACAATTACAATTGGTGGTATGTGGTATGAATCAGACATATATAGAAAGAGAGGATGATGGTGAGCATGATCAGGGGAAGTTTCCCTGACTCTAAAACCTGAAAGTTGAGAAGTATTCTGCCATTTTATTAATTGGAACAGAAGAACATCATTACAATGAGACAGAACATCATACATCCAAAGACCCTAAGATACAAGAAAACTGAGTATTGTGGCAGAACTGATTAGGGACTGGATCAGAAAATTAATATTATTTAAAATGTCCCTCTTATCCAGAGTCATATTTAAAATCACTGTAATTTCTATAAAAATTCCAATATCATTTTTCAAAGAGATGTTTAAAAAAATGCTAAAATTCCTTTAGAACTGTAAAAGGCTTCAAATAGTCAAAGCAGCTCTTAAGGAAGAACAAAGATGTAGACAGTACAGTTCTTGAGTTCAAACTATATCACAAAGCTATAGTAATCAAAAAAGTATAGTACTGGCATAAACAGACACATAGACAAGTGGGACAGAATCAAAAGGCAGAAATAAGCCCTCCCAGATACAGCCAACCTGGTGGCTCAGTTGGTAAAGAATCTGCCTGCAGTGCAGGAGATCTGGGTTTTATCCCTGGTTCAGGAAAATTCCCTGGAGAAGGAAATGGCAGAGCCACTCCAGTATTCTTGCCTGGAAAATCCCATGGACAGAGGAGCCTGGTGGGATACAGTCCAAGGGGCCACAAGAGTTGAACATGATTTAGAGACTAAACCACCACCACAAGGGAGCAAGAATACTCAACAGGGACAGGATTGTCTCTTCAATATGTAGTGATGGGAAAACTGGATAATCACACACTGAAGAATGAAACCAAGGTTGTCTGCCTCTGGGAGTAGGTAGCCTTTAATTGCTGGGATAAAACACAGAAGGGTAGGGAGAAATTCCAAGGTGTCCTTGAATTATATGTCTGCACAAATGTAAACTAAAATATCATCATTCCAGCTTAATCATGCCACTTGACTTCCTCAGATAAAATTATACACTTTCCTCTTTCTCTGGCTTCAAGTGCTTGGAAACATAAGGCAGGCAATCCCTTATGGTGTCTTGCCCAGGAAGCAGGTACTCAGTTCAGTTCAATCACTCAGTCATGTCCGACTCTTTGCGACCCCATGAATCACAGCACGCCAGGCCTCCCTGTTCATCACCATCTCCCGGTCACTCAGACTCACGTCCATCGAGTCCATGATGCCATCCAGCCATCTCATCCTCTGTCATCCCCTTCTCCTCCTGCCCCCAATCCCTCCTAGCATCAGAGTCTTTTCCAATGAGTTAACTCTTTGCATGAGGTGGCCAAAGTACTGGAGTTCCAGCTTTAGCATCATTCCTTCCAAAGAAATCCAAGGTTGATCTCCTTCAGAATGGACTGGTTGGATCTCCTTGCAGTCCAAGGGAGTCTCAAGAGTCTTCTCCAACACCACAGTTCAAAAGCATCAATTCTTCGGTGCTCAGCTTTCATCACAGTGTAACTCTCACATCCATACATGACCACAGGAAAAACCATAGTCATCTAACCTTGACTAGATGGACCTTAGTTGGCAAAGTAATGTCTCTGCTTTTGAATATGCTATCTAAGTTGGTCATAACTTTTCTTCCAAGGAGTAAACGTCTTTTAATTTCATGGGTGCAGTCACCATCTGCAGTGATTTTGGAGCCTCCCAAAAGGAAGCAGGTATTACCTATACTCAATCTCTTCTCTTTCCTTTCCTCCTTCAGACCGGAATTATCCTCTAGTTAGAGAGTAGCACTGGCAAAAAATTTACTCTCCATTTTCTGGTGTTCTCAGCATTTCATAAGGCTTATGTATTCCAGTTTACAGATAAGAAAAGTGAGGTTTTTAAAAGAGTAACTTACTGTATTCATTCAAATTTACATATTAGTGATAGAAATGGAATTTAAACACAAAGTCCATAAGCAAGGTTGGTTGACATATGCCTTACAGTTCTTCTCTATAGATGATTAAACTGTTCCAAGATAAACACTGGAGAGAATGAGGATAAAAATATATCAGTGAAGACCAGGCATACTTAATACTGATCACCTCCTCTCTCGCTCTTATAATTTGTTTTCAAAGGGTACTGGTTGGTGAAAGTGTCTTTGTGGAGCCCCATTGAAAAGAAGAAATTTAAAACCAGAAGGAAAATAAAAGCAGTGTGGAGAGAGGGACGAAGTTGACTTCCAGCAATAGGACCCACTAGTGGTAACCCAACAGGGCAAGATACATTTCTAAACAGAGACTGGTTCTAGAACAAGCAGAGGCAACCCCAAGACCTGCAGAGACAGTCACCATATGAGAGCTAACCTTACTGGCCTGTCAAGTTCTGCAGTGGAATATACAGTGGCCAATGTAGGATGCCACACACACGGCAGATTTGCATTTCAGTTTAGGCGTCCCAAGCTTAGGAAATCTCAAACTTTAAAAAGGAAGCGCTAAAAAACCTACCAACCCTTAATCCAGGAGGATAAATTATCTATATTATCCTGAGGAGCAAACAAATCTGTCCTCTACACCAAGATTGACACGATGGCTGTATCTTCAGTGTCTAGAAGAGAAACTGATACAGAACGGGCATGCCATAAATATTTCTTAGATGTCTGATAGACTGACTGAATAAATGGCGGACAAGTATTTCAAGGAGTTGTCTTGAAAATTTTGGGGACAGGACAGTCAAGCAGAGGTGTTAGGAAAGAGAGAAGAGTAGTAATTTTCCAAGCCTGCAAAGGAGGAAAGGCAACCTCACCCTTGTCATAGCATTAGGATGGAGATGGTTGTAATATTTTTATTTTCTTGAGAACAATCTTCACATGGACCAGTCATAGTGCAGAGACATAGGCTGGTTCACTAGAGTGAGGGGAGAATGACTGTCTTGAGCCTGAAGCACAAAGGTAGCTTAGTGCAACACTCATTGATAGCCTCAGCCACTTTAGGAGAGAGAAGCGCTGTATTAGAGGAAAAGAAAGGAGCTAGGTCTGTGATGATCAGACAGGATACTATCTGAGTAACTTATACAGAGAGAAGTTCATACTGAAACCGCAGCAAGGGCCAAACAGGTACATTGTTAGTAATGGAAGTGATTGGACAATATGATGATTTTTGAAGTTATTTATTGAGGAATTTAGTCAGAGACAGTTGTGCATTCCTATCATTTTTCTTTTTAGTGTAGTATAAATATTCAATGATTTTTAAAACCCCCTCAAGCTGGTAGGCAAAGGCACCCCACTCCAGTACTCTTGCCTGGAAAATCCCATGGACGAAGGAGCCTGGTAGGCTGCAGTCCATGGGGTCGCTAAGAGTTGGACACGACTGAGCAACTTCACTTTCACTTTTCACTTTCTGGCATTGGAGAAGGAAATGGCAACCCTCTCCAGTGTTCTTGCCTGGAGAACCCCAGGGATGGTGGAGCCTGGTGGGATCGCACAGAGTCAGACACGATTGAAGCAACTTAGCAGCAGCAGCAGCAGCAAGCTGGTAGACTGTGGGGCATACCTGTTAAACTGTTTGTTTCCTGATGAGAATATAATCTGGGTCACTAATTCGAATCATTGATGACTTGAAAGATAATTTTATTTAATGTGATGAGTTTTTTTTTCATTTTATTCTTCTTCTCATTTAAGATTATGTGTAAAATAGCATTGTAGGATATGCAAAACCAGAAATTTGAGGCTTTTGTGGTAAATATCTAACATACTTTAAAAAAATATGTATGTATTTATTATTTGATTGCACTGGGTCTTAGTTGTGGTATGTGGGATCTTTCAGTTGCAGCAAATGAAATCTTTAATTGCAGCATGCAAGATCTAGTTCCCTGAGCTGGAACTGAACCCATGACCCCTGTATTGAGAGCTCAGAGTCTCAGCCAGTGGATCACCAGGGAAATTCCACTACCTGATATACTGACTCACTTTCAAGGAAGGTAAAACCTTCTTCTCTCAGTTTCAAAATTAGGTGCACATGTTATGGAGTAAAACAGGGGTTTGGTGATAACTTAGGAGAAAATATGAAGTACCCTCTAGCTCTGAAACCATACAGGAATTTTAGCTGACAATCTGAGATTGGTATGTAGCTCAAGATTCAGTTATAACCCAGAGTCAATGTCCTGGTACCACTGGGCCGTGAAGGCATTTCTCACCCTCCTCTAAGGACACAATACCTATAGGGCCCATAGGACGTTCTAGACCTACTAGTGTTGTAGGTAGTTTTAGCCAAAGATGAATGTTTATAAGATCAGATAACTTCATTCATGCTTTTCATCTTTAGTACTAGAGCACTCCTAAAATGCAGACTCTTCTGGCATATTACTCTGTTCTCTCATTTGAAGATCTAATCTATCCACCCCAACCTCTCACTTTCATATTGTTGACTGGCTTCCAAAATCTTTCACTTTACTCTCAGGAGTCTTATTCCGTTATCAACAAATTTTTTTTTCCTGCATATTCAGTCTCCTCAGACAAAATTCTCTTTATCTCTTTGCTGTAAAGTAGTGTCTCAAAGATAATTTCAGGATTGTCATTGGATAAGAATTTACATTTTAATAATTATATTAGAAAATATTAATTAGAAAGTAATTATATATTTTTTAGAAAAATATATATTGAAGCCATCCCTGCATATATACTATCAGGTTAAAATTAAAGGAAGAATTAAAAAAAAAAATGAAGGAGCTGGTGAATTGATTTAAAGAAGATTACTGAGAAAGCATCACTACAAACAAAGCTAGTGGAGGTGATGGAATTCCAGTTGAGATATTTCATATCCTGAAAGACGATGCTGTGAAAGTGCTGCACTCAATATGCCAGCAAATTGGAAAACTCAGCAGTGGCCACAGGACTGGAAAAGGTCAGTGTTCATTCCAATCCCAAAGAAAGGCAATGCCAAAGAATGCTCAAACTACCACACAACTGCACTCATATCACAAGCTAGTAAAGTAATACTCAAAATTCTCCAAGCCAGGCTTCAGCAATACGTGAATCATGAACTTCTAGATGTTCAAGCTGGTTTTAGAAAAGGCAGAGGAACCAGGGATCGAATTGCCAACATCTGGTGGATCATGAAAAAAGCAACAGAGTTCCAGAAAAACATCTATTTCTGCTTTATTGACTATGTCAAAGCCTTTGACTGTATGGATCAAAATAAACTGTGGAAAATTCTGAAAGAGATGGGAATACCAGACCACCTGACCTGCCTCTTGAGAAATCTGTATGCAGGTCAGGAAACAACAGTTAGAACTGGACATGGAACAACAGACTGGTTCCAAATAAGAAAAGGAGTCCGTCAAGGCTGTATATTGTCACCCTGCTTATTTAACTTATATGCAGAGTACATCATGAGAAACGCTGGACTGGAAGAAGCACAAGCTGGAATCAAGATTGCCATGAGAAAAAGCAATAACCTCAGATATGCAGATGACACCACCCTTGTGGCAGAAAGTGAAGAGGAACTAAAAAGCCTCTTGATGAAAGTGAAAGAGGAGAGTGAAAAAGTTGGCTTAAAG